>CM038680.1:490643098-491170598 GCA_021605205.1 Aegilops longissima
CGAAACAACACAAAGAACAAGATCTTCATCGAGCTCCTCCTTGAGCTCGGGTGCCTCACCGCACGATCTCATCGGCACCGCAAACTGGTTTTGGAAGTATCTGTGAGTCACGGGACTCAACAATCTCACACCAGAGATCAAGACTATTTAAGCTTAAAGGTAGGACAAAGTAGTGAGGTGGAGCTGCAGCAAGCGACTAGCATATATGGTGGCTAACATACGCAAAAGAGAGCGAGAAGAGGAGGCAAAGCACGGTCGAACAACTATGATCAAGAAGTGATCCTGAAACTACTTACGTCAAGCATAACTCCAACACCGTGTTCACTTCCGGACTCACGAGAAGAGACCATCACGTTACACACGCGTTGGTGTATTTTAATTAAGATCAACTTCGGTTTTCTACAACCGGACATTAACAAATTCCCATCTGCCACATAACCGCAGCACGGCTTTGAAAGTTCAAACCCTGCAGGGGTGTCCCAACAGCCCATGATAAGCTCTCGCGATCAACGAAGAATAGACCTTCTCCCGGAAGCCCGATCAGTCTCGGAATCCGGCTACAAGACATTCACAGCAATAAAACAAGACCAGCAAGACCTCCCGGCGTGCCGACACCACAGTAGTAGCAGCGTATCTCGTCCCTGAGCCACGACCGGATGAGCGTCCGTACAACTAAAACCAGCCCTCAAGTTTCCCGAGGTGGCGCTGCAAAGGGCTCTAGTTTGGACCAACACTTAGACAAGCATTGGCCGGGGGCTAAAATGAAGATGACCCTTGAGAGCGCGACTCCCAAGGGAAAAAGGAAATAGGTGAGGCAAATGGTAAAACCAATGTTGGGCCTTCTTTGGAAAAGTCTTATTCAAAGCGAACTGTCAAGGGGTCCCATAAATCACCCGACCGCGTTAGGGACGCAAAAATCCGGGAACATAACACCGATATGACGGAAACTAGGGCGGCAAGAGTGGAACAAAACACTGGGCATAAGGCCGAGCCTTCCACCCTTTACCAAGTATATAGATGCATTAATTAAATAAAATATATTGTGATATCCCAACAAGTAAACATGTTCCAACAAGGAACAACATCTCCATGTTCAACAAGGAACAAACTTCATCTTCACCGCAACTAACAACGCTATAAGAGGGCTGAGCAAAGCGGTAACATAGCCAAACAACGGTTTGCTAGGAAATGATGGTTAGAGGTTTGACATGGCAATGTGGGTGGCATGATATAGCAAGTGGTAGGCATCGTAGCATAGGCATAGCAAAAGAGCGAGCATCTAGCAAGCAAAGATAGAAGTGATTTCGAGGGTATGGTCATCTTGCACGAAATCCCGCAAGGAAGAAGATCAAGTCCATGAAGAAGACAAACGGACGAGGTCGAACGAATCCTCACAACTCGAGCGGAACCGGCTAACGAGAGAAGCAAACCGGAAAGAAGCAAACAACATAGTAAACACACAATCATAAACATGGCATGATGCACAATCAAGTATGATGCATGTCCGGTTTAAATATGCATGGCATGGCAATATGCACAAACAAAACTACAAGTTAAATGGAGCCCAATATGCAACGAGTTGCATATTGATTGAATTTCACAACACTTATTTAGTTTGATCTCGTTTAGGTACACAACAATATTAAATGTTGTTAAACATGGCAAGAGGTGAAGCATAATTAAACTAGCTATTTAGGCAAGTTTAAATGAGGCCGGAAATAAGAAACAACAATTCCGGAAAATCCTCATGAGCAATATTTTAGATTCGGTACTGTTCTGCCCTAAACACAATTTTAGAGTTGTTAAACAGCAACATAAAGTGGACCATGATAATCTAGGCATTTTTCCACCCCATTTACATATAAAGAACATTTAATTCGAGTTTACGGTTATTTAGTTATGAAATAAAGCATTTTAGCATGGCATATTAGCAAATTTAAATAAGCAGCAAGTTAAACATTTTAAAATGGGATGAAAATGACATATTATTAATCTACACAATATTCTAAGCAATTTACATGTTTAAACCATTTAATCCGATGCACGGTTGATGAGTTATTAAATGCATGAACTCTAGGGACTTTTACGTAATCTGTAATCTCCGGAAATTAGCTAAATTAGCGCGATGAAAAAAACAACATGGGCGAATCTGAAGCTGGCCCAAGAATGCACAGGCGGGGCTGCTCACCAGGCCTCATGGGCCAGCCGTGGAGGAGGCGAGGCGGGAGGGGGCGCTGGCCTTGAGGCTTGGCCAGGCTGGGCTGCACTGGTGGCTGGCTTCGGCTGGGCTCAGGCCTGCTGCGCCCACGCTGGTCGAAGCGGTCAACGGGCGCTGGGCGAGCTGGATCGGCTCCTCCCGATCCACTGCGACGGCCTTGACACAATTCTCAGCCGTGGCGGCGAAGCGAGGGTTCAGCGGGGACCGGGAAGGGCGGCTGGGCGGAGCTCCCGATGTGGGACTCAGCGCTGGATCCACGGCCTTGGACAGAACAGCGCGACGAGGAAGCTCCGTGGCAAGCTCCTCTGGGAAGAGAGAGAAACCGTGAGAGAGAGAGACGACGGAGAGAGAGAGAGCAAGGCGGAGGAAGCGGAGGGACGGGTCGGCTGGGAGGTCGCCGGCGGTGGCTCCGACTGCTGGCGGGAGCAGCAAGGCTCCGGCCGCGGGTGCGAGGCAGCGCTCCCACGCTGCGAGGCGGCGACAGTCTGGCTCGCTCGGGCCCAGATGGGCTCAGCGGGCCCGATGGGCTTCAGGCGGCTGGCGGGGTGGAGGCGGGGAAGACGAGGTGGCGCAGGAGAGGTGGAGGGCGGCGGGCGGAAATGGAGGGAGGTTGGTGGCCTGGCTCGAGGAGGGGGTTCGGTTGCTGCCAAAATGGAAGGGGCTTCCATTTATAGGTAGGGCTAGGGTTTGAGGGTTAGGAGGGTTTTGAGCCTCCGATCGCGATCCGACGATCGAGGAAAAAAGGGGGTTTTAGGTGAGCTGCGGGTGGGCTGTGACGAGAGTGTCTGGACTGATAGGAGAGAGAGGAGAAATGCAGCCCGCACGATTTGGAGACCGAAACATCCGAGCGAATATACCGACTATATCCGGTTATAAATATAACGGTTGGGCGATCAAGCGAACTCCGATCGACGAAACTTGGCAAAGCGGCCTGACTACACCATAATAAGACCGCATGACAAGTTGCAACCCATTCCGAGAACATTTTTATGCCACTAATAAAATAATATTTGAGGTGCAGCGGTAGCGTGCGAGTGTATCCGGACTCGGAGCGGACAACGGAGAGAACCGACGAACACGAGCGGATGCAAGTTTTGAAAAACATGCGGATGAAATGCGATGATGCCATGAGACTAGATGCATAACAAGAACAAAAAGCAAAACAACAGACAAAACCCAACCACGAAGGAAATAATAAATCACATCTCCGGAAAGGGCAAGAGTCGGAGTTACTGAATATGGAAAGTTGTATCCGGTGTTACAACACTCCACCACTATTTAGAGGATCTCGTCCGAGAACTAGGATGGCACCGGAGGGAAAAGGAAGAGGAAGATGAGAGGTAAACCAAGTTGCTTCTTTGACAAACGAGTGAAACCATGAACCTTGAGAGGTTGAGCAAAATGAAAGAAAGAAAACAACGAAGATGAACGAGATTGCAAACAATCCGTTAGAAAAGAGGAACAAGGAACATTACGATAACTTGAAGGTTGAAAAGGCATGAATCAAGAGTTTAATGGACAAGATAGAATTCGAAACCACTCCGGTTGAAACGAGACACGAATGAACAAGAATGATATAATTTTTGGCAGCACTCCGATTGTAAAAGGAAGGAATTGAACAAGAACTTGACAAGATGATAGGATACTTGATGAGATCAACAACACACTACCTCCGGAACTATTGAAAAAAAGCACAAGGGGTAAGAAAGATTTCAGACAACTCTCTGGTTGAGGAAGCAGGCAAAACTTGATAAGATGAGAGAACTCGAATGAAAACACAACACTCCGGTTAAATGGATAAGCAAGAAAATAACATGATCTTGACAAAACGAGGTGATGGGTGAAGAGAGCCACATCACAATGCCTCCGGAAGAAAAATTGAAGATAGGTCATTGGAATAACAGAATGGAGAAGACAAATAAAGTTCACTAAAAATTCAAAAACAGTTCACTACATTTTCAAAGTAGTTCATTGAATACAAATTTAGTTCACCGATATTCAAGTGTAGTTCATTGAAATTCAAATTCAAATTTAGTTCACTACATTCGAAATTAATTTAGTGAATTAAAATATAGTTCACTAATATTAGTGAACTATATTCAAACTTAGTGAACTAAATTCAAAATTTTAGCTCAATTATGGCGCGGCTTATTCAAGTGTAGTTCATTGAATACAAATTTAGTTCACCGATATTCAAGTGTAGTTCATTCAAATTCGAATAACATCCTTTTTTGATGCAAAAGGAAAAAAAAAAGTTCACTGAAAAAATATTGTTCACTAACATTATTCAATAACAGTCAAATAAAGTTCACTGAAAAAAAATATGGTTCACTAACATTTTTCTAATCTCAGTAAACTTTATTTTGATGCAAAAGGAAAAAATAAACCACAACATGCATACCATCGTTCAATTTTTTATGTCAAAATGTTGAATATAGCTCACTAAGTACCTCATTTGAATTTTTTTGTAAGCATATGATGTTTCTTTTTAAATCAATGAACTCTTTTAAAAAGTGATCAATTTTTTTTTCAAAACTAAACAACTCTTTCTTGAAAACCGAATTTTTTTCTTAATACAATGCAATATTCATTAAAATAAGCGGGTATAAAGAAAATAGTCACTAGTAATTGTATACTCCAGACTCCATGTATCTTTCTGTTCTTATTTTATAAATTGTAGGAAAAGCACTACCTCCAATCCAGAATAACATTAAGTACCGTGCTTCAATTTGCATATACTTGTCATTTCGGGGTTTTATATTAAATTTTCCAATGAAATATCTCTATTGATTGCTTATTTGGCAGTGATGTTTAAAACTCCGAGTACACAATCAGTAATAAAAAGATATATTTGAAAACAAAAACATTAGCAACATCCTTTGTTGCTCTGTATGTAAAGCTAAATTGGCAAATTAGTCATGTAAACTGGCAAACAATCTTGCCCAGTACGACTGACATCATCATTCTTACTGATTTTGGGCGTTCTTCCTGTTGTTCGAGCAACACTTTTCATGTTTTTGTTTTGTTTTATATCTTCAAGCAGAGTATTTTCAATTTTGATAAATAACCTTATGTTGATCCAAATGAATACCAGCCAAGATAATTTGACTGAAACCTGTGAAGGAACTCTTACCACCAGCTTTACAAAGTGGACCTAGCTCTTTCGTATCTAAGATCACATTAGTAGACAACAGTTGAGAAAAGAGACGAGAGCACACATAAAGTTCATTTCGTTCATACAAATATAAAGAACTGTAGAGTGCACAATCTACTTCTGCTAAGAACATAGTGCAACGTCAATATGAAACAGCGCGGCAAGCAATTGAAACCATAGGCTTCAAATGTTCAGCAGGTTGAGTAGATTTACTTCGTTAGCTGAATGGCACAGGACCATTCAGGAATTAACTAAGATATTCAGGTGCACCACTCTTACAGCCATAAATTAAGCTTCAGTATTTTAATCGAAAAATGATCTGCTCGTATCATCAATTCTGTTTTTAGTTATTTCTTTCCAACCTCAAATAGATTTCTTCCTTTTCTCAGCAGCTTTCCTCCACCCTTCTCTTTCAGAATGAGACTTCAACCTGTTCCCTTTCCGCACAGACTTATTTTTAATCACAACAGGATCTTTCAATGGCATGTTTCCATCATCTTGGCCTTCTTATTGTTTCTGCTCTTCACCGCCCAAATTTTTTTCGTGCTTACGAGGTATTTATTATGAACAGCATGGACTGCATCCATCAACTCATCACACAATGCTGAATCATGGCTTATGTCCGAGCAAACCTCACCGACTCTATTCATAACTATAGCATACCAAACAGCATTGTGCGACATGTCTTCTGCATGAACACCAAGTGCATCAAACTTGTGTTTTCGCAATTCTTCCTCCTTGAATTCTCTAGTCCATCTAGGAACTATGTATTGATCAGGAATCTTCAGCAGGTCAAATTGAGTAAGAAGTCGCAGAATATGACAGCATAAGATACCATCCCTTTCAAACTTTCCGCAATTGCAAACAAATTGTTCTTTATCACGATTCACACGCACAGTAAATAATTCTCTCTCAAACTCTGGGTTCTCATATGGGAAGTTTCTCTTCACTTCATAAGTTTCATCCTTTTCAATCTCTTTTACTCCAAAAGCCGTTGAGTTCAACAACTCAGTGAGAAACTTGCAGTATATAGCTCTTGTATAGATTTCAGCTGCATACCGTTCAACTCGCTGATATCCCCACATAACAGGCACCTTTTCATTTGAGATGAACATGTCTTGGTTCTCTATATGGATCACATTCTCCTGGAATATTTCATATTGACGTATGAAAGTTTCAATTGAATCTTTTCTCATAACATAGTCATTGAAGTTTGAGTTGAAGCTCTCACTTCTGCTTGTCGACCTTGAGAAAGGGCGGAAAACTCCTTGGAAATAAGCTGGAACAAAGTATTGTCTCTTATCCCACATCCGTTTAATGTGAGCATGCTTACCACAGTTGTACTTCAATTCCATTTCATGCCAACTCTTTTCAAACTCCTCAACAGTAATCGACTGCATGATACAATTGTCAATGTCTTTTTCCATTCCTTTTTTTTAGTGCCATGTATACACTTAAGTTTTTATTACTTTCCTCTTAACATGCCAAATACAAAATCTGTGGAATGCTTCTGGGAAAACTTTTGGAATTGCTGCCTTCATGCCTGCATCCTGATTAGTGAGTACCACCCTAGGTTTTTTCCCACCCATGACTTCAACAAAAGTTTCAAACAACCATCTAAATGTGTCTGCCCTCTCATCCTGCAAAAGGGCCCAACCAAATACTTGTTCTCGAATGGCCATTAACTCCAATGATTGGCGCAAAGGGCATATTGTACTTGTTTGTACTGAACGTTGTATCAAACGATATTATATCACCATACAACAAATAGTCAAGCCTTGATCTTGAATCAGTCCAGAATAAACTAAGCACTGTGTTTGAAGAGTCCCTTTGAGCCTTGTATATAAATCCAGGTTTCTCAATCTGCAACTTCTCTATATAGTTCAGAGTGTGTTCTATATCAGTGTTTCTTCTCTTCTCACGATCATCACGCTTGAGGTTATCTAGCTTTTTCACATCAAATGTAATATTCCCTAATTTGCCACCACTCAGTTTCCTAAAGATGCTCATAATTTTCCTTGGTTTCACTCTATGTTCTTGCAAAATCCTTGACAGCAGCTTCTCAGCTTCATTCATGCTTCTATGACTTAGGAAGAACTTTGTCAACGAGGAGAACTGACCAAATCATGATTTTGAATCAGATTCTGAGCTGTAATATGCCACTTTCCATCTTGCAAACTAACTGTAACATGCATCTGACAGTTGGTCCTTTGAACAACGGTACGTTTCCTTTTTCTTATCCCTTTGTATGTTGTGACACTCTTCCTACTCTTGTTGCAGCAAATTGTGATTTTCCGGTCCTTGTAATTCCTTCCTTTCTTAATTCCAAAACCAGTAGTGCGAGCATAAACATTCACAAACCTAACAACATCTTCTAAAGTAGGAAACACCTTTCCAAGTTGAGGAATACTTGTTTTTTCCAATGCATCAGGAGTTGGAAACATGTATTCTTCATGTTTAAAATCACTGTCAGATGTATCCTCATCTGAATCTTTACTGCTCATTGCATCATCTGAGCGCTGAAAAGATTCCTGAGCAACAGCTTCTTCCTGCAGAAGCAAAAACAAAATTATTTTGCCTTCATGAGCAGCAGTTGTACATGTACAAAAATATGGAACTATGCACACAAACAAACAACACTGCCCAAATTTATTTTAATTAACACTACTTGTCTAAAATATAAAATCGACATGTTCTTTTTCATACAACACATTTTTTTGTTCCTCTCTCTCTTATACTTGCAAAACTATTGCCAAAAAGATACAAATCTAACCTGGTCTGATTTTTCAAGCAATGCCACTGAACTTAAAATTCCACTAGATGAGATTTGCCCTCCATTACTTACATTCATTGCATCCAAACAATTTTTACTAGAGAAAGGAATTGGGTCGAGCACACATATTTCTTTCACCTGATATACACAACAACAAAAACATTGGTATAATTACAATCAAAAAGTTCATTCAATTCTGAAACTACTACAAGGAACAAAACAGGATTAAAACAGAAAAAATCACCTTCGTTGAGTAACCTTCAACTAATTCTTCCATGGCTGGAATTCATTTCTACACTCTACTGCCTCTTGTTCACTAGCAACCAAATTATGATCATTTTTATCCTTGATCATCCCTCTTTGATGTTGTCTTCCGTTGTTGGCTCAATTTCAGTTAGTAATGACTGCTCAGTTTCACTACATTGTAATGACTGCTCCAAGTCCTTGCTACCTTCCTTGGCAACTTCCAGATAACAAGTCTCATTCACAATTTGTTGTGTTCCTTCAGGACTGCTACAACTTCTCCCCTGGCTTACAATTTTGCCCGACTACTAATTATTTCCTGCAAGCAAGTATCATTATTCAGCACTATTACATAAAAATTCAACCAAAATAAATTTCACCCACCTAGTATGAATTGAAAACAAAACATACCTCTATTTTTTCTTCATATCATGGTACATGACATACTGATCAAACTCAAGCATTACATTATCAGCCTGTTCCAGTAATCATTTTTACACAATTTGTCAGCAAAAAACTTTGAAAAAAAATAATATGCACCCAACAAACAATACACTTACTTCTACTGATGTTCTCACAGCTGGAACTAGATGTTCATTGCCATTTGATTTCTGAACACCTGCTCTCTTATTCACTTGATTGTTTTTTCTGGAAGCGACTTTTTTCTTTCTTACGCCAGGCTACAAAAAGAAATCAAATAACCTTATAATTTTCCTTACTAAGACATACACAAAATAAAAAAGGAAGAACACAAATAAACTGAATTATTTTCATCACACTATCAGATAGAACTAAAACAAGATCAAAGTCAATTTCACTTCCACATTTTCACTATCTTCCAAGATTCTTAAAATGGTTTTTTTTCACTGCCATTTTGCAACATTGCTTTTGACACGTTTCCGCGATGAAGCATGGAAGTCAAATATAGCAAACTCCTTATTTAAGAAAAATCAATTGTCTCATTAGGTAATAAGGTTCATCAAATATTCACAGTAGCATTTTTCCTTCATAATTTGTTATTGGCCTTCATAATACAACAAATAATATGTTTCTTAAGCACTACCAATCTACTAACAGAGAGCAGAAAAGAATAGCACCCAGAGTTTCACCTAGTTGTTGGAAGCACTTTAGAACAATCTATAAATATAATATAAACAAAAGAAAGAAGTGGAAAAATATATGTTCAATTATCTGTTGTTTCAACATTGTGTTATAACCTTATGGCACCGCTTGGTCAAGTTGTCAACAATTAATGAACACGGCAAGATAAAATACCAAAGAAAAAATACTTAATATCTATTAAGCTTCGCCAATCTCCCGTCTGAAACCTCACTTGGCATAAATATCCAAGGATCCAGAAGATCAACAAGTTCTTACATATATTGTTTGATTTAGAGGTCAGTCACATAGGCTAACCACTTCTTTAAAAAACTATAATCTCCTTTGTCCCATGTCAAAGGTGAAGTTTTCCTATAAACATAAGGTAGGGCAGGGAATACGTAGTTGTGGATATTTTTTCCCACGAAGGGTCCTATGTTTGTCGTTGTTATTCTATTGTTTGATGCTTTCTTCAAAAGGGAGGAAAATCATTCATGTACAGACAGAATACGGAAACATAATAGTAATAATTTGGCTCATTATTTTTCATGTTTGGTGTGAAATCTGAACCATAATATAAGATGGCACCATGATTATATTGATTTGTATCAAGATAGCTTCATTTTCATCTCAAGAAATAAAGTTAGAACTTGAGTGCCATGATATTTCACCTAAGCATTTTCTGCCATAGAAATTAAAACTTCACTGCATAGTGCCATAATGAAATTGTAACTTCAGCTCCCTAATGCAGAAAATACAGACATACAATTTAATTTTTTACTTTCTTCATCTTCATTGATCACAACAACCTAGGAAACCAAGATTTAGAGATGAAACATTTTTTTTTTTTCTCTAACACGCACATGGTATGATGTTTAAAGCTACAGATCAGATCCCCAAATCGCTAGTCTACACATGCAGAACAAAAAATCAAACATAGGGGGTTTGGGGGAGGGGGAGGGGGGTGGTAGGGTGGTACTTGGACGAAGAAGAATCACCTGTACAAGAAGAACAGTGGCTCGATCCTTATTTGTTCTGCCATCTTCAATTCGACCTGTCGGGTCTTCCATCCCAACTAGAGACGATTCCATCCCAGCGGCTCGAACAGTGGCTCGATCTGATAATTCCAGCAGCCCCCGACCACGGCGCAGCCACCGTCGCGTCCAAATCGGCGGCAATTCGAGCAGCCCCCGTCGTCTCCACCGCCGCTCTTCCCCCAATTTTTTCCTTCTTTTCTTAGAAGAAATAAAGTTTCTAAGGTTAAATAATAAACTTACTAGTCGGCTCCACTTCTAGAACGTCCGGGTGGAGGAAAAAACTTACAAGTGGACCCAGACTCTACCTGGAAGCGGCATTCGTTCGGGATAAGAAAGAAAACCAGAGGACCTAATTGCAAAAAATACAAAATCCCCAAACCAAACACACTTTCCCAATTACTATGGCGATTCCCGACATTTCTTCTGGCGATTCTCTGGTTCTGCTTCAAATTCAACTCCAAAATCCCATTCCAACCACGGATCTGCAGGTAAATCGGTTCTCCAAACCTTTTTTTTGAATCATGGCCACGACGAACCTTGGGAGCGAGGAACGGTTGCCAGCTTCCTGCAGATCTTCTTTTGCAAGATATATACTATGTATTGGTCCATATTGTCTGCTACTTCCACGGAGTACTAGTCCAAACTTAGGTCATGATCTTTTGGGTTTTATTTTAATGGAGTACTGTTAAGCCTCTGCGTGCTGGAACACAGTGTAATGAAACTATCTGAAGAACAGTTTACTGAAACTGTTGAATTCTGTTGCTTGAACTGTTGGTAATTTCAGTTAGTATTGGTAGTTGTCTGGACTCTTTGGAACTTGGGAACCCACATCAGTCGAGTTTCTGTTTGATTAGCATACTGTAGAGCTAATTTATATTTTGATTTAGCATATTGTAAATAATTTGAATAACTGAACACAATCAGGTTGTATCCTACAGTAGTTCAGATTCTAGGTTTTGTACATAGGCTGTCTTCTTTGTTTATTCTGCAAAGCAGTTCTCCAACGTTTGCCTTACCTGTCAAATGATGCATAAAGTAGATTCCTTACTGTCTATTCTTATTCAGTCCATGTCGAGCTGCGGTACGTGAATGTTGTTGCAGACTAGACAGATACCAGAGCCCGGACCCCTAAAAGTCGCCTTCCTATCCACCTCTTCAGAAGTGTCTGCCTGGGACACGATGACATGAGAATTCAGAACATTTTGCATTGAGATATAGGATTAGGAGGAAAACACAGGAGCTCTTATGTTTCTGCTAGCTCAACTTGAATTAGCGCATGCTTAACTTGATTAGGAAGAAATAATTTAATTTTTCTGTTCCTTCAGGTTACTAATTTTTTTGTAACAGTATGCTTGCACAGTATATTTTTTAACTTGTATTCTCATTGATGCATTTTTCAGTCATCCAAGATTACCACTGTTTCTTACTTGAACGTGGTTCTATTACTTGTTGGACTTCTCGTTCAAGTACATCCCATTTTCTACATCTAACGCTACTTAGTGCATGAACTATGAAGGAGATGAAACAAGTTTTCCAACTCGATTAATGAATAATTTTATTTTGTTCAAGTCAAACAATTGAAAGCATTAAAATTCTTAAATAAATGTTTATCTTTCACTTCCAAAACTATTATGCAAAAGAGAATTATCTGTCCTAAATTGTTCTCAGTTTGCAATTAAAATTTTCTTTCACAAACTAATTACTCTAAAAAGCAGTTACTCCATGTCTCCTTGTGCTCCTGTTTTACAAGTATTGTCCCGTTAATCATCAATCACTTCTTTTGAACTTTGAGAAATCATTTGTATTTTCTTTTGTGCAGCTTTCGAAAACATTGTAACAATGGATGGCAGTGCTGAAAGAAAGAGAAACAGTCAACAACTATGCCCAGATGAAAGTATTATCATGCATCCTCCTAAAAGGAAAAAGGTCAGACACAATTTCTCATTTTTATAAACTGTTGTTTTTATAACACGGCTACTTCAGAAGAATCAAAACTTCAAATCCAAATTAATCAATTACTAATTTCTATCTTACAAATTTTTTTCTCAACCAGGGCAATCATACTGATGATCTCAAGAGTTTCTTAATTTTTATGTCTAGGCTGAATGAATTTCAGAAGAATATAGTTCAAAAACTAGGTTTTGGAGCTCTGTTGGATCTTACCTGCAGTTCAGACATTAATGACATTTTCTTATGGCTAGCAGTCCAATTCAACACAACAAACAATTCAATTGAACTTAGAAATGGCTTCAAATTCAAGTTTACCGACTCTGTTGTGCATACTATACTTGGCATTCCCTCCGGTGGACTGCCAATTCAAATGAATCCATCTAAAGAAATTTTAGAAAGGATCCACAATCTTGTTAAATCAGCAGCTCCTAATACAGAGCTTCTACTATCCCTTGTTGGTGATGACAACACAGAGGAAACCTTTTCCATTCTGTTTGTATTGCTATCTGTTTCATGCTTGATTGCTCCTAACTCAAAAGGATATCCAACAAAGAAAATATACAACCTTCTGGCAAATACACAATCTATTTCCAACTACAACTGGTGTTCATTTGCTATGTCATACTTGGCACATCAAATCAAAAAAGTCAAGCCAGACCTGCTTCAAAACAACACAGTTATGCCTGGAGGTTGTAAGTTTATTTTGGTGGTAAGAATACCAATTGTAACAATTTTTTCCCGGAGTTTCCAAATGTTTATAGTACTTTCATTTTTACATCCAACTTATGTTGTTACAATTGAAATGCAGATTGCCACTGTCGGTGTCAAAACCGGCGGATCTCGGGTAGGGGGTCTCGAACTGTGCGTCTAGGCGGATGGTAACAGGAGACAAGGGACACGATGTTTTTACCCAGGTTCGGGCCCTCTCGATGGAGGTAATACCCTACTCCTGCTTGATTAATATTGATTGTATGGGTAGTACAAGAATAGATCTACCACGAGATCAAGGAGGCTAAACCCTAGAAGCTAGCCTATGGTATGATTGTTGTTCGTCCTATGGACTAAAACCCTCCGGTTTATATAGACACCGGATAGGTTAGGGTTACACAGAGTCGGTTACAATGGTAGGAGATCTACATATCCGTATCGCCAAGCTTGCCTTCCACGCCAAGGAAAGTCCCATACGGACACGGACAAAGTCTTCAATCTTGTATCTTCATAGTCTTGGAGTCCGGCCGTGGCGATAGTCCGCTATCCGGACACCCCTAGTCCGGACTCCCTCGAGCTTTGAACCAGGCTTCAATGACGACGAGTCCGGGCGCATATTGTCTTCGGCATTGCAAGGCGGGTTCCTCCTCGAATACTTCATAGAAGGTTTTGAACACAAGGATAGTGTCGGCTCGCAAAACAAGTTCCACATAACACCGTAGAGAATAATTTGTGCACAGATCTGCTGACGTATTCCGCGGCGTGACATCACACCACGGCCAGGCCTTTATATGAATCGTTTTCGCTGTTCCACCTCAGCGTGTTTAGCGAGGCGGTTTCCTTGGCACATCTTATCAAAGCATAGATCGTGCCCCCTTATTCCGGGATTCTCATCAATACGGACGTGGGTAACCCATCCGCGCCATTGATTACGGCGCTTGGGAAATAAGCGAGTTTTACTAGGCTGGTGGGGGACGCATAGCTTCGTCCGTCCATATAAGGGAATAAGGATCCACCTTTTCACCTACGCCTTCTTCCTCCTTTGCTTATCCATTTCCGCGCACTCGAGCTCCAGCGCCCAAGTCCGCACATCCCACCTCGACCTTTCTCCAACCATGTCGAGAGGCGGGAGGCGGTGGATGGTCTCCTCCGTCACGGAGGGCACATCACAAGACTGCGGGAGGCGGGTACTTGTCGAGCAACATCGCGCAGGCTGCCCGATCTGGGCAGCTTATTCCAACCCGGGCCCCATGAGAGGTAGTGTTTCTACCCCACTTCCTCCATGGACTAGGTTTTCCACTTCACCCATTTGTCCGGGGCTCATGTTCTACTACGGCCTGGACTTCCACGACTGGCCCAATTTCATCCTCAACATCTCGGCGTTTATCGTCATGTGTGAGGCCTTCCTCTGCATCCAGCCTCACTTGACTTATGGTGAAGATCTTCAACATCCGGCCAAGGTAGTGGGCGGCCGTTAAGCGAGTCTTGGCGCCATGGTTGGCAAGATGGCCAAGGTCCTATGGCTCGAGGGCGCCTTTGTGGAGACAATAAAGGGGTGGCAATCGGGGTGGTTCTACATCACCGAGCCACGCGACCCTGAATGGGTGACGGCCCCCGAATTCAGATCTGGCTTCCCCACACGGCTCTCGTCATGGAAAGAGACGGGCCCGACGTGGGGAATTCGAAGAGCTATCCGGACTCGGACATGCGTCCAAACCTGGTGGACAAGAATATCGGGCTTGTCGGCGTAATCCGGTGATGCTCACGCGGATTCTCCCATGCCAACAGCGGGCCTTCAATTTGTGGGAGTTCGATCCGGCAAGACACTGAGCCTTGAGCGGCTCTTGACACTACATACGAAGATACAGAAGGTGTTGTTCAAGGGCGCTGAAGCCCAAAGATCGCTACCAAAGATCGCGGATACAGCTCGCGGCGTCCAGCCGGCGAGGTAAGTTATTTACCCTTTATGGGACTCTTTTTCATAGATTGACTCTCGCGGGATCTAAAACTCCCTAATCTTTGACAGATGGTGAAGACGTCCGGACAGATTAACTGTCCGGCTCCTTTGCCGGAAGACCGGAGGACGCCTGATTAACTGGGCTGCTGGCTCCGGCGCCCATGTGGTGCGGAGAAGAAGGCTAAGAAGGAGGCCACGAAAACTCAAGGAGCTCCGATGCAGTCTTGTCGATTCTCAAGCAGAATCTTCTCCACGAGGTCGAGGAGGAAGAAGAAGCTCCTCCCCAGTGAGGAGGAGAAAAAAGGAAGGCCGCCCCAGCAGAGGCCGGAGGGTCCAAGAAGGGAAGAACCCTTCCTCCGGACTTCTCCACCAACATCGACGACGAGGAGGAGGATTGGCCAACAAGGGCCAAGCCCCTGGCGAGATCGTAAGTGTCCGGATACCCATGGCTTTTTCATAATTGCATAGTGTTCTCTAATGCCGAACAATCATGCAGCCCGCCCAAGGGCGAGTTCGCCAATTCATCGAGCGAGTCCCTGGGCTCGTCGGAAATGGAGAGTACTTCGCTTCCGACCGCCTCCTCGCCTCACGCTGCGGATGACGCCGCGGTGGGGCCCCAAGGGGGGCTTGGTCAATAGGAGGTAGCGCAGGAGGTGCCACAAGGCGATCTCCCGGACTCCAGGCGCGTGGGGGGCAAGACCCCCAGGGGCTCTAAGCCCGACCCTCGTCCGGACTCCATGCCGGAACCATCAGCGGTTCCGAAGTCCGGACAGCGGATCCTTCGTAAGAAGGGTAAGACGCCGTGTCCTCCGTCCCAACAGAGGCATCGGATAGCTTCTCGGGCGCCAACGGCGCCTCCATCGAGGAGGAGCACCGCCTTTGTTATGAGTGCGGTGATCCGGACAGTTCGATCCGCCAAGAGTGGGTGACCAAAACTGTACCGCCTTCTAACGGGCTTTGAGGTAAGTTTAAAACATATAAAAATATTACCGCATAGACAGGTAGCCCTGATGCTTAGTTCGTGTTAGGAAAGAAAAGCCGGACTAAGGATCTAAAAAGATATCTGCAGAGTCTAACATAAGTATGTCAATATGGGAATGCAGGCTGCGCTTGCTTGACCTCTGCCAGACCGATCATGGAGGTAAATGCATTGAAGCGGAACCTTGGCGGTCCGAGAACGAGCTCGGACAAGCCAAGAAGCAGCTCAAGGACAAGGAAGGTAAGTAATACCTTATTAAAGAAATACCTTATAGAAAAGGTTTTGGTTGCAAAAATAACAGGAATAACATGGGTACTGCAGGGCCACGAGCGAGGTGGAGACCACGAAGGAAGCGGTGTCCGTGGCGGCTCAAAGCGGCTACTAAGCACCGAGCGAGAAAGGAGAGGCGAGCTGGCCAAGATGCGGCAAGAGCTCCAAGCTCGTGGAAAAACACGAGGGTTTGAGCGTGACTCGAGGACTCGAGAGTCCGAGCTCGCCTCGGCTCTTGAGAGTGCCAAAGCTGCTAAGGCCGAGGCCCAAAAAGCCCTCAAGAAATTGAGTCTTTAAAGAAGATAGCGGCGGTAAGGCATTCTTTATGCAAAGCAAGAATGTAAAGTCAATTACCTATTACTTACCCGGATTCGAGCTCTCCGGGAGCATTCACAGATTTGCCCGTGGTCGTCGATGCTGCCGCATTCTACCGCGCCCGGAGGGGAGATCCACGGAGAAGGTGTTCTGGTCTCAATATCTTTGAGGCGGACATCCGGTGCCCCTAAGCGACCAGTGAAGCAGCTGGTCGAGCTCCACAAGGTCGCCGAACAGGCCATGAAGGGCCTTATAGCGCGGTACAGGCCATCGGAGGCCATGCACAGGAGCTACTTGGCTTGGTGCGGCGGTGGTGGGCCGTCCGCTGCTTGAAGTCATCAAGCGCTCCGTCTGCATTGAAGGGTCCGTCGGGCCCTTGCCGTGCTAAAGTGCACTTTGGGCAAGCTGGATGCGAGAAGCTTCGTGACGGACGGGCCACCAAGGGCCATGAGCATCGCATGCCGAAATGTACTATGAGGGCCTCTGAAGGTGCCCGCCGAATAGCGGATGAGTGCTCCAAGGATGTAATTTTTGAATAGGCTCGCGTTTGTTATCCTGTACGCTGAAAACTTGTTCATATGCGCTAAGCAACGCTTATTAATTTAAAATATTACCTTATGTGCGGCCGTTTATCAAATTTGAGAGATGGCAAGTCGTTGGCTTCAGCCCCATGCCACGAGTGCTGGGGTGTTCGGGATAAACTTGAGAACTCTTGTTCCCATTCTTGGGTCCATCCAGGGAGGCGCTCAACACAACGAACAAGGCAACCAGACTTATAATGCTTGAACACTCTCACTTAGCCATAGAATTCTATAATTTTAAATTTCGGCGAAGCCCCTAATATTCGGAAGACCGAGTTCGGGGCGCTATCCACGCCTTGGCCGGACAATTCTGGTTCCTCTCTCTAAACGGCATAAGTCTTTAGGGACCCGAAAAAACCTCTCGAACAGCGACCGGCTCTCGCCTTATCATGACGGTCAGTTTTAGCTTTCTCCACTAAGGTGCTCGACCCAGAATAACTAGGGCACAATCGCAGTGGTTCTCCCGGTGCTACCTTAGCCGATATAGCGAAACGTAAGGTACCAAAACACGGGAGCCGGGCAAACCCAACTATTGACCCAAGACATGATTCGGAGCCAATTAATATAATGGTATAAGTTCGGGGTGCCGCACTTGTGAAAGTGTTCGGACTTATCACACCATAATTTTGGGATACTTAAGCCCCTGGTGTATTGGCCGTACCAAAGTGTACGGTTGCAACATGTCGTGAAATGAACATATGTATATATAAAGGAAGTCGAGCAATAATAAGCAAAAGCTATGTATTGTTTATTCAAAAAGGTACTGCAATGGAAGAAGAACGATACAAATAGTGCGATAAGCAAGGGATGGGACTATCTAACATGTCCCCCTCCAGGGGTAAGCTGCGGGATGGTATGTAAAACAGGTATAATGCTCAGAGCAGAGACCACTGAGCGCCGGCGTGGCTTTACGCTTCCTGGCTGTTGCATCGTGAGTTCGGCGATTCAAGTGCGGACAGGGACTTCTCAAAGACGGAGTCTGAAAGTAAAAAAAGGAAGAAAAAGGAAAAGAAAAAAGAAATGACACAAGCGGAAGCCCCAGTGCGGTCGAGCCGCATTCTTGGCGTGCCGTTGTCTTGCCCTCCCATATGCCCATGGTATCTCCAGGCGTAATCATGTACGCGTAATACTAGCCGCAATTTCGCGAGGGCTGGGGTTGGGGCGGATTGCTACTCGTGCTTGAATCGTGCGGTGGTCTTGTGGCAGGTTACTCCGGCGCGCTTGGCGGTGTCCGGACGCTTAGTGGCGGACTCGAGAATTGCCGTGAGAGGTCTGCTTTGCACCTCCGCTGCGAGGGTCGCCAGATGCTCCTCCGTTCGGAGAGGCGTTCGGTGTTTCCATTGACCGTGATTACTCCTCGAGGGCCTGGCATCTTGAGCTTGAGGTATGCGTGGTGCGGCACCGCATTGAACTTTGCAATGCGGTTCGTCCGAGCGATGCATGATAGCCGCTGCGGAATGGGGCGATGTCGAAGATTAACTCTTAACCCGGAAGTTATCCGGGATCCAAGACCACTTTGAGTGTAACGAGCCCGCATAACTGGCCTCTACACCGGTATGACGCCTTTAAAGGTCGTCTTTGTAGGTTTAATCCTTGAGGGTCAATGCCCATTTTGCGCCTTGTATCGATAAAGCGAGTTCAGTTGCCGCCGCCGTCCATCGGGACTCGGTGAGGTGAAATCCGTCGATAATTGGGTCAAGAACCAATGCGGCGAAGCCGCCGTGACGGATGCTAGTGGGATGGTCCTTCGATCGAAGGTGATCGGGCAGAAGACCATGGGTTGAACTTGAGCGACGGCTCCATCGCATATCGTCCCTTAGTGCACGCTTCCGCTCCCTTTTGGGTATGTGGGTTGCGTATATCATGTTCACCGTCCGCACTTGTGTAGGAAAACCCTTCATCCTTTATTGTTCGGCAGCCGGGCTCTTCCTCGTCGTCGCTATGCAGCCCTTGTCATTGAGTTCGCACTTAACTTGCTCGCTTGCTTGAACACCCAGCAGTCCCTGTTGGTGTGATTGGCTGGTTTTTCGGGGTGCCATGTATCCGCACAAGCAATCGAGTATTCGGTCCAAGTTGGGCGGGCCCTGGTATTTATTTTGAATGGCTTCTTCCACGACCAGGTTTAGAGCCTCTGAATCCGGCATTGACGGCGTATCTTTAGTATTATCGCCGTTAATCGCGGCGCTTGTTCTTATTGCGACGCGACACCGCCATCGCTGTCCTTGGTATCCGAACTATCAAGATGTTTGGCCAAGTTGTTGCTTGAGCTAGCTAGCTGTCCTCTCCCGCACAAAAGCGAGTCATGAGGGTTGTGAGGGCTGCCATAGATTTCGGCTTTTCTGTCCTAGGTGCCGGCAAGCCACTCGTCATGGATGTTATGTTTGAAGGTTGCAAGGGCCTCGCATCCGGACGATCAATGATTTGATTTTTCTTTGTTAGGAACCGAGTCCGTAATTGTGCGGCGATTCTTATGGCTGCTGAATTATGTGGCTAAGGTCATCGGCGTCGGTGGTCGCATATATGTGCCCCGGAAGTTATCAAGGAATGCGCTTCGGGTCCTCCCAACAACCAATTGATTCTGGCGGCAAGCTATTGAGCCAATGTCGAGCTGGTCCTTAAGCTTGAGTGGGAGGTATTTGATGGCATGTAGATCATCACCGCGGGCCATGTGGATATGGAGGAGATAATCCTCGATCCGGACCGCAGATCTGTGGTACCATCGTATGATTCGATGTTTACGGGCTTGAAGCCCTCGGGATTTGATGATCCATTACTTCATCATGAAGCATAGTGGGTGTCGCGGCACCTCAGATTGGGCTATATCATGACATAGCTCATATGAGCTTTGTCTATTGTGTTCGGCCCGGCCGGTTTTGCTGTATCCGGCGCGACGGTAATCATCCCACGTTGTTGGGCGCCCACGCAATCCGTGGATCGATCTTGTATGTTTTGCCTTATCCTCCAATATATCTCGCAAGTCCGCGCGTTTTCCGTGCCTTGGTACTTTTTGCGGCGTCGGGGTGTGGCTTGGCGGAGGGCCGAGAGGCTTCTCTGTCGCGCCACGGGTGGCCGATCTGCCATGTCGTCTTGTTGGCGACTTGGGTGCTTCCTCCTCTAGTCGAGGCAACGGCCTGCGTTTGGGGTAGCTTTTGGAGGCGTTCGAGTTCATACTCTTGGCTGCAAGGATTTCAGTCCATCCGTCGCCTAGCAGGTCTTGATCAGCTCTAAGTCTTGCTGCTTTTTCTTGAGGCTGCTTGTCGTGGCTATAAGCCCGCGTTTGAAAGCGCTCTGTTGGCGGGATCCTCGGGCACAACAAATTCGTCATCGTCGAGGCTTGCCTCATCTTCGGAGGGAGGCGCATAATTATCGTCCTCGACCTCTCTTTCTGCCGCACTGTCGTGCGGACTTGCTTCTCCCTCCTCCTGCGCTGAGTCCTGCTGGAGGGGGTTCTCTTAGGCACTGTCCGGGGTGT
The DNA here is from genome assembly GCA_021605205.1 of Aegilops longissima. NCBI lineage: Eukaryota > Viridiplantae > Streptophyta > Magnoliopsida > Poales > Poaceae > Aegilops > Aegilops longissima. Next base: position 490,663,854 of record CM038680.1, read on the forward strand.
TATTATCTCACGTCGGCGCTTCGGCTGTTTCTTGGAGGGGTCATCCTCCGTTGTTCCATCGCCGTTCCCATCTTTTGGGATGTCCACCATGTATATGTCATATGACGAGGTGGCCTTCCGGTGCCCTCATGGCGCTGGGTCTTGGTCGCTCCCGGCATCGTCGTCCCATACCGTCGATGTCTTGGAGTCGTAGTCTAGCATGTCGGTTAAATCATCGGCAGTGGCTACAAAGTGGGTGGTGGATGGGCGTTGAATTTCTTCGTCGTCGCATCCCAACCTTCCCGTCCGTAGTCCGCCGGGCTCTCCGGATAAAGAGAGAGACTTTAGTGAATTCAGGATGTCGCCAAAGGGCGAGTCTTTGAAAAGATGTCTGCGGCGATGAACTCCATGACCGGCGCCCAATCGGATTCAATTGGCGGGGCGCGGAGGTTCGAGTCCGGAGAGGAGTCCGGCACCACAGGTCGAGGTCTTCGCAAAGACGGGGATGGAGTTCGGATCGATCGCCGTAGAGATTGTAGCCCCCGAGGCGGTGTCCAACCACTCGTCCTCGATCGGGGAATCCGGCTCCAGATTAAGGGTCGGAGCGGATGCCTGTGCGGCCTCCAGGGCACTGTTCAGCTGCAGAGCTAGATCATGCCCATCGAGATAGTGCGGCACGCTATTGCGGCTCGAATCCGTCGAAGATCAAGTCTCCGCGGATATCGGCCGTATAGTTCAAACTTCAAATCGACACGATGGCGGGCGTAGCTTCGATCTGCTCCAGATGGCCAGCGAATTGGCCCATGCAGCAAAGCCGCCGAACACGAAGATCTGTCCGGGAGAAAAGTCTCACCCTGGACCGCGTCGTTGTTGATGATCGAAGGAGCCATCGGGCCTATCGGTGACGACACAGAGGAACTCTCAATGAAAGCACCAATGTTGGTGTCAAAACCGGCGGATCTCGGGTAGGGGGTCCCGAACTGTGCGTCTAGGCGGATGGTAATAGGAGACAAGGGACACGATGTTTTTACCCAGGCTCGGGCCCTCTCGATGGAGGTAATACCCTACTCCTGCTTGATTAATATTGATGGTATGGGTAGTACAAGAGTAGATCTACCACGAGATCAAGGAGGCTAAACCCTAGAAGCTAGCCTATGGTATGATTGTTGTTCGTCCTATGGACTAAAACCCTCCGGTTTATATAGACACCGGATAGGTTAGGGTTACACAGAGTCGGTTACAATGGTAGGAGATCTACATATCCGTACCGCCAAGCTTGCCTTCCACGCCAAGGAAAGTCCCATCCGGACACGGGACGAAGTCTTCAATCTTGTATCTTCATAGTCTTGGAGTCCGGCCGTGACGATAGTCCGGCTATCCGGACACCCCCTAGTCCGGGACTCCCTCACCCACTTTGAATTCTTAATTACTTCTGAATTCAAGATACCAATAAACGTCAAACCAAGGCTGCCTTTGTGGTCAACAAGTTTGGTAAAATCTTTCATTGCTCTGGACTCTATGCACGGTGAAAAAGATGAATTCGCAGACTACCTATAAGTCAAGACAAAAACCCATGTGAACAGTAGTCATCTACACAGTTTTGCATTTTATCAAACAAATATAACCACCTATCTTTCTACTAATCATTTTTACCTACAAGCAGTTGAAACACATCTCGTCAACCCCTTTCAATGATTCAGTGAATGATTCTGCTATTGAACTACCGGAAGTTATCTTACAGTATATTGACAGCAAATTTCACTCATTTAAGCAAAATCTGGTCAGTACATTTTTTCTCTATTAACATCTCGTTGGCATGCTCGACTCAAATATTTTCATACTATTTTTTTCAGCAATCACAATCACCTCAATTACTTCTGTTTTATGTCCATTTTTTATGAATTTTAATTTTAAAAATTATACAGTTCTAATACTTTTGGCCATAATAAGCAGGACAAAACTCTTCTTTAAGCAGCCAGTCAAAGATTCTGGGAAACACTTGTCACTAACTGCATCCCAACTATGACAACATACATCGACGATCTCAACTCTTCTTTCTCCAAAATTTGTGCTAGTCCCAAATATCCCAATGAACAAGAATCAAAAAGTTTGCCGCAAGTACTTCCCCAGCAATTAGTGGTCCCCAGCAAATAGCAGAATTAATTGTCCCAAAGTCTGTAGCACATCTTGATGAAGCTATAAATTCTCTATTGAACTCAAATGAAATCTTGCAATTGAAAAACAATTCAAACAGTAGTCCACCAAATTTGAAAGACCAGTCGGAAGCAGTGTTTGAATTATTTCGCAAGGTTTTACAGATCCCAAAGAAATGAAAGAGTCAGCAAACTGGGGTGTTCTATTCCCAAAGAGCTTACCAACCTTTGAAGACCTTTTCAAGATAGAGAAGTTGCCATCTGATATCGTATTGAACAGCTAAAACCCTTGGAAGGTTCTTATTTCTTTCTTTCTATTACAAAAGTTTATATCATCACTTTTTTCTTCAACAAAACCAATCTGCCTGTATTATTTTTAGAAAGAAACGTAAAGTTTTTTCATAACAAACTAAATGCTGAAACTACATTTTTGCTTTTTCTATGCTGGTGGTAAAAGTCATCTTAATCTATTTTTTTTCTTAACTTGCAGTGTTACAAGATTATATCAGAAGCCATCTTAGCACAAGAGATCTGCAAGATAAACAAAGAGAGGAATGGATAAATGAGAAGTTCAGCATAACTCAGTTCAAATTTATATTCAAATGATCAAAGCTATATAGGTTCTTCTCAACAAGTAACCATTTTTTGGTCAATAATTCCTGTATAATGAACATTCAAATCCGTAGCAAATGATCAAAGCTAGTAAGGCGTCTTGAAATGTTTTCCATATTTTTCCAATATCATTTTTCACTTTCATTTTTTAAACCAGGAAGTAAATTGTATTGCTTGCAAGAAGAAGCAGAACTGGACTTTGTTCATTCAACAAATTTTCTACCAACTCCTCTCAACCAAGCTCATCAAATAGAGCTATCAAGTCATCCAACATTTCACAAGAGAACTACCAGTCCGAACTCCCGTCTTTCAACGCTATTACAGATGCTTTCAATTCAGTTCCTGCAAGACAAAACGATAGTTTCTACCATAGCAAACCAAGTTCTTGTGCACTGATCCCCAATACAAACTACCTTAATCTTCCGACTACTTCACACGGCAAGTCTCCATTCCTATACAGCAACATCAGAAAATGTGGAAACAGCCCATCGAAGCAGCAAACAGATTTGGAACCCCTGTACTAGACCCCTTGATGTATCAATTACTAGAAAATTTCAAAGCTGAATGCTACAGGAAAGACAAGGCAGAAGCAGAAATGAAATTATTTCAGAAATTCTCTTTAGCCCCAGATGTTCAAAAATCATATATGGTGCCTTCAAAGCAATTAGTATTCTCAACAACAACCCAGGCAGAATTTTTCAAAATGATGAATTCAGTGCTACCACATTTAAATATCAGGTTATCTTTTTTCTTATTAGATATGTTCGGTGTTTCATATATTGTTTAAGTTCATTGAAAAACAGTATATTCCAAATTAACCTCTTTTCTTTCTTCTCATGGCAGTGAAAGGGTATTCCAAATAGAAGACGTTTGGGTTGACCAAAAACATTGACTGTTTCTATGAGACCTGCAGGTTGGTTGAATCCGCACACAGTCGACTGCTACTCAAAAATGCTAAACACAGATCAACTCATTAGAGGAAGACAAGGTCTTATACGTAACACTGAGGTCATTTCACATATAGTTGGCAGAGAAGATATGGTATTCTTTTAAATGCTCTGTTTCTCTATATTACAGTCCAAAATTTACGTCCTCACAATTCTTTCATATTCTATACTCACACAACCTTGTATATAACTCTCAATTTTCTGAACTGTGTTTTGACATGAGAATAATCTTTTTTTTTCTCAAAACAATGCAGGAACTACTCATGCGACCTATGCTAAATCATTCCAATCCTCTTTGTAGAGATATGTTAAGTGAACAAACAGTCAGCTTCAGTTTGGAGAATGCTAACTTTGTAATGACCAAACTTTTTGATTCATGAATCCATTTCTTATACACTTTCTTTTTCTGCAAAATGCTACTCCCTTTCTATAGCCATGTTATATGCCAAATAGAAACATTTATCTGGACTTTTTAATTTTCACACAGGTACACTTGCCATGCTTTAATGATAAGCAGTGGATTTTCATCACTGCAAACTTATCAACTGGGAGGTTCTTTGATATTATGAATCCTGATGGTTCTGGAAATGACAAGTTCACAACAATCATAAGCATTGTAGCATTCAATTTCAAACACCTTTTCGCAAAAACTTATCCCAATTGCAAATCATTCAACATAAAAGACTTCAACTATCGATTCGTTCCTGTACCAAGGACTCATTTCAGGTACAAGAAAAGCTCATTCATCATTTCATAATTCAATAAACCCAAATACCATACTGTTTAAGCAAATGGGATTGTGTACTTCTAAATCATGTTGTCCATCCCTTTACTTTCTTTCAAATATTTTTTTCAGCACCTCTATGAATTGTTCTAAATACAGTTAAATTTTTACTAGTTTCTTTCTTTGGGTATGATACAGGCATATTCCTGCTGCAAATTTTGAAGACATACCGAGAGGAATGGGAGTTCCGGGATTCTCAACTGTAAGTCCATGTTATACAAATGAGAGATCTATTTCAAACATCTAAATACATTTCGTTTTGAAACCAAAAAAATAGGGTAAACCAAAAAAATAGGGTAAAAAAGTATTTTGACAGGTTTTGAAACTGTTTTTAATAATTAAATTATTTTATACTTTCTTCCAGCATGATTTTCAGGCTTTACGAGAAATTTTCATGTTCGAGATAGCTACATGCTGCAATAGCCAAGTACAGCTTCCTATAGTCAAGTCTTTTCTCCAAAACCATGTTAGTTGCTCTATTTTTCTTTTTTAACTGCATTTCAATTCAGAAATTTACAAACAATTTTGAACTCCAACCATATATAAATTCAGAGTTCTGACTTCACTTTTCCTTTTTTATGACCCCAAATACAATTTTTCAATGAACAGGGGTACTGTCTCTTCAATTAAACCAATTTTTCAATGAACAATGGAGCTGCCACAACATCAGTAAGCTCCCCTCTTCTCGTGTTTTGTTGAAACAAGAGTAATTATTGTGCGTGACAAAATTCTTTTTTTATTCCACAAAACTACTGTCCTAATCTAACTACTACTTTTTGCATTTCTAACAGTTTCAAAGGTTCAAGAATCTCCACACCAGGGATTTTATTGTAGAACTATGTAATATAATTCCTAGAACCAACATTTCCTCTTAATATGGATTTTGCCTTTTTTACATTTTAAAGTCCTGTTGGGATACAAAGAACCACTTTTTTCTAGTTCTCAGAACATGTGATGAACTTCATCCATAACATTAATGTCTTCACTAAATATCTATCGATGAACTACTATTTATATTTCGAAAAATATTCTCCTTTTGTTCTTCTTTTCACTTTCTTCTTACTTGAAAACTTTGAATCTTTTCTAAGTTATCTACAACACAATTTTTTCTCTAATTTTTCTCATAATTTTTTTGTTCATGAAATACTTTTCATTTTGAATTTTACACACAAACAAAACACAACCAAAAAAAACATGAAAGCAGATTTTATTTTATTTTCAAACTAATTCTTCCTACCAGAATTAACCAGACGCTAAAAATACTCTGTTGAACTACCAGTCATTAAATATTAAACAAGTTTAAATAAACAGTTCACACAAGAAATCAGTCATCTAATAACCAGCGAACCAGTCAACGAATAACCAACGAACCAGTCATAGAAAGAACCAGTCAACGAATAAACAGCGAACCAATCATTGAACCAGTCGATAGCTGGGCTCTACTAAATGTAGCCCACAAAAGAACTGTGTAGGCGCCCGAACTCTTAGACTAGCCACAGTGGGAGTAACTTCAGTAGTAACATCGAGTCCAACTCAGCAACTTTGCTTATGTGGCAATGAGTTAATGAGGAGAGAGGTAGTTCAAGAATTTAGCTAATTCTTGTAACATCACATGTCCCAATGCAATATGAGTCTATAACCTAATAAATGAAGTTTTGCATGTTACCACACTTATTTTACTACCCACTATGAAGGTAGTAATATAGTCTAGGGATTTGTCGAAAGTGCATAGGAGCACACGACGACGCTCCCCACTGAAATCCTATCTATCCATTTGTCTTGGGATCCTCAACCACTATATTAGCTACGCCGTACTGCAAACTTATCATCATGTATTCTCATTTGCTTTGGTGTATATCAGTCTTTAATTCTCACGCGGTTCCGTACTCACTGGTCTGCAGCAGCCAGGGCCTATCCACCTCAACTAACAGCGGCCAACTACATCCATTCAATGCATCTGGTCCCCATCCTCCCACCTACCCCATCTCTTCTCCCGGACGCCTTGTTCTTCCCCATTAGCTCCTAAAGAATCCTCACCAAGTCACCAAGTGTTCGTCATGTTCTTCTAAATCTCGCTCCTTTTATGGTTCTTCCTCTTCTCGCTCCTGTTGTACTTGTTCATCAAGGTGGATGTTGAAACAAATCCAGAAGGGACTAGGAGGACGGCGGACAAATCGAGGAAGCATGAGCTTTGTTCCATCCTCTGCAACCACGTCCATCGACACCACCTCCGCCGACACCAAGTCTTGTGTCCTCACGGCCAGCGAGTAGAAAGCCAGAGGAAAGACTGTGTCGTCGATGATAAAGCTTGCCGCATCCTGTGCGACGCCGCGACCCCGTGGTCCGAGGCTCCGAGTTTGCATTATCCTAAGCAAGGTTTTGATTTTTGGATTACGTTTTTTCACGCTACTGAGAGTGACACCACATGCCCCTCGGCTAGCACCATGTCTTGTGTTCTAGTAGCAGCCACGAGTGCCAGTAACGCCTTGCGGGAGAGTCCGGCGGCCTTCTCTCTCTCTCTCTGTTTGTTTTCTCACGAGTCCAAACGAGGCCATCTGTTCCTCTTCCCAGCGTCACAAAAACACGCTATGATCCGAAATACTGACTCGCTCCATAGAGAAGAATCACTAGGTCCAGTCTCACCGATGTAGACTCATGGGCTCTTCGTGTCGGAGTTCTGCAGCTGCATTCTCTTCTCTCTCTCTCTGCACTCCTGAAGCGATTGCCATGGCCAACATCCGTTCACGAGTTCTCTTCACGTCGAAGCACGCAGTACTTGTCCCATGGTGGTGCCCATCCGTTTTGGCGAGAGGTGGAGCGGCAGCTCGTCGGTATGCCTCGGTGCCATGGCATGACGGCTCATGGTCTATGTCTTGACTTGTCGGTTCTTTTGTGCATTTAATGCCAACAAGCAGTGCGACTGTGCATCTACGATGGGCGGTGTATTGAACAACATCTATTCGTTTCATCCAATTATGCAGATCCCTATACAACCAAGCAGCGGTGAGATTTCAATGAGTGTGGTCGCCAAGTGCTCTTAGTCGCGTCCCAGGGATTTGTGTATATTCTTAGTATATATTCTTACGATTGTGGCTAATCTTGATCGGCTGAAGGGCGCCGACGAGAAAATCTCGGATAAGCCCCCAAGCCCCTCAAAGCCCTGTCTACCAAACAAGGCCTAAAGGAGCGGGATCCTCAGGCCCACCGGGCAGTGACACAACCCAGACGCACGCGGCGCGTGCCGCGCACCCTTGTCCCTCCCCTGTGCGGCCTCTTGAACTCGGTTGAAAAACGATCCGGGCTTGCTGCCTCCGAGGAGAGCGAGGCTACGAGGCAGCACTCCTATTACGCTCCTCCTTCCTTCCTCGGGCCCGAGCACTTCACCATCTGCGAGATGCGGATCCCGGGGCTACTCGCGGCGGCGGCAGCGCTGCTGGTGCTGCTTCTCGCGGTCGCCGGTGCGGCGGCGCAGGAGGCGGCGGCGGCGGGGGACGTGCGGCCGGAGGAGATCGCGGCGAAGGCGAGGGCTAAGGAGGAGGCGGTGCTCGCGGCCGAGCTGGGGCAGCTCAGGGCGAAGGTCGCGGCGCTAGGTGCGTGCGTCTTGCTCCGCTCGATTCGGTTCTGGGGAGGGTGGGTGTGGTTGGTTGGGATCTCTGATGCTGCTTCGAGCGGCTTCGCTGGGGTTTGCTAGGGTTTTGGGGGCGATTTGGTCTGGCGAACTAGGCGCTTCTGCGATTTGACGAGATAGGAGACGGATTTGGTAATTAGTGAGCATATTGGTCGGTGGCTTAGAGAGATCGTGTTAAGGCCGCCGAATAGGGATTGATAGATGCAGGCTAGGGGGAATTCTTCAGGCTAATTGGTGGCAATGTTAGGCAATAGCTTTTTCCTTGCTCCTGCAGTCCCACGTTTTGCGTTTGTCACTTGTGAACCAGTTATGCCATTTAGTTGACTGGAATTTGCCATGGAACCAGTGCCCCTTGCTTGGACTATACCATTAAAATGCATGAAGGAGCTTGTAGCGTTAAGGACACAATTAGTTTGATTCAGCTGGAGGTTATCCATGGGCATGTCTTTGGTCGATACAGTTTTTGTTACAAACTTACAATGTGAAACAGATTGTGTCAAGTAACATGAGAATTTGTGTTTGAGTAAAATCAATTTCTAGTCATTGCAATCTGTATTTGTGTCACCTGATCCTTCCTGAAACAGTGCGGTTATTGTCACCCTGCAGAGTCGAGCATTGCGGCGCAGACACAGGAGCTGAATAGCAAGGATGGCGGCATCGAAACACTGGAAAAGGTAACTGGGGAGATGTCACAGAACATTGCTAATCTGCAGAATGAGATAACTTCCCTCCAGGTAACCCATCTCATGAAGGACAATATATTGTAGCATATTCCTGCTCCCTGATAAAGGGATTATGCTCATCTGTTACTGCATATGCAGTCAAAGGGATCTATAGCTGCAAAGGAGCAGGCAGGCAAGGTCAATGCCCGGGCTATTGAGCTTGAGAAGCAGGTATTGGGTGTATGAAACGTCTAAAACTTGAGTGTAACAATTAGGATTATGTGGTTTCTCTCGCCTATTCCAGATTGAGAAGCTCAAGAAGGACATAGAAGCACAAAATAACAAAAAGGTGACCATGGAGGCTAGAGCCACCGATGCAGAGAAGAAGGTGCAAGAGCTGAATGCTAAGCTGGATAGAGTAAGTATTCGACTGTGGTCGTCTGTCGTGCTAATGTGCATATTTATTTTTCTTCATTTAGGTAACAGTTCTTGGACAAGCTCGTATTTGCTCAATCCTTATCAAACTCTTGTGGTGTTATCACTGATTAAGTTGTCATTGTTGCCGTTTCTGCATTTATTACATGATAAATTTGTTATGGTTAAAAAGGAGATTGATACTTTGTCACAGACTCATAGTGGGTTAACGATGGTTCATGCTGCTATTTTGTTTTTTTGTATGTGATTCCAATGCTATATAAAACTTTGCTACAGCACACCTCTCAAAAGTAAGGGTAAATTCTAAAGAGGAATCTGGAATGTTTTAGCGTATTTGATGATGATACTGTTTGAGGGAAGAAAAATGTTTTTGAAAACAGTGAGAATTTCCATAGTATTATATAACAGGCTGCATGATGTATTATCATCTCCTTAATTTTAGGGAGAGCTGAGCCTCATTCCCTATTAAAACGTTATAGTTGTGAAACCAAAAATGGGATAAGGCTCATATCCTTCTGTCCTGCAAGACTTTCGGTGGAATCAAGGGTATATCCCTTGAATCCACCTTTTTCGTTAGGTGAATACTGTCCTCAAGTTGATAATGTTTTTATTTTTTAATAGCTTCAAAAGACAAGTGGCGAGCAAAAGCTTAGGATTCAGAAGACTAAAAATGCTCTTAAAGCTGCAGAGGTTTGTGATATATGCGACTACAGTGGTACATTTTTGTTATGCAGTTTCGTGATGCATTCTCCTCAGTCCTTTGTTTTGGTGTTTGTAGGAGGAGCTGATGAAGGTGCAGTTAGAAGCAACAGCAAAATCAGAGCAGCTCGGAGAGGTAATTTTCATTCTATTGTTGTAGCTGCTGTCATATGAATATGTCAGTAAGGTGACATGACAGATTCTAGACTGGATTAGCCTTTTCCTATTTGCTCCCCACTCTTAGTGCAGTATGTCAGTGTTGTTTTCAGAAACACATTTCAAATGCAACTTAGTTGCCAGCTCAGCCTGGTGTAAATTATACTATGAAATTTTACATAATGATAACAATACTATCTTCTAATCACTGAACCTGAGCATGATGTGTATCTGTGCATCTTTGTTGTCTGGCACATGTTGTGACTTGTACATTGAGAACTTCCTGATAAGGATGATGACGACGGCGATGCCTGTCATGGGTGTAATCCATCCTTCCACTTTACATGCTTTGAACCTCATCTAACATGTGATTATTGTGGCGAGTAGTTTACTGATTGTTACTTTTTGGCAGGTTCATGGAGCATGGTTGCCACCTTGGTTAGCAGCACATGCAGCTCACTATATGGTATAAGTGGAGTAGTTAACTTAAGCATTGTGCCTCTTCTTACTTTGCTTTTCCGCAACACACTCATCATGTTATCATGTAGGAGTTGATGTCAAGTCACTGGAGTGAACATGGAAAACCTGCTGTCAACAATTTATTGCAAAAGGTGCCTCCTAGCTCATTTATGCTTTTATTTAGATTATGAAATATGCCAAGCTGAACACATTATGTATTTGTTTATAACCTGTCAATTAAATCACTGCAGGCATCACAGAAAACAGTGCAGGCGAAGGAATGGGCCGAACCCCATATAGAAACTGCTAAGGCGGTAATATTCCTGTTCCTGGGATTGTGGGTCAGAAAATCTGTATAAGCATAGAGTTTATTTGAAATGTTAAAACACGTCATATATGCATGTGTTTATGGCCAATTCTTATTGTATATGGATGTCATGTGAGGCAAGTATCACATGATGTTTCTGAGTTTTTGCATCTGTATTCACTTTCACTAACAATGCTTTTTTATCCTTGAAGAAATGGATTCCTGTCATTAAAGAAAATTGGGCTACAACAAAGAAAAATGCGGAACCTTATGTGCAAATGGTCTCAGCAAAATCAGTAGAGCTTTATCAAGCATCAAAGGATGCCATCTCACCTCATGTTGTGAAAGCACATGAGCTTGCCGATCCCTATTTGCAGGTACACTAGATCCTCTTTGTTTAGCAATTACACTTAGGCCATAGTGTTGTCATTGTAGTGAATTGATGTCGCTTGATTATATTTTTTCAGGAAGCCAAGAAGTTATCCAAACCTTATATTGATCAAGTTGTTAAGGCCAGTAAACCACATGTTGACAAACTTAAAACCACTCTGAAGCCTTACACTGAAAAGGCAGGCCAGGAATATGAAAAGCTTCGCGAGACAGCTACTTTATACCATCAGCAGGTATTTCTTCTCTTAAAATTTCTTGTTATCTCAAGTATTCCAGCTTCTCAGTTCCTTTTAAATATTAATGCTTTGTTGTTTTAGACATTTTATGATTCTGTTATTGTTAATTTTATTGTTTTGAGTTATTGAACACTTGGCTGAATTTGTAGGGCTGTTTTTAGGTGATCTTATTTCATATATTCTTATATAATCCTTGAGCACTGTATCTGCATTTCTCTCTGCTGAATATTGCACTGTATCATCGGTAAATTTTGCAGCCCTCTAATAGAATTATTTCGTCAATCAATCTAATGAGATTTTTTAGACCTATATATATAACTTCACAGTTAGTTATAGTTTAATAATGTCACTTTGGCCTTCTGTATGGTTATTTGGTAAATACTACTCCCTCTGTTTTTGACACTATGGCAGTGTCAAAAAAGGTCATTTTGATACAGAGGGAGTACTGGCCTACCAGTATTTCTTGGAGATACGCCCTCCCTCTTGTTCCTCCCCCAAGAGCGTGCACCCCAACCTTGCACAGTTCTTGGATGCCCCTTGCACAGTTCTTGGATGCCATCAAAACTGAAGCTAGGGCCTGGGTTTTGGCTTAAGCAGCTGTGGGCTGCCACTTGCCCTGCTGTAGGTCGCGTGTGACTGGTGCGGGAGGCTTGTAATTAAACTCCTTTTCTATCACTTCTGGGATTTTTTTTACATTTTTTCAAAAAATTAAATATAAACTTTGTGCACCTTAGGTAATTGGTTGGTTCAAATACTGTCTTGATCCAGAAACTTATTATGTACTCCGTCCATATCAAAATATAAGACGTTTTTTGACACTACTTTTTGTATGCTACTACTACTGCTGAGTGCTATAAGCAACTGCTGTAAAATGGCCTGAAGATCCAAGTCATGGATCCAATATTCTAAGCAATTTTCCTTTTCAGGCTCAGGTAACTATCTTGGATTACATGCACCAACATGAGTTATTAAAACAATTTGCGAATGGAGAGTTGGTGTGGTTTCTGGTAAGCACAAGCTGAACTGTCAATTTATAACATGTGTTTCTACTGATCAAAATAAAATGGTCTAAAATATCTTATCTCTCTTGGTAGGCTGCTGCTTGGCTCCTTATGCCCGTATATGTTCTGTACATACTCCTAACAGAAGTCTTCTGGTCAGTAGTGTATTTAAAACGCTTCAGCCAATAGTTGCTTGGCATGGCTTTAGGTGAATTGTGACTGTACTTGTTTGATCTGAAACCTTCCATTTTTCATGCAGCATCACCAAGAAGAAGAGAATCCCACGGAGTGATAAGGGCAAAGTTTTGGTCAATGGCCATAGGAGACACAAGCGCCGACATGCGGACAAGTAGACCGTAGACTGTTTGCCTATGTTCTGCAGGACTGTAGTTGAAGGTACCACATTCTTCCTTCGTTAGCAGTAACATCTGATCCAAATCCCACGCTATGTAGGCCTTCTTTGTTGGCATCAAAAGGTTTGGGTCAATGGAACAGTCCTCTCATTCTCACAAGAATATTGAAGTATATAAGTTTTTAATTGATATTTGATACTACAACAGAATATGTTTATCTTGAGCCTTGATTAATACTTCGAATATTGAATTGTTCCATACAACTTTGAAGCAAGTACTAAATCATTCACATGCCAGTTTGTACCGGGCCTTTGAACTCTCTTTGCACTGTGCAGATCAAGTATGATGAGGCATTATTCATTCACTGACGAGTCTGCTGGATACAAATTAGGAGACGCCTGGTCCTGGTTAAATCATGTGTAATATATACCCCGAGTTATACTGCACGCAAACCGTGTCTCCATTTTGGCCCCCATGTATTGTAGCGGCCGTTTTTGTACGATCACGTTGCTGAGTAGGGATTACGAGGTTAAATCTGCAGGTTTTCGTTTTAGTGGACACTTAATATGTTGCAGCTACTAGCGTGTTTTGAGTGTACTTCGGGTAATCCGTGCTCACAACTTCCTAACGTACGTACCATTTCTTGTCACTGAAAGTTCTGGATTAAAACTATTCAACGTCGCTGTACGCTGGAGTAGTGTACTAGGTTGTCTGCAAAAAAAAAATCTTCGAAAAGGAGGATTACCCAATGCACACATCTTTATTGCATTATTCAATATGACCTTATAAAATAAATACATAGATGGTGAAAACTGTTGCCCTACCTACAAGATTGATGATGTGCTCTATGCACATCAAGAAATCTGGTGGCCTCACCAAGCCACCCGACGGCCAGCCAGAAGCATCATCCGGCCTAGCAGATCTTCAGTTTGCACTGCATGCACACGCCGTCACATTTTTTTTTTTGCAATCCCATCTTCAGAAGTAATTAATGCATTGATCTTGTCAGACCCTTCTGCCGTCGACGATGTCGGACAACGCCAACCTCTTGCGTGAACGATATCCAGCATCAAGACTCCACTCCACTTTGCTGTCGAGACTCGTCGTCGTCGATATGTTAGATGGCATGCCGCTCCACCTTGGTCACCGGATATGTTGGCATGCCGCTCCACCTTGGTCACCGCAGGAGAAGTATACGGAAACCTGCGCCTAGTCACCAAGCCAAACACTTGTCCCTCTAGCTGATGTACAACCCCAAAGATGATGCCCCATGGGGTGACGACGCATGAATCTCGCCATCATTCGATCTGGAAAAGCTGACGCCCCACAATGCCTCCAACGAGGTAACGACGCCCGCGGGCGCCGCTGGTGACGGTTCTGTCCGAGGCTGAACCAAGCTTTCGTTGGCAAATTCACGCTCATCCCTGTCTGGACCACCAGATCAACCTCCTCCGCCATCCAACATGCCCATATGCGACATCTACCGTAGGGAAACCGCATGATCGGAGCCACACCCCCGCCTGGGTGAGTCATCGATGGCGGAGGGGCCCTCAACGTTGCACCATCTCCACCGCAACCGCGGCAGAGGAAGGCCCCACCGCCGCCATCATCCCGGGGGCTCCGACGGCAGCAAGGAGAGGGGCGGCGGTGGCTCAAAGCTCTAGATCAGACCGGGAAGGAGGGAACCGAGAAGAGAGGCTACGTTGGCTCGAGGAGAGGGGTCGAGGAGGGAGGGGATCGGGAGGGCTCTGTCACAAGGTTGTCTCCATTGAGGCCTGAATTCGTGGTGAACTCCGAAATAACAAATCGATTTCAGAAATCCGCAGCATGCACGTTTAACTTTGGCACAGAGGCGCATAACAAGTACAAGTAGTAATACTATTTATAAACTCACTGGTAATCCTGAATGTATACAAGCGCGCGGTTAGGTAAGGCAAACAGTCTGTGTACAAGGCGGGCGACCAAAGCTAACCTGAAATGCTCAAAGAATAACTGACAGAGAAGACGATGGATGATACAACGAAGAGACTAGATTAAACACCACTCAAACCGCCCTGCTCCTACGTAGTCAACAATCGCCTGACACCCCAGGCGTCTCACGTACACAACCTACGTACACTCATCAGTAGCTACCAGGCCAGTACCTCTCCACCATCTGATCTACGTCCAGGCTCTGGTACCTCATGCCGGCACCCCCTGCCGCATGCCCCTCTCCGCCGAACCCGCCGACGTCCCCTCCGGCGGCCGGGATGCCGCCGAGCCCCGCGGCCATGTGCTGCTCCATCGTCATCGCCTGGCCGTTGGCACCGCCCGCCTGCTGCTGCTGCTGCTGCTGGCCCATCGGCATCGACATGGCGTGGTGGAGGGCGTGCTGCGGCGACGGGCCCCCGAGGTTGAGGTTGAGGTTGGAGAGCGTGAAGGGGCCCGGCGGGTTGAGGTACCCGGCGCCGGCGGGGTGCGGCTGGATGTGCGGGTGCAGCCCCGGCGTGCCCCTGGCGAAGCGCGAGAGCTCCGCCAGGTCGGCGGGGGTCATGTACGGGTGGTGGTGCCCGCGGCCGCCGCCGAACAGGTCGTGCCCCAGCAGCGTCGGGAGGAACTGCGGGACCATGTCCAGCGTGTACGGGTGGTGGTGCGACCGGGAGTGCGCGTTGGTGCTCGACGGGTACTTCTTCACGCCGGGGCTCTTGGCGAAGATGCGGCACACCACCCATTCATCCTGGAAAGAAACATCGAGTTCAAGTCAAAATGAAAAATTAGGTCGTTTTAGTTAAATTATGAAAATTCTGCAAGAAAGATTTAAGGGATGTCATACATACCTTGTTTGATTTCGAGGCCGGCTTCAGGTGGAGGCGGTACTCGTGCATGACCCAGTTGCTCTTCTCGCCTCTTGGAGCCCTCCCCTTGTAGAAGACTAGGGTTTTCTTCATCCCGACTAGCTCTTGTGCCGATGGCGGTTGCCCGGTGAATATCTCCTTGTCTTTCCCCGTAGTTTTCCAGTAGCCAGCATTAGTTGCACGGTTTGTTCGCACGCCGGTCGGGTACTTGCGGTCTCTTAGGCTGAAGAAGTACCACTCCTTTTCTCCCATTTTGGCCTTCTCTGGATTTCAGTGGATTGATGATCATACACATACAATTGTTAGTTTGGAGTACATGTTACATACATGAAGCTATTTTATAATAACGACTGAAAAAACACTCTTTCGTAATTCTAGGTGTATGCATACATGGAGAGAATAGATCATCCAGTTAATTGTTTGCTAGTAATAGTTTCTAACTATACAACTACTGGTAGGGTTCTGCTCATTTTAAGTGCAGAAGTTGGGGAAGTTGTCTGAGAGGGAGACATACAATTAATCTTGAGTCGATAACGCAAAACAAAATAAAACAAAAGAGCATATTCATGCACGTATTATCATACAGTTGATGGTATCATCGTGCTAGAAAGCTAACCAAGCAAATTGTATCAAAGGACAACAAATTGAAGGGTGCATGTTAACTAACAATAGAAGCTTGAAATCACTTTGTACAATATATCGTGTTAAAAAACAAGTGTACAATATATTTTCTAAACTTCTAAGAACTTTGTAAGAATCCACCTTTCTTAATTTAGTTATATAACCATGCAAACATCCAATTAATTGTTCGAGGGTAATAGTTTCTAACTACCAGATAACCGCAAATCCTGTTCCCCTCATTTTCAAGTGCAGAAGTTGGGGGATTTGTCTGTTTCCATTATCCAAGAAAGAAACCACGAGAGAGGGACACATATAATCTTGAGACGACAGAGCAAAACATGAAGGTAAATTTCTACAATATATATTGTCTAAACTTGTAAGAATCCACCATTCTTGATTAATTTATCTATGCATGAAGTCCTCCTGCACATATGCTCTCGAGGAAAAACGCAGCTGGTTTATGGCTTTTATATAGCTTTTGAAAAACATGATCGACGCGCGTATGAAGTCTAGTCAATTTGTCTTTTAAAAGGGCACAGCTTATGCATGCTGCTTGGCAGGGGAGAAAAACAAAACCATGGAAACAACCCATCGTACGAACGGAACTGGTCGTGCATACATGCATAGACGGACGCATGCACTGACGTGCGCTCAAAAAAACATTTGTGATTAAGCGAGTAGTTACCGGGGAGATCCCATGGCTCGCACTTGTTGAGGTCAACCTCGGTGATGGCCCTGGCGGTGAAGCCGGCGTCGGCGATCTTGCCGCGGAGGTAGTAGGTGATGAGCTCCTCGTCCGTGGGGTGGAACCTGAACCCCGGCGGCAGGCTCTCCTCCTCCCCCTCTTTGGAGCTCTTCTTCTTCGACACCGCCCCTCCCCCTCCCCCTCCTCCTCCTCCTCCTCCTCCTGACCCTTCCATCTAATCACCAAGCGGCCGATCAACCAACACGACACGAGGTATAAAACCCTAGATAACCCTAGCCCGCGGTGCACCACAAGAGGAGAGGAACCGGCGGGCCGGCCGGGGAAGATGAACACGCGCACACGCTAGCTAGAGGCTGCTCGCTCGCTGGCTCGAGCCGAAGGGTATGTGTACGTCAAAGTGGTGGGTGTGAAATACCGGCCGGGAGTTACCCCGGGAAGAGGGCAAGGATATAAGGGGGAGGAGATAGAAAATGTGCCGGTGACGCTGAGCCCATACCAACCCGGGGTCGTGAGCGACAAGCTGGCTGGCTAGGTCGACGACGAACGAACGATCGATCGATGTGTTTTTAGCATGCTGCATCAAGGCCTCCTGTGTTCCCACGCGCTGGCTAATTTCCTCCGTCTCCGGCTAGCAGCTGTAGCTTTCACCGCGGTATATTGTGGCATGGACATATCATAGATGGTTTCCCGCAAAAAAAGGGATATACTATCATTTTTGGATATGGTACGCACTGGTGCTGTAGTGGTGCATATGTGTGTATCTCGATCGCTGCTGCATGCATATGCATGCCAGTGTACGTGCTAACTATTCTGCTGCCCGGCCCCTACCTCTACCCGGCGAGCTACTGTAGCTTACTTGTCCTGGTCATGTATATCCCACGCATGCGCGCGCACTGCTAGTGCGGCGCCATGCACTGCTTAACTGTGCGCAATTAGCCTCCTAGCTCAGTTCAGGAGAAAAATAATTAGCTTCCTAGCTGGATGCATGTTCTGCGGGGTCTTCCTGCAAAGATAAGATATACCCCACAATCAATTTCTTCCATTTGACGATTCCAAAATAGATTCAAAACGCTAATAAAGGTGAGAGTGTATGCCTTAATTTTATCGCTTTGACTGTTGTAGAAATGATTTAATTTTTAATGATAAAAATGCTTCTCCTTTGCAGATTATTTTTTGATGTACAAACTTGCGTACGTACGTGGTCTATGCTAAATGAGCGGAGTACCAACTGCTATTCAAGGCGGTGTGTAAACGATTGAAGTAGGTGGCTACAGAGGTTCTTTTCCAACATGGGTGGCAGCATCACCTCTAGATCAATCCACCACCACTTTCGACATAGGCATAGTGTCGGTCTATAGGGCTCTATTGTTGTTGATTTGTCGATTTTGTTTTATTTCTTTATTGTCAGACTTTTGGGGTTTGACTGTGTGCATCCTAATTATGCAGAGGCCGGGTGTTACTCGTAATAATTTCTTGATGCTATATTTTGAGATAATAAAAGCACCCTTTATCGGGAAAAATGTGTAGAAAAATAGGCCAAACTCAAGTTGGCCCTGGCTGCGACGCGTCCGGGGGTGACGTTTCGGGAACCCGGGTAGATTGCCGACGTCGGAGAAGAAGGGTGTGTGTGTGTGGGGGGGTTGTGTGTGTGTGTGCGCGGGGGGGTTATTGTGGGGTGACAACAATTCAGTTGAGGTGGTGGCTCCAGAAGGGTAGGGTGGCGAGGTGTCACGGTAACACCGTGGGAGGCGGCGGAGAGAGGAAGGAGTTAGGGCAAAAATAAATTATATTGTTTTTCATGGCAGCCTGTACATAATCGGTCCCTAATTTCTTCCTAAATAATGTTGTCATTGCTAGGGCGACAACAATTCAGTTGAGGTGGTGGCTCCGGAAGGGTAGGGTGGCGAGGTGCACGGTAACACCGTGGTAGGCGACATAGAGAGGAAGGAGTTAGGGCCAAAATAAATTATATTATTTTCCTGACAGCCTGTACATAGTCGGTCCCTAATTTCTTCCTAAATACAGTAATTCTTAGGTCGGACGTATGGAGGAATGCATCGACGGATACTGAACAGATAAAATAACAGATGTTTCCACGGGAAGTCGCACCCGCAAAAGAAACTGGAAACGAAAAGAAAACATGGGACGCCGCTGAGCCCTCAGCAGGTGGTGAACACCGATGGACCCGGCGGACACTGAAAGAACGTTCGTACGTTCGTGATCGTCGAAAAGAACAGAAGCTTTTCCTCATTATTTTTCCCTTTTGATGAGAGGGAAAGAAGCTTTTCCTCCTGCGTTCAAATAGGCAACGACTGTGTTTCCCAGGGAAGAAGAGAGAAATGCCTCTGCAAGCAGAGCACGTGCGGGGTGGGGGGCCGAGGCGATTGGATACGGCCACGTCCGGAGGGCCCACCTCCCCCCTTTGACCCGGGCCAGGCAGGAAAAGAATCGGTGGGTAGCTAGCGAGGCCGGGGCGCCGGGCCTGGGTCTCCTCTAACCCCAACCAACTCGCAGAAATTATAATTAGCGACAAAACATACGTTCTTGTTCTTAGGAAAACAGTACTCGTAGTACTTATGTTTGGAGGCAAACGGATTCTAAAAAAAATAAATGTTTAGAGGCAAACTCCAGGGTGCAACAATGTCTTGATAAGGATGGATAACATCATGGTGGTGGATGCTGTTCTGCAGAATGGTGGGCAATCTATGGTGGCTAGCCCTGTGTTGGAAGATTGCAGGAATTTACTGGGCGATTTCGGGAAGGTTACTGTCGAGCATTATAATAGAGAGTCAAATGTCGTTGTTCATGAGCTAGCTCGTTGGGGCACTGAAAACAATCCTTCTGTTTGGATTGATGCACCACCTAATTTTATTCGTAAATTTTTAGCAGATGATGTAAGTTTTATTTGATTAATAAAGCTAGCCATGAAAGCCTTTCCCTCAAAAAAATAGAGGCAAAGGCAAAAAAAAAACCCCAGAAAAATGGGAGAATCAGTGCCAAGTCTAGGACTTGAACCTTGATGGTTTGATTTCACCACAAGGAAGCTAGCCATCCGAGCTACACCCAGTTTGCAAAACAAATACAGTACTTAGAGGTAAGAGCAAGCAGATACGACCTCTAAGAAAATGTCTAAATTGTAAAATAAATACTTTGCAATTTTCTCCAAGAACATCAATGAGCATTCTTTTTTATTTGGCGAATAAGTAACGGGTTTGTTTATAAAAGTAGACAAGTGTGTCTTTGGTCCCTCAATTGTTCATAAAGTTTATTTTGGGTTTTCACCTTTGGTTCAGCGTCTTTCTAAACCGGACAAACTTGACCCCTTACCCTATTCGAAGTGGTATCCTTACTTACATGGCATTGTTTTTCACCCAACCTAGCACATGTTCGTCCATGATGGCGCACATGAGCTTGGCATATGATTAAAGAAGCACAAGACGATGCAAAGGGGAAAGAGGGGGGGGGGGTGAGGATGAAACCCAAACCATGGAAAGAACAAGCTAAAGTGGACAGTTGTATGAAAAGCCAGGTCAAAACCCATGCCCGGTGAGCGAAAGTATCGCTTCTGGTTTAGGATGGACCAAGTTTGTTCGGTTTGGGAAGATGGAAGAACAAAGATTCTTGCCAGCTCCTCGGGGCGGCGAGGTCAGGATTTCTCGTCATGCTTACAGAACGACGACATTTGGTGTCTAGTCTTCGAACTGATTCAAGTGTTAACAACGACGACTATGGCTCCAGAGCGCTGGTCCTTAGAGACACGTGCACAAAGATTTCCTCGTTGTCAGGTCAGGCCGGCTCCAGTATGGGAGCAGTAACAACGGCGTGTTGACGGCTCATTCTAGCAGCAACAGTGGTTGTGCGGTGGTTCATGGACCTTGATGTAAATTTTATTATGTCTGGGTTACTTTGTACTTCTGATGAAACTTTATAATAGATTCGAGTCCTCTTAGAAAAAAAAAGCTATGTAGAAAAAATGATAATGGACTAAAAGAGAACCTTGGGAAGAGTTGAAGGAAGGAAAATAATGCTAAATAAACATGTGTTTTTTTTTTGACAAATATCTCCTCCTTTATTCATTGATCAAAATAGTGGCATCGCTTACAAGAAAAGGAATAACCGCACTAGGGGCAGTATCCATCCAACAACCAGGAGGAGAAAACTTAGCTAACCTAGCCAAGTCGTGAGCTACTTGATTGCTTTCTCTATTACAATGTTCATAAATGACTTGATTGAAATCTAATGACATGAAATAACAATCATCGAATATAGCACTAGCAACTGAAGAAGAATTGCCCTCTTTTAAAGCTTCAACCACCTCTACACTGTCGGAGTTGATTTCAATCTTGCTACTGTTGGAAATATGAGCAATTTACCGAATAATTTTATTAACAGAAAAACTAGATAAAGCATGACTAAAATAGCAAATATAGAGCAAGTCATGCAATCGGCAGAGAGAAGGTAAACATCGCTGCCTTATATGAACTTGAGGTAAACACATCTAGAACAGACACTAGATGAAGATGCTTATACTGAAATAGGACCTAACATCGTGGGGCGGAAACTAGAGCCAAGAACTGTAGGAGGACTTCTAATGAAAGGAGAAGAACACGTCTGCACAGCAGCAGCAGGCGCTGGACTTGGGATCGGTGTCCTCGCCGCCATGCCGTTGAGGAGGTCGTGGACGTCGGGAAGAAGTCGTCGTCGGGAAGTAGTCGTCGGCGACCGGATCGTCCGTGATGATGAAACAGCCAGAGTCGCGCTGAGCGCCCCAAAACCTTATCACCCTTCTCCCGTCTGGGACTCAAAAGGTGCGGTCTCGGAGGCCTCTTGTCCCGACCAGCGGTGCACGCCGCAAGCCGGGATGAGGAAGAACGTAGCAGCAGCGCAGTGCTCGAGAACTTTTGTGGCGAGAGGAGGAAGAGATTCTGTGCGTCTCTCTCGAGAGGAGCGACCTCCCTTTATAGGCGCAAGAGAAGGAGGCGAGAGGTTGCGCCGGGAGCTGAAGGGAATGCGGAGACGAAAGCGAATGACAGCAGCCGAAGAGGCGCGCCGTTCGGATTCAGTGTCCACTACAGAAAAATGTTTCAGCTTTCGAGTAACCTTTCGCATACCCGTAGTGCGTGGCAAAAATTTAGACATCGGCTCGGCTCATTCCCGCAACCCGCGGCGCGGCGTGGCGTGGCGAGGCGGGCGGCGGAGGAGGAGCGCGCGTGGATGTCCCTCTTGTTCTCATGCTCGTACAAGTGGAGAAAGAACCTCCCTTATAAGGAGGTCCAATTCCCACTCAACTAGCAATGTGGGACTAAACTTTAGTAGTATCCCTTGCCTTGCACAAATGGGCTAAGTGGGCCTCTAGGATTTATTAGGAATTTCTGAAATAGTTATTGGGCTGCCCCAATATAGACTAAATTCCAGCAATCCCCCACCAGATCCCGGAGGCACACAGAAATTTGCCTTTGGTTCCAAAACACTGTTTTATATACCGGTACTGCAATGGAGACTGTTAAGTTGAACTTCCACCTAGAACCCTATGCTACACTAGTTGGCAACTTGAACAGTGGACTGGGCCTTGAACTGCAAGTTTTCTGTGAGTCTAGCTTCACATAAAGCCTTGACCGATACGTGGCTACCGTGGGTCTTCCCTGCGGGTGGAGCTTATGCGTCATACTCCGTGACCTTTCATGAGTTTACTAGAGAGAACCCTACTCTCATAGATTGCAACGTTTAAGAATCAGACTCATATAGGTGCGTTCTTCAAAAGATGTTCTGCAGGACAACATCTCTGCTTCAAAGAGCCACTTAGAACACATTAAGATATACATCAACCTGCCATGCAGATTAGGAGAGTATTGCATCTTCATGGAGTGGTATTTTAACAAGAAGGATACTCTCCTCTCGGTTGACCAACAGCTTGTCTTCCACATCTAATTCACGGATCTCCGATCACAAAGAATAGGTTACCACTGTGAACAACTCATATTGTGGGTCTCATACCCATCTCCTCGATGCATTATCTATCACATTACGCGATAGACCCTTAGTAAAAGGATCTGCCAGATTTTTAGACGTTTGGATATAATCGAGCATAATAACTCCGGAGTTTTTCATTTTCCGACAGACTTTAACCTTCTCTGAACGTGTCTTGATGACTTCATGTTATCCTTTGAGCTGCTCACTTTCGTGATCACAGTTTGATTGTCACAGTTCATAAGGACACCCGGTACAGGTTTCTCAACAACCGGCAAGTCATTCAAGAGCCGGCGAAGCCAATCTGCTTCAACCGTAGCTGTATCTAGTGCTGTGAGTTTTGCTTCCATTGTTGACCTTGTTAAGATGGTTTGCTTGCAAGACTTCCAAGAAACAGCGCCACCTCCATGAGTGAATACATATCCGCTCGTGGCCTTTATCTCATCGAAGATCTCGAGATCCGCTTTGAGTCACTATACCCTTCAAGCACCTTTGGGTGCCGGTGTAGTGAATTCCATAATTCTGATGCCTTTCAAATAACGCAAAACTCTCTCTAGAGCTTTCCAATGCACATCTCCTGGTTTTGAGACAAACCGACTCGGTTTGCTAACAGCAAAAGAGATGTCGAGTCTTGTAGCAGCTAAGTACATAAGCGAGCCAATAATCTGAGAATACTTCAATTGATCTCTAGCAATTCTTGATTCTTTCAAGCAAAGACGCTAGCATCATATGGTGTTGGAGAGGGCTTGCAGTCACTATAGCCAAAGCGACTCAAGATCTTTTCCACATAGTGAGATTGAAGCAATGTAATCCCACCATCATCATCTCTCAACAACTTGATGTTCGAATGACATCAGCCACTCCTAAATCCTTCATCTCAAAACAACGAGATAGGAAATCCTTGACCTCCTTAATAACATTCAGATTTGTTCGAAAATCGGTATGTCATCAACATACAAGCAAAGCATAACTCCTCGCCCCCACCATGACGATAGTACACACATTTATCAACCGTTCACAACAAAGCTGCAGCTGTTAAAGTTCTTTCGAACTTCTCATGCCACTGTTTGGGTGCTTGCTTGAGTCCATACAAAGACTTCAACAACTTGCACACTTTCCTTCTTGACCATCTATTACAAACCCATCTGGTTGTTCCATATAAATTTCCTCATCCAACTCTCCATTTAGGAAAGCAGTCTTAACATCCATCGGTGAGCGAGAAGACCATGTGAGGCAGCTAGTGAAAGTAGAACTTCGAATAGTGGTCGGTCGAGCCACGGTGAGTAAGTATCAAAGAAGTCTTCACCTTCCTTTTGGGTATAACCCTTAGCCACGAGCCGAGCCTTGTACTTTTCGATAGTACCATCGGGCCTAAGCTTCTTCTTGAATACCCATTTGCATCCTATAGGTTTGCACCCATAGGGACGATCAGTTATCTCCCAAGTTTCATTCGCCAAGATGGAATCCATCTCACTCTGAACTGCTTCCTTCCAATGAGTCAAGCATCTTGGATGCATAGGCCTCTGAAATAGAACTGGAGTGTCATCTATGAGATACACAAGAAAATCATCACCAAAGGACTTTGCAGTCCTCTGCTCTTGCTCCTAGTAGTAACTTCATTGTTCTCCTCCACAGGACTTTCAAAGTGTTCCATCGAAATGCCGAGTTCGGTAATTGTAATGGTTCTGATTCGATGAACTAGGCATCTCTGATTAGATGAGGTAGCCATATCCTTCATGGGAAAGATATCTTCAAAGAAAGTCGCATCATTCGACTCCATGATCGTACCGACATGCATGTCGGTACCTCAGATTTACAACCAAGAATCTATAGCCAATGCTATGAAAAGCATATCCCAGAAAACACAATCCACGTCTTTGGTCCAAGCTTCCGCTTCTTTGGAATTGGAATATTGACTTTCGCCAAACAACCCCATGTTCGCAGATAAGAGATTTTAACCTTTTCTTCTCCCATTCCTCGAATGGAGTTATCTCTTTGTTCTTTGTGGGGACTCGATTTAGGACATGACATGTCTGTCAATATCGCCTCCCCCACCATGCCTTGGAGAGACCCGATGTGTCTAACATGGCGTTAACCAAATCAGTTAGAGTACGGTTCTTTCTTTGGCCACCCCATTTGGTGAGGTGAGTAGGAGGCGTCCTCTCATGGATTATACCATGTTCCGCACAAAAAGCATCAAATTCATTGAAATATACTCTCCACCACGGTCGGACCTAAGCCTCTTGATTTTCCGATCAAGTTGGTTTTCCACTTCAGCTTTATAGATCTTGAAAAGTTCAAAGCCTCATCCTTAGATTTCGAGAAGATACACACGACAAGTATCTAGTGGAGTCGTCAATTAACGTCATGAAATATTTCTTTCCACCTTTTGTCAAAACACCATTCATTTCACATAGATCTGAATGTATAAGTTCTAGTGGTGCAAGATTTCTCATCTTCGCGATCACGTGAGACTTACGAGGTTGCTTAGCTTGCACACACACTTGACACTTAGATCCCTTGACGGTGGTGAAACTAGGGATTAAGTTCAACTTAGCTAGTCGCGACATGCAACCAAAGTTAACATGACAAAGACGTGAATGCCACACATTTGATTCACTATTGTTGCAAATATGATTAACAACTTTATTGCAAACGTCGATAAGGATAAACGAAACAGGCCTCGACTCATAGCCTTTACCGACAAAGGTTCCATACTTGGATATTACAAATTTATTCGATTCAAAGACAAGCTTGTAGCCATCTCTACGAAGAGATCCGCTAACAAGATTTTTATTGACGGAGGGACATAATGCACGTTCTTCACCGCATGATCTTCCCGAAGTAAACTTCAGATCGACCGTGCCAACACCACGAGCGAAGCACTTGAACCGTTGCCCATCAGCACGGTTGAAGTCCCTGCGGTCTGATAAGACGAAAACATGGAAATATCACCGCATACATGCACATTAGCACCCGTGTCAATCAACCAGTCAGGAGAATGACATACTGAAAGAATAGTGGGAAATATACCATACCCAACATCCTTAATGTCAGTGTCTCCAATGACAACATTAGCGGTCTTGCCGCCTTTCCCAGGATGACGCTTGTCATAGCGATTAGGGCAACTAGGAGCCCAATGATCAGGATCTCCACACACATGACAAGCACCTTTCTTCTTGCCATTCTTCTTCTTGAAGTTCGTGTGTTGCACAGCCTTGTTCTTTCCATCAAACTTTGCTTTACCATCAAACTTGCCCTTGTTCTTGAACTTGTGGGGTGGAAGTTCTTACATACCACATTGGCACTAGATCCTCCTCAATACCTCGAGCATGTGTGTCCTTTGCTCTCGCCTTTTCTTCCACATCAAGAGTACCAATGAGATCCGGAACGGAAAACTCCTGTCTCTTATGCTTCAATAAGGTAGCAAAGTTCCTCCATGAAGGAGGGAGCTTAGTGATGATTCCCCCGGCAACAAACTTGTCCGGTAGCATGCAATTGAAGTGCTCAAGTTCTCTAGCAAATGATCAGATCTCATGAGCCTGCTCAACCACGGAGCGCTCTTGGTCATCCTGTAATCATAGAATTGCTCCATGATGTACAGCTCGGTGCGGCATCCGAGACCCCAAACTTGGCCTCGAAAAGTCCCACATATCTTTTCCATTATCAATTGGCGATAAGCATCAACTATGTTCTCACCAAGAACACTCAAGAGAGCAGCCTTAAACAAGGTATCCATTTTCTGAAAAGCTTGTGCCTGTTGGGCATCTTGCTCTCCTTCAGGTTTGCCAAGAGTGGCGTCATAACAACTCATGGTCTGAAACCATAAGAATGCTCTCACGCGCCACCTCTTATAGTGGATACCCTCAAACATAGGAGGTCTCATGGAAGCAGCAAAACCACTTGGGGTAAATTGCCTATAATAAGGTTTTTGGATTGTTGGAAATATGAGCAATTTACCGAATAATTTTATTAACAGAAAAACTAGATAAAGCATGACTAAAATAGCAAATATAGAGCAAGTCATGCAATCTGACAGAGAGAAGGTAAACATCGTCTGCTTATATGAACTTGAGGTAAACACATCTAGAACAGACACTAGATGAAGATGCTTATACGAAATAGGACCTAACATACATAGGATGAAACTAGAGCCAAGAACTGTAGGAGGACTTCTAATGAAAGGAGAAGAACACGTCGGCACAAAGCAGCAGCAGGTTACGCTGGACTTGGGATCGGTGTCCTCGCCGCCATGTCGCCGAGGAGGTCGGGAAGAAGTCGTCGGCGACGGATCGTCCGTGATGATGAAACAGCCAGATGTCGCGCTGAGCGCCCCCAAAAACCTTATCACCCTTCTCCGTCACAGGACTCAAAAGGTGCGGTCTCGGAGGCCTCTTGTCCCGACCAGCGGTGCACGCCGCAAGCCGGGATGAGGAAGAACGTAGCAGCAGCGCAGTGCTCAGAACTTTGTGGCGAGAGGAGGAAGAGATTCAGTGCGTCTCTCGAGAGGAGCGACCTCCCTTTATAGGCGCAAGAGAAAAATTTAGACATCGGCTCGGCTCATTCCCGCAACCCGCGGCGCGGCACGGCGCGGCGCGGCGGGACGAGGCGTGGCGGGCGGCGGAGGAGGAGCGTGCGTGGATGTCCCTCTTGTTCTCATGCTCGTACAAGTGGAGAAAGAACCTCCCTTATAAGGAGGTCCAATTCCCACTCAACTAGCAATGTGGGACTAAACTTTAGTAGTATCCCTTGCCTTGCACAAATGGGCTAAGTGGGCCTCTAGGATTTATTAGGAATTTCTGAAATAGTTATTGGGCTGCCCCAATATAGACTAAATTCCAGTAGCTACATCCAGCAGAACGGGCTAGATTGATTCCAAATCTTACTGCAATAGATTCTGCTGTAAACGAATCAAGGCATATGTCTATTTTTTCATTTGCAGCAGCAATGAGCATGCCATTATGATCACGAAGGACTGCTCCCACCGATCCTTTAAGTGTATCCATATCAAATCCAGCGTCCACATTCAGTTTAGCATATCCGTACCTTGGTCTACTCCACCCGCCTACCTTCTGTTTAGCTTTGGGTGTACACGAGATAATGTAGTTCGCCGCTAGTCCTCTCACGGCCACGATTTGAGCTGCTGTTTGGGTGGCCTCTCCATGAGTTAATTTCCGCCGTTCATACCACAGGTACCATGCTGCAGTGGCTACTGTTTCTCTCAATTTAGGTAGGCCCAGGATATGAACTTCATGATCCTTCAAACACAACAAGTGTTCAAGTATCACTTCTCCGGCCCGGTCCACTCCGATGGCCTTTTTGATGATATCGTCCACGCCTAACATCCATAGCTAGCTTGCATTGAAACAACAAATGTTTGATGTTGTCCGGCCCTAAGTCGCACGCAAGGCAACTTGGATTGATTTTTATATGCTTATTAGCAAGGATTGATCTGCAGGGGATCGCGCGATGAAGCGCCCTCCAAATAAATTTTTTTATCTTAGATGGACAGAATAAACTCCAAACTGAGTCCCATGAATCTTTTTGGTTAGAGGGCCCTTCCGAATTCTGAATTATGTTGCCGAATTGGGATTTCCATATTCCATGGTACGCAGATCGCACCGTAAAAGCTCCTGTTCTTGTCAGATTCCAAGCCAAATAATCGTTCATCTCATGTAAAGGTAAAGGAATTGAAAGAATACGTTGGGCGTCCACCTGCCAGAAGGTTTGCCTGACAAGGTGTTCATCCCAGTCTCCTGTCGAAGGATTAATGTGTGTTTATTT
The DNA here is from genome assembly GCA_021605205.1 of Aegilops longissima. Taxonomy (NCBI): domain Eukaryota; kingdom Viridiplantae; phylum Streptophyta; class Magnoliopsida; order Poales; family Poaceae; genus Aegilops; species Aegilops longissima. The sequence goes on from CM038680.1 coordinate 490,692,567, forward strand.
ATCCATTTGTTACTTACACCAAGACATAAACCAGGTTCATAATGCACAAAGATACAAGTGGAGCAACTGGGATTGTTGGAATCAGAGGACAGTGATCTAATTTAGCCTTGTCAATTCACAGGGACTGTGACTTGCACTGTACTCAACACTGCGCCATGTCTTGTGAATGTCGACAATGACAGTAGGACACAATCTTGACCAAAGGGACAGGAGGACAGCAATTTATGCGGCTGTGGCCAAAACACAAATCTGATTCTTGTGCATCACTCACAGGTCAGAGCAACCCAAAATTATATTCCCTAAAAAACTGTTCTTCTTTACTATTCTTGCCCAAATCTAGGGCTCTTGCTTATGTTGACCATTCAAATTGTCATGTTAGCTGTCGCTTGCATGCCTGTACTCACATTCTTGCCATACTTGAAGCCTTCTTTCTCCATATTTTTATACTGATTACTCTTTTCTATTTGACGAGAGAGACACTTGCAGTTTATTTAGAGATGGGTATCTGCCAACTGATTCGGCCTCTAGGTTAAGTAAGAGTTTGTCCTTTTTTTAGGGAAAGGTTAATTAAGAGCTCGTTGCATGTGTCTGTATTTTTTTTTAACAATCACCGAGGGGAGAGGATTCCAACTAGAATATATTACTCAAATGCGCCAACAAATTGGCAAAAGGTACATAGTTGCGCCAGAGCTTGAGGAAAGGCATACGAAGACATGATGGCAACCTTCCGACTAGGTTGCTTAAACCTAAATGTTCATGAAGAAAACATTAAAATAATGGTTGTTTAGTTCTGAAATAATGTGGCTAATGAGCAGTCGAAAAAAATGGCTAATAGTAGGGGGGGATCTTGCCCCCGAAAGCCGCCACATTTTGAGAGTCTCAAATTTATCAAAGGATGGTGCACACAACTGAGGACTTAATTGTTGAAATACAGGGTAGGCCTTCGGCCCATCTAACAATTTCAGAATAAGGGCCCACGTGGGTTATACGGCTATTGGTGTGGTGAGAAGTTTAGTCACATACCGCTAGTTGGAGAGGATTTCGATCTTCTTATAAGGAATTCTCTTCCACATGTTATTGGAGCTTGAGAAGAGAAGTGGTTCTCGCGCGCCCCTTCTCCGCCGCTCGCCCCGCCTCGGGTTGCGGGAATGAGCAGAGCCGAGCTCACACCTATGCACTTGTTTTTGCCGGTTAGGAACAGACAGTCTTTGACAGCCGGACCACGATCTGAGACATCGGATTGCGGGCTGTCACCGACTCGGACATGGGTCCAGCCCACGTCTCTCCACGCGGCCACGCCTATATATTGGAGGCGCTGGCCAACCCTAGCCGCCACTACGAGAATCAGATCACATCTCTGCCTCCATGCTCACTGTCGTTCCCTTTTTGCTGCTACTTCTGCAGGTGATCCCATCCCATCCACCGCGTACACGGTTCACAGGAGAGCAGGCCTCCGAACCCCGTCTCTCCGGATCCTATACGGGAGAGGGGCATTAGATTTTTGGGCAGCGACTGCTCGCTGTCGTTCGTCCACGCCCGCTTCGTCTTCATCGTCACCATGTCCACCGCTAAGGAAGCCGACCATGTCGCCGCTGAGAAGCTTGAAGCCGAGAAGAAGGACACCGAGGCCGCCGCCACCGCTGTGGCCTCTGCCTGGCCGATCAAAGGGTATAACTCGTTTATCCCGCTCCTGTTTATTACTGTTTTAGCCGTACTAGTGATTCATTGTAGGACCTTAAAGTATGTCTAGAGGGGGGGGGTGATTAGACTACTTGACCAATTAAAAACTTAACATTTTCCCAATTTTATAGTTTGGCAGATTTTAGCTATATTAGGACAAGTCAAGCAATCATCACACAATTCAAGCAAGCATGCAAAGAGTGTATAGGCAGCGGAAATTAAAGCATGCAACTTGCAAGAAAGTAAAGGGAAGGGTTTGGAGGATTCAAACGCAATTGGAGACACGGATGTTTTTGTCGTGGTTCCGATAGGTGGTGCTATCGTACATCCACGTTGATGGAGACTTCAACCCATGAAGGATAACGGCTGCGCGAGTCCACGGAGGGCTCCACCCACGAAGGGTCCACGAAGAAGCAACCTTGTCTATCCCACCATGGCCGTCGTCCACGAAGGACTTGCCTCACTAGCGGTAGATCTTCACGAAGTAGGCGATCTCCTTGCCCTTACAAACTCCTTGGTTCAACTCCACAATCTTGTCGGAGGCTCCCAAGTGACACCTAGACAATCTAGGAGACACCACTCTCCAAGAAGTAACAAACGGTGTGTTGATAATGAACTCCTTGCTCTTGTGCTGCAAATGATAGTCTCCCCAACACTCAACTCTCTCATAGGATTTGGATCTGGTGGAAAGATGATTTGAGTGGAAAGCAACTTGGGGAAGGCTAGAGATCAAGATTCATATGGTAGGAATGGAATATCTTGGTCTCAACACAAGGGTAGGTGGTTCTCTCTCAGAAATGGTAAGTTGGAAGTGTAGGTTCGTTCTGATGGCTCTCTCCACGAATGAAGAGGAGGTGGAGGGGTATATATAGCCTCCACACAAAATCTAATCGTTACACACAATTTACCAAACTCGGTGGGACCGAATAGTTAAACTTGGTCGGACCGATTTAGTAAACCTAGTGACCGTTAGTGATTTTCGGTGGGACTGACATGCATCTCGGTGAAACCGATATGGTTAGGGTTAGGGCATAACGTAATCTTGGTAAGACCGATTACACAAAATCGGTGAGACCGATTTTGGTAATTAGCTAACCAGAGAGTTGGTCAGGTAAACTCGGTGGGACCGATTTGCTCTTTTCGGTGAGACCGAAATGTTACAAAAAGGAAACAGAGAGTTTACATTGCAATCTCGGTGGGACCGATCGCTCACTTCGGTTAGACCAAACGTTCTGAAGGGAAACGAGAGATTGCAACCCCATCTTAGTGAGACCGAGATCCCTATCGGTAAGACCGATTTGCTTAGGGTTTGTGGCAGTGGCTATGACTTTTGGAATCGGTGGCGCCGGATAGAAAGAATCGGTGTGACCGATTTTGGCTTTAGGTTTAGGTCATTTGTGGATGTGGAAAAGTAGTTGAGGGTTTTGGAGCATATCACTAAGCACATGAAGCAAAAGGCTCATTAAGCAACACCTCATCCCTTCTTGATAGTATTGGCTTTTCCTATAGACTCAATGTGATCTTGGATCACTAAAATGTAAAATGAAGAGTCTTGAGCTTTTGAGCTTGAGCCAATCCTTTGTCCTTAGTATTTTGAGGGATCCACTTTCATCATCCATGCCATGCCATTCATTGAGCTTTCCTGAAATAATAGTCTTGGAATAGCATTAGCTCAATGAGCTATATGTTGTTATGAATTACCAAAACCACCTAGGGATAGTTGCACTTTCAATCTCCCCCTTTTTGGTAATTGATGACAACATATAGATCAAAGCTTCGACAAATGATAATAGAATTTAAATAACATCGTCGCTTTGAGAAGTATGTGATAAGCAAGAGCTCCCCCTAAATTTGTGCATAGTTTTAGATTTGCTTTGGACTGCAAATGCACAAAGAATTAGGCTCACGGGTTACTCTTCCATGTCACATACATCTTGGTGGAGCGCTCAAAATAATAAACAATGAATAATGCACTCATCACCAAGCATAGTGAGTGATCACATAAGATAGATAGGATAATATCAAGCATGCATAAGTGTAGCTTATGATCAAACACATGATCATCAATGTCTCACAAGCATAGTATCTCAACCAAAAGCAAACAAAGATTGAAAAAACACCAAATAAAGCAAGAGAGAACAAAAGCAACACTCTCTCTCTCGAAGCCTATGATCTATACATTTTTCTCCCCCTTTGGCAACAAGTTACCAAAAAGTTCATAGAAAATGCATAGTGCTAGATCGACTCTCGTGCTAGATCTTCCGGTGGTGGTGTCCGGATAACGCCGAGGACGAAAGCTTCAGCTTGAAGTAGATGGAGCTGGAGCTGATGTAGGTGCTGGAGCTGGTGGCACCGAGGCGTGAGCTGGTGCAGACGAAGTTGCTCTTGTGTCGAAATCGCACAGCAGATGACCTCTGGCTCTGGGCACTCTGCAAATGCATCGCTTGTTGTTTTGCCCTTCCTCTCCTGCATGTCATCTTGTAGTTCCTCCACCGCAGATGAATCTCGCCACTTTCACATCTAAGTTATAGAAGTTTTGTTCTATGATTCTTTCCGAGCTCTCCTGATTTTGAGTGAGGGTGGCCAATCCTTCTCAATCCTCGTGGTCGATGCTATCAAGTATCCGAGCTGCTCCTGCTTGTTCTTCAAGAAATACTCGATGCCTCCTCTTGAGTTGGCATCTTGGCAGCCTTCTCCTCTTTGCCTTCTCCTTCTTCTCCCGAGCTTGAACTGATTGTGGATCATCTTCGTTCATGACAACCTCATTGTCCTCAAAGTATGGATAAAGTGGAAAGTGTTCCTTATCCAACTGATATTTTCCTGTGCCCATCTTTGAGTTTATCAATTCTTGAATCTGAGGTGCATATCCACAACTCCTCTTCTGATCTGTTGCAGTCCTCTTGATAGTTTCAATGATCAGGCTCATGACTTTGAACTTCTATGGCACATCAAACACATGCAACATGTTGATGGCATGCCCTCTGATCATGTTATGGTCACCAGACTTGGGCAACAAAGTGTGCCTCAGAATCCAATTTATAGTTGGCAACCCTGACAGCAGAAAGTGAACTGATCCAAACTTGTGAGTCTCTAGTGCCTTGTCTGGAATTTCCTTGTACATGTGTGCCATGGAATTGTGGTCCATTTTCTTCTTGGCATAAATGTCTAGGTCATCCTCATTCTCCTCTGGGGCATTTATCAGCTTTGCCCACTCCTCAACAGTTGACTGGTACCTTGTACCTTCAGACATCCAAACAATTCTCCCATCTGGGTAAAAATGTGTTGTGGAGTAGAACTGCATGATAAGTTCATCATTCCAGTTGGTGAACTTCTGTCCAACAAAATCTGCAACTCCACAAGCAACAAAACTGTCTTGCACTCTAGGATAGTGCTCTTCATTTTCCTTCATGTAGGTCCAGTCGACCCACCTCATATCACACACAATGGGATTCTTGTCCAACAAGATTGTCTCATAGAAGTCCTGCTGTTCCTTTGTATGGAACCTGTAATCAACAGCAGTTCTTCTCCTTGTGGCATATGGATCTGCCATCCTCCATATCCTCAATCCTGAGTCCTTCCTGATTCTCATGTCCTCAGCCACAGGATGGGCATCATTGTGGTCTGGTATCTTGGGCTTGAGCTTTCTTAGAATCTGTCCTTCTTCATCTTCCTCCTCAGCAACATCGAGCACTTGGGGCCTTGTTCTTCTCGAAGAGTGGAATACTCCTGGTATTCCTCTTTGGTGCTGAACTTGGCCTTGGGGGCAGCTTTGGGTGCTTCCTTGGGCTTAGATGTTGCAGCCCAGATCTGATTGCATCACCCATAAGCTTTGGTTCCTTTGGTGCTGGTGCAGCAGCTCTTCCTCTTCCATCATGGAAGCTTGCCCAACAACTCGGCTATGGTCTTCTTGACCCTTTCCTTCCTCTTCTTGCTTTCAAGAATGGGCTCTTTGGGATCAGGATTTACAGCGCTTGAGTTGATGCTCGGCCTTGGGCATAGGTTGCCTTCTTGCAGGCCTTTTAATCTTCATGCCTGGCTTTGCATCCTTTGCTGAGCCATATTCCTTCTTGAGCACCACTTTCTTGGAAGTTGCCTTATCTTCCTCAGCTTTGTAATCTTCATCTTCTGAATCTGTAGTTCTTTTCCTCCTTTGCCTAGTAGCAGCCTTAGGCAAATTGCTAGGAGTACTTCTGCTCCCTTCATCTGAAGTTGAGGGACTAGTGCCCTCACTCAAGTCCATCTGCTCTTCCGACTGTTTCGCTGTCACTTTGGTCCGACATCTTGCAAAAGCTAACTGCTGACCACGTGAAGAGTTATAGATGAGATAGAAAAGATGAGCATCACAAAATGCAGAGGTTTTGCAAAAGAATGACTCAAAAGTTCAGTCTTAGTTTTCCACGAAAGCATTTCGGATCCATCGATTTTCAAACTCGGTGATACCGCAGTTTTGGAACCTAAATCGATGATCTCGGTTGGACCGAGTTTCAGTTTGGTGGTACCGAGACTGCTAGGGTTTCACAGAATCCTCAAATCGGTTGCACCGATTAGTAATTCTCGGTCAGACCGAGAGTCACTAGTGCAATGGCATAAGCCAAATCGGTGAGACCGAGTTTTTCAACTTGGTGGGTCCGGGATGGTTTCGGCGGAAACCTAAACCTAAAAGTTTGAATCACATCTAATCTATGATCTACTTTGGCTGGATAGAAGAGTTGCAATCGTGGCAAGAATCAATATGAAAACAATGTGCCAGGAATCAGACGTGGAAAGCACAAAGTTTAAGTCCATACCCTAACTTGGCGGTGGACTTGCTACGGCGGCAACGGCGGGGACGAAATCCGTTGACGGCGGCGGAGACCAGCGACGGGAGGCTGCTGGCGACGAGGAGACGATCCGGAGACCACGATGGCAGAGCGAGCTGTTGCGCGGGCGAAGGGTTTCAGAGAAATTTCCAAAATTTTGCCCGTGTCTATATATAGCTCGACCCTGTCGGTGTGACTGAGTGGAACAACTCGGTGGCACCGAGATGCATAACTGTGTTTAGTTACAGCAAACCGGTGAGACCGAAAAGTTCAAATCGGTTGCACCGAGATTGAAAACTCAGATCAACTTGATGATCTCGGTAGGACCGAAATGGAAGGATCGGTCAGACCGAGCATCACTAAGAGGTTTTGGAAGTTTAAGTCTATGACGAATCGGGGACTCCGAGTGCTCCTCACACAGAGTGGTTCGAATCTGACTTGATCAAATTTTGTGATGTAGCATGAATAGAGTTTGAGACGAGAAAAGCATAGATAACTAAAGAAGGTTCTTAGGCATTCTTGTCCATCCACTTGGCACAAAGAAAAGAATCCAAACAAACAAAACAACAAGTGGATGTCCTTGAATGAGTAAAATATGCACCAACATGCTCACACAATAAGATGGCAATTGAAATATGTGGCAAAGCATGCACAACCAATTCTAGCATCTATCAAACAATTGGCGATGACTAGGTCATCTATATATGAGTATATTGACTTAGGAGTCAAATGAGAACATTTGATTATAGGTCATACTCATCGTTTAAGCTCAAGTAGGGTTACCACTTTTACATAATGCATTAATGTGTTCACACCATTAGAGTTGCTTTGACTCAATTCTTAGAGTTAAGCTCCCCTAGATGTGAGATCCCCCTTAGAGGGATGAACTAACCTTGGGTTTTGTCGATGATGACTTCATGTAGGTGTTGAAGATGTAGATGCTCAATGTTGATGTAGATCATTTGGAGCAATCCTTTGGAGTGAGTTGCACTTTCAACTTGCCTACATGGGTTAGTCCCACAAGGAACAAACAAGAATATCCATAGACATAGAGTGATGCACACACAAGATGATGTCCATGAAAACATTAGGTTACCTTGTCCCTTGCCTTACCAACATGAGGGTTTGTGACTCCTTGAACTAGTGCAAGATGTGAGAGTTGATTGCACTTGTTCTTGCCAAAATGATATGAGTGAAGAATGTTGGCGGAGTCACCCTCAAGAACTCTCTAGTTCTTCTTCTTCGGGATCCACATCATCTTGATGGGAATCCTTGGAGTTGTAGTTGTACTTGATGAAGTAGAACTTGACATAGTCTTGGGGACCCAACTGAACGAGGCTTTAGGTGCTTCTTCAAATGCATCAATCTCTTCTTGAAGCTTGTCCTTGCCTTTGTTCTTGTGGTCTTGTGGTGGAAGATCATCTTGAGGTTGTGTCCCCTTGAAGGAAGTAGGATCATACTTCTCTTGTTGAGGAACAAACTTTGTCTTGGGGTATTGATCTTCTTCCCACTCAACTCCATTGGCGTTGAACTTTCGTTCAAAACCAACACCTTGATTCTTCCGGTGCCTTCCTTGCTTGCTTACAATTTCCTCGAATTGCTTACTCCTGGCAAGGCTCTTGTAGACACCTTTCTCTATAATTCCCTTCAATAAACTATTTTCTTGCTCAAGTGTAACTTGGCTAAGAGAATCATTAGTGGAATCAAGAGAACTACTAGAAGCAACAACATTGGATTTGACTTTATTATTGTTACTACTAGAGGAAGTATCTTTCTTGTACTTGTTACTAGACTTGACTTGAGGCATGTAATGAAGGAAATATGCCCTAGAGGCAATAATAAAGTTATTATTTATTTCCTTATATCATGATAAATGTTTATTATTCATGCTAGAATTGTATTAACCGGAAACATAATACATGTGTGAATACATAGACAAACAGAGTGTCACTAGTATGCCTCTACTAGACTAGCTTGTTAATCAAAGATGGTTAAGTTTCCTAACCATAGACAAAGGAGTTGTCATTTAATAAACAAGGTCACATCATTAGTTGAATGATCTGATTGACATGACCCATTCCATTAGCTTAGCACCCGATCGTTTAGTATGTTGCTATTGCTTTTATCCATGACTTATACATGTTCCTATAACTATGAGATTATGCAACTCCGTTTACGGAGGAACACTTTGGTACTACCAAACGTCACAACGTAATCGGGTGATTATAAAGGAGTACTACAGGTGTCTCCAAAGGCAGATGTTGGGTTGGCGATTTCGAGATTAGGATTTGTCACTCCGATTGTCGGAGAGGTATCTCTGGCCCTCTCGGTAATACACATCACTAAGCCTTGCAAGCATTACAGCTAATGAGTTAGCTGTGAGATGATGTATTACGGAACGAGTAAAGAGACTTGCCAGTAACGAGATTGAACTAGGTATTGGATACCGACGATCGAATCTCGGGCAAGTAACATACCGATGACAAAGGGAACAACGTATGTTGTTATGCGGTCTGACCGATAAAGATCTTCGTAGAATATGTAGGAGCCAATATGGGCATCCAGGTCCCGCTATTGGTTATTGACCAGAGACGTGTCTCGGCCATGTCTACATTGTTCTCGAACCGTAGGGTCCGCACGCTTAAGGTTTCAATGACGGTTATATTATGATTTTATGTATTTTTGATGTACCGAAGGAGTTCGGAGTCCCGGATGAGATCACGGACATGACGAGGAGTCTCGAAATGTTCGAGACATAAAGATTGATATATTGGACGGCTATATTCGGACACCGGAAAGGTTCCGGAAGTTTCGGAGAAAACCAGAGTGCCGAGAGGGTTACCGAACCCCGGGAAGTAATGGGCCTTATTGGGCCAAGAGGGAGAGAGAGGGCTGCACCAGGAGGTGGCGCGCCCCCATGGGGAGTCCGAATTGGACAAGGAAGGGGGGGCGCGGCCCCCCTTTCCCTCTCCCTCTCCCTCTCTTTCCTTCCCCCTTCCTTCTTCCTAGTAGGACTAGGAAAGGGGAGTCCTACTCCTACTAGGAGGAGGACTCCCCCCTCCCTTGGCGCGCCTCCTAGGGCCGGCCGGCCCTCCCCCTTGCTCCTTTATATACGGGGGCAGGGGGGCACCCTAGAACACACAAGTTGATCTTCGTGATCGTTCCTTAGCCGTGTGCGGTGCCCCCCTTCACCATATTCCACCTCGGTCATATTGTAGCGGTGCTTAGGCGAAGCCCTGCAACGGTAGAACATCAAGATCGTCACCACGCCGTCGTGCTGACGGAACTCCTCCCCGACGCTTTGCTGGATCGGAGCCCGGGGATCGTCATCGAGCTGAACGTGTGCCAAGAACTCGGAGGTGCCGGAGTAACGGTGCTTGGATCGGTCGGATCGTGAAGACGTATGACTACATCAACCGCGTTGATTTAACGCTTCCGCTTTCGGTCTACGAGGGTACGTGGACGGACACTCTCCCCTCTCGTTGCTATGCCATCACCATGGTCTTGCGTGTGCGTAGGAATTTTTTTGAAATTACTACGTTCCCCAACATGTAAGTAGATAAGAGTAAACGCTTGGCAATGTAAGAAGAACTTTTCTTGCGGAGATCATCATTGATTGCCTTTAAGAACTCATGCTCTTGCTCAAGATTGAGCTTTTCAAAGCGTAACTTCTCATGAGCCCTTAAAAGTTCTCGATGATCTTCGAAGATAGTTTCATGAGCCAACTTAAGAGTGTTTAGTTCTTTAGTTAGAAGCTCAATTTTCTCCTTATCATTGTCACTCGTTTGATTAGCATGATTAATTGACATTTCATCATAGTATTCATCACTAGAGTTGTCAACAAGTAAATCATCATCCACAAGCAAGTCATCTTCATCACTATTAAAATCAACATACTCGAGATGTGTTACCTTTGGACCTTTGGCCATGAAGCATCTTCCAATCCCTTCATTTGGTGAGTCAAATATGTCGTAGGAGTTGGTTGACACAAGTGCTAGACCGGAAACACCTTCATCTTGAGTATATTCGAGTCGAGTGATAGCTTCTCTCGGAGTGATTGTCGAGTCGGAGCGGATACCCATTCACCAACATGAGCTTGATGTCTTCGTTTTGTGTAGCTCCTTGATGACTTGTCCTTCCTTTCCGAATCCTTGCTTCTCCGTGAGGGTCTTCGTTCATAACGATCATCTCTACTCCTCCTCTCTCTTGGTGGTGATTCTTCTCTTTTGCTCCTTCTTCTTAGAGAATCTTCTCTTCTTTTGTAGGGTGCCGTACACTCATTGGAGTAGTGTCCGGGTCTCCCACAATTGTAGCAATTTCGCTCTCGACTAGAAGATCTCTTGTCATGATAAGACCTTGACTTGGAGCTTCTTTCTTTGCTTCTAATTTTGTAGAATTTGTTGAAGTTCTTCACCATTAAGCTCAATTCTTCATTGAAGGTTGGTTTCTCACTTGATGATGTGGGGGCTTCACTTGAGGCTTTGTAAGCACCACTTGACTTGTTGTGAAGTTCCTCCTTATCCTTGAGTGACATCTCATGAGCAACAATCCTTCCAATGACTTCTGTTGGCTTGAGATCTTTGTAGCTTGGCATCATTTGGATCAATGTGCACACGGTATCATACTTTCCATCCAATGCTCTTAGGATTTTCTTGATGATGAATTTGTCGGTCATCTCTTCACTCCCTAAGCCGGCAATATCATTTGTGATAAGAGCAAGCCTAGAGTACATTTCAGCGATACCTTCACCATCCTTCATTTTGAACTTGTCAAGCTGACTTTGGAGCACATCCAACTTGGATTCCTTGACGGATTCGGTACCTTCGTGCATATCAATCAAAGTATCCCAAATTTCCTTTGCATTCTCAAGACGGCTGATTTTGTTGAATTCTTCGGGGCACAATCCGTTGAAGATGATATCACATGCTTGAGCGTTGTATTGCAGCATCTTCAATTCTTCTGCATTAGCTTCACGGTTTAGTTCTCTCCCATCGAAGAATTCACCTTGCAAGCCAATACAAATAATTGCCCAAACGGCGGGGTTATGTCCAAGAATATGCATTTTCATCTTATGCTTCCAACTAGCAAAATTAGTACCATCAAAGTAAGGACCTCTACGGTGATAATTTCCCTCGCTAGACGCCATACTCTCCTAGGTTGTGAAACCAAGGCTATGACCACCAAAAGCTATGGAAATCAAAGCAAATGGAGACCAACGCTCTGATACCACTTGTAGGACCTTGAAGTATGTCTAGAGGGGGGTGATTAGACTACTTGACCAATTAAAAACTTAACCTTTTCCCAATTTTATAGTTTGGCAGATTTTAGCTATATTAGGACAAGTCAAGCAATCATCACACAATTCAAGCAAGCATGCAAAGAGTGTATAGGCAACGGAAATTAAAGCATGCAACTTGCAAGAAAGTAAAGGGAAGGGTTTGGAGGATTCAAACGCAATTGGAGACACGGATGTTTTTGTCGTGGTTCCGATAGGTGGTGCTATCGTACATCCACGTTGATGGAGACTTCAATCCACGAAGGGTAACGGCTGCGCGAGTCCACGGAGGGCTCCACCCACGAAGGGTCCACGAAGAAGCAACCTTGTCTATCCCACCATGGCCGTCGCCCACGAAGGACTTGCCTCACTAGCGGTAGATCTTCACGAAGTAGGCGATCTCCTTGCCCTTACAAACTCCTTGCTCAACTCCACAATCTTGTCGGAGGCTCCCAAGTGACACCTAGCCAATCTAGGAGACACCACTCTCCAAGAAGTAACAAACGGTGTGTTGATAATGAACTCCTTGCTCTTGTGCTTCAAATGATAGTCTCCCCAACACTCAACTCTCTCATAGGATTTGGATCTGGTGGAAAGATGATTTGAGTGGAAAGCAACTTGGGGAAGGCTAGAGATCAAGATTCATATGGTAGGAATGGAATATCTTGGTCTCAACACAAGGGTAGGTGGTTCTCTCTCAGAAATGGTAAGTTGGAAGTGTAGGTTCGTTCTGATGGCTCTCTCCACGAATGAAGAGGAGGTGGAGGGGTATATATAGCCTCCACACAAAATCTAACCGTTACACACAATTTACCAAACTCGGTGGGACCGAATAGTTAAACTCGGTCGGACCGATTTAGTAAACCTAGTGACCGTTAGTGATTTTCGGTGGGACTGACATGCATCTCGGTGAAACCGATATGGTTAGGGTTAGGGCATAACGTAGTCTCGGTAAGACCGACTACACAAACTCGGTGAGACCGATTTTGGTAATTAGCTAACCGAGAGTTGGTCGTAAACTCGGTGGGACCGATTTGCTCTTTTCGGTGAGACCGGAATGTTACAAAAAGGAAACAGAGAGTTTACATTGCAATCTCGGTGGGACCGATCGCTCACTTCGGTTAGACCGAAACGTTACAAGGGAAACAGAGAGATTGCAACCCCATCTCGGTGAGACCGAGATCCCTATCGGTAAGACCGATTTGCTTAGGGTTTGTGGCAGTGGCTATGACTTTTGGAATCGGTGGCGCCGGATAGAAAGAATCGGTGTGACCGATTTTGGCTTTAGGTTTATGTCATTTGTGGATGTGGGAAAGTAGTTGAGGGTTTTGGAGCATATCACTAAGCGCATGAAGCAAAAGGCTAATTAAGCAACACCTCATCCCTTCTTGATAGTATTGGCTTTTCCTATAGACTCAATGTGATCTTGGATCACTAAAATGTAAAATGAAGAGTCTTGAGCTTTTGAGCTTGAGCCAATCATTTGTCCTTAGTATTTTGAGGGATCCACTTTCATCATCCATGCCATGCCATTCATTGAGCTTTCATGAAATAATAGTCTTGGAATAGCATTAGCTCAATGAGCTATATGTTGTTATGAATTACCAAAACCACCTAGGGATAGTTGCACTTTCATTCGTGTCGATGTTTCTACTGTCTACCTAGTACGTGATAATATGATCAAGTATCAGTATGTGCTTAGTGCTATTTATGTCATGCTTATGATTTATTCTTGGATTAATTTAATCAAAAAATTGTCTATTTAGTCAGGATTAATGTTGGTGTCGAGGCCACACAGAGTTGGCGTTTCCTAAATGAGAGGGTAGATAGAGGTGTGTCTGAGGTTTTTGTATGAGTTTGTTTTGACAAACATTTGAGCTATCATTTGATAGTTCAAACAATGTTACAAGATCAAGAAATTATGAGGTGACCTGAGGGGTGTCGTTTATTGGTGCCTTGCACAATGATTGATTGTTTGCAGGGTAAGGTTAATTTGGATTTCATATGTGAAAGCTAAGTTGATGAGATGATATCTGAAAAGGCTGGCGTACATATGTCGTGCCTTGTGGGGGGTTATGGGGGTGGTTGAGGTCTGATTGACAAGACTTGGCCGTCTTCTTGTTCCATGTTAATTTTTTCTCAGTCTTGAGGTCTTGCTAATTCCACAAGTTTAGAGATGATATCTTGTGTGGTAATATTATAATATATATTCATCTCTTGAGCTGTCATGTGTTGTGTGATCAGTGGCTTGCGATGTACTTTTTGCTTCATTCCACATATGGAATCCCTTCATAGGTGATCTAATGCAGTGCACCCAAAATATTGAAAAAGAAACTGTTTCAGATTATCAAGTGGCACTGGTGGCATTGCCACCATTCGGGCAGTGTGAATGTCTGCCTGGTTTGGCCGGCAAGCGGTGAATTTTTTTTCTCCTCGTGCAATGGTTGTAGTGGCGAAAGAGAGGAATCCAGAGGGAAATGCTAATTTGAGCATTGGCCTACGCGACCCCATTAACAGAATTTAGCAAAAGTCAAACTTTTTAAGTTTTATTAGGAAAAATACGAAAATATTTCTGAACATTTATACACATAGAGAATGGAGAATGCAAATTTTGGTACCTAGGATGATCATTTGCTAACTACTATTAAAGAAATAACAAGTGATTTTCTCTTAGGATGTTACATGACTTACATTAATGCAGTAACTCGTTTTGTGATATTTTTGCGCAACTCAGAAATTAGTTTGATGAATGATTTTATTTTGGCAACATTTACTATCACTTGATAGTTTAAACCACCAAACCAAATTTAAGAGGTGTGGTTTTGACGAGGATATGACACCCGGATGTGCCAGCTATGCGGAGCCAGCCATATTGGCCCTTAGCATGCCGAGTCAGCCACTTGGGCCTAGGCGCCAGTCACGCATAGCACCGACTTGGCAGACAAGGAAGCAGGCGACCAGTCGGCGCCTGACATGGTCCGGTTCAACCTAGTGGAGCGAGTTCGTCTGTCCAGTTCGAGCCATGTAATCCTAACTCAGCCAAGTATATAAGGCGGGCTAGGGCCCTTCTGAGAGTGATCCGAGTTCCAACACATTCTAGAGTTGTCTAGCTTAGGGTGTCACCTACCCCTCTTCTGGCTCCTTAGCTGCTGCCACGGATAGGAGCTCATAATCCAAGAAAAATATCTCTCTAGTAGTCTTCCCAATCATCGGTGGACACTCGAGCAATACTACCATTGTAGGACAGTACTAGGGTGTTATCTCTCCAGGGATGGCCCAAACCTGGGTAAACCATTTGTCTCGTGTGCTACCATCTTGATCGCCTTTTGCATCCCCTCTAAACAAATATGTCGTCTCTTGACAGTAGAGCCGGTCTTAGAAACCTACATGTTTATTGGCGCCTTTGGAAAGTGACTGATTGTATGAAGGCTCAGGTTGGAACTGATAAGTGAAAGGCAAGTTTAGGAAATGATAGTTCAAAAGTCTAGGGGGGTTATGGTGATTCTTGAAGTATGATTGGCAAGAGTTGGCTATTTTCTTATTCCATGTGTGTGTGTGTGTGTTATAAACTTATAATATTTATACCATTTATTCCTCTCTCGAGTTGTAATATGCAAGCTTCTAAATGTAGCTTGATACAACTGATATATCAATTTCAATTGCATATGGATATCGATCGAGCATATCACTAAGTAGTTTTTTCGCGCATATGGGCCAATATAGAGCAATATGTTAACCGATAGGGGCCATTCGAATCAATATAAACATTCACCATGACATAGCTTGCGCATTTGTATATCTTGATAGCATGTTACTCTTTACTCACATGGAATTAAAATGATTATGTTGAACTGATGGCCTATCGATTGGGTCAGCCCGGTGCAAAGCGTTGTACACAGCTGCTCCCCGTTGCTTACTTCTCTTTCACAACTCTCTCTTTTCTTCCAGTGACAACACCCTTCCGCAATTTTTTTCTTTCCTTGGTGGCCCTTGAGCTTTACTCCTGTGAGTAGCCCCTCTTGTGAGTGCCATAGGTGATGCTAGGCACCTCTTCCTCCTCCTTTAAGCTTCTCCAAATATCTCATGCTTAGACATGCCCCATCATGGATGTCGAGTTGGAGCTCATACCAGGAGTTTTTCGCCAACAACTTAGGAGTGATGGAGGAGAACTCCTCCTTCCTCCCTAAGTTGTTGGTGAAGATATCATACTATCCTTTTTTTGGCGGCGCTAGACACCGGTCGTTTTAGAAAGAATAGTATGGTATCCTATGTGTCCTACAATGTAAGACATATTTTTACTTTCCATGACACAATTTTGAGCAATGATTACTACATTAAAATGTGGTATATGTAACACTAGAAAGAGTTTAGTGAGATTCATATTTAAAAAAAATCATTAGAGTTACAATTTTGTATCAAATATAGCATGTTTTTATGATGCAATCATTTATTGAAGCCTCATCTTTTCCTTTTTAGCTTGGAGATTGAGTCTCATGTTAACAAAATATGACTTCCATTCAGCATGAAGTGACACTAGTTTCAGTTTTTTGGTGTGGTACACTTTTGATATCTTTTTTCAAATTTGAAAATTGACTTGCAATGTCAAGAAGGACATCCATGGTTTTTTTTCAAAATATTTGCAAAATGACAAAAGTATATTTTTGTCCCTCAAATTTACAACAAGTAGACATTTGGCCAGTCATCTTTTCTCAGCTACATTTCGTCCTTCATGCTTCGATACCAGGAATGTTTCTTCCAAAACCAGAGACACACGGTAAACCACTGATGTGGTGTGATACGTCTCCAACGTATATATAATTTTTGATTGTTCCATGCTGTTATATTATCATTCTTGAATGTTTTACGATCATTTTATAACAACTTAGTATCATTTTTTGGGACTAACCTATTGACATAGTGCCCAGTGCCAGTTGCTGTTTCTTTGCTTGTTTTTTACTTCGCAGAATATCAGTATCAAACGGAGTCCAAACGCAGCGAAACTTTTTGGAGAATTTTTATGGACCAGAAGACACAAGATGGGCCAAATAAGTACCAGAGGGGAGCCCCGAGGGGGGCACAACCCACTGATGACCCACAAGTATAGGGGATCAATCATAGTCCTTTCGATAAGTAAGGGTGTCGAACCCAACGAGGAGTAGAAGGAAATGACAAGTGGTTTTCATCAAGGTAATGTCTCTAAGCACTGAAATTGTCGGTAACAGATAGTTTGATAGCAAGATAATAAGTAAATAACGGTAACGTTAACTAAAGTGCAGCAAGGTAGCCCAATCCTTTTGAGGCAAAGGACAGGCCAAAACGGTCTCTTATAATAAGCAAAGCGTTCTTGAGGGTACACGGGAATTTCATCATATCACTTTCATCATGTTGATTTGATTCGTGTTCGTTACTTTGATAATTTGATATGTGGGTGGATCGGTGCTTAGGTGTTGTTCTTACTTGAAGAAACCTTCTACTTATGATTAACCCCCCTCGCAAGCATCCGCAACTACGAGAAAAGTATTAAGATAAAATCTAACCATAGAATTAAACTTTTGGATCCAAATCGATCCCTTACTAAGTAGCACATAAACTAGGGTTTAAGCTTTTGTCACTCTAGCAACCCATCATCTAATAACTACTCCACAATGCATTCCCTTAGGCCCAAAGATGGTGAAGTGCCATGTAGTCGACGTTCACATGACACCACTGAGGGAACCACAACATACATATCATCAAAATATCGAACACATATCAAGTTCACATGATTACTTGCAACATGACTTCTCCTGTGACCACAAGAACAAAAGTAACTACTCCCAAATGATAATCATGCTCAAGATCAGAGGGGTATTAAATAGCATAATGGATCTGAACATATAATCTTCCACCAAATAAACCATATAGTAATCAACTACAAGATGTAATCAACACTACTAGTCACCCACAAGCACCAACCTAAGGTTCCGGTACAAAGAATGAACACAAGAGACGAACTAGGGTTTGAGAGGAGATAGTGCTATTGAAGATGTTGATGGAGATGGTCATCCCCAAGATGGGAGAGTTGTTGGTGATGACGATGATTTCCCCCTCCGGGAGGGAAGTTCCCCCGGCGGAATGCTCCGCCGGAGGGCAAAAGTGCTCCTTCCCAAGTT
Source organism: Aegilops longissima (assembly GCA_021605205.1). Classification (NCBI taxonomy): domain Eukaryota; kingdom Viridiplantae; phylum Streptophyta; class Magnoliopsida; order Poales; family Poaceae; genus Aegilops; species Aegilops longissima. The sequence continues at coordinate 490,710,473 of CM038680.1, forward strand.
CCCATCGAGACGGCAGCGCTTCGTCCCGAAAGTCGTCCCCTTATTTTTTTCTAGGTCAAAATGACTTATATACCAGAAGAGGGGCACCGGAGGTGGGCCGAGGAGGGCACAACCCACCAGGGCACGCCTGGGCTCCCTGGCGCGCCCAGGTGGGTTGTGCCCACCTCTCTGGTAGTTATTTGTTCCAATATTCTTCATATATTGCAAAAAAAATTCCGTAAATTTTCAGCTCATTTGGAGATGTGCAGAATAGGTAAATCTGACGTAGCTTTTTCAGGTCCAGAATTCCAGCTGCCGGCATTCTGCCTCCTTGTGTAAACCTTGCATATTATGAGAGCAAAGGCATTAGAAATACTCTAAAAAGCATTATTATGCATAAAAACATTATAAATAACACTAGGAAAACATGATGCAAAATGGACGTATCACCCACCAGGGCGCGCCTGGAGGTCCAGGCACGCCCAGATGGGTTGTGCCCACCTTGGTGGCCTCCCACACCGCCTGTTTACTCTATAAATACCCCAATATTCCAGAAACCCTAGGGGAGTCGACGAAAAATAATTCCAGCTGCCGCAAGTTCCAGAACCACGAGATCCAATCTAGACACCATCACGGAGGGGTTCATCATTCTCATTGGTGCCTCTCCAATGATGCGGGAGTAGTTCATCAAAGACCTACGGGTCCGTAGTCAGTAGCTAGATGGCTTCTTCTCTCTTTTTGATTCTCAATACAATGGTCTCTTGGAGATCTATTTGATGTAACTCTTTTTGCGGTGTGTTTGTTGGGATCCGATGAACTTTGAGTTTATGATCAGATCTATATCCATGAAAGTTATTTGAGTCTTTTTTTATCTCTTATATGCATGATTACATATAGCCTCGTATTTCTTCTTCAAATCTTTGGTTTAGTTAGGCCAACTAGATCGATTTTTCTTGCCATGGGAAGAGGTGCTTTGTGATGGGTTCGATCGTGCGGTGTTCTTTCCCAGTGATAGAAGGGGCAGCAAGACGCGCATGTATCGTTGCTATTAAGGATAACAAGATGGGGGCTATTCCTACATGAATTGATCTCGTCTACACCATGTCATCGTTCTGATTGCATTACTCAGTTTCTCCATGAACTTAATACACTAGATGCATGCTGGATAGCGGTCGATGTGTGGAGTAATAGTAGTAGATGCAGGCAGGAGTCGGTCTACTAATCTTGAACGTGATTCCTATATAATGATCATTGCCGGGATATGTTGGGTAACGTTGCATGGAAAACAAAAAATTTCCTACGCACACGCAATGATCTATCCATGGAGATGCATAGCAACGAGGGGGAGAGTGTGTCTACGTACCCTTGTAGACCGTAAGCGGAAGCGTTTCACAACGCGGTTGATGTAGTCGAACTTCTTCGTGCTTCAACTGATCAAGTACCGAACGCACGGCACCTCCGCGTTCTGCACACGTTCAGCTCGGTGACGTCCCTCGCCTTCTTGATCCAGGAAGACGTCGAGGTAGTAGATGAGTTCCATCAGCACGATGGCGTGGTGACGGTGATGGTGAAGCAATCTCCGCATGGCTTCACCTAAGCACTACGAAAATATGACCGGGGTGTAAACGGTGGAGGGGGGCGCCGCACACGGCTAACAATTGATCTGGGGTGTGCTAGGCGCCCCCCTCCCACATATATATAGGTGGGAAGGGGAGGGGAGGCAGCCTAGCGCACCACATAGGTGGCCGGCCGGTGATACTTCTCCAATGTATCTATAATTTTTTATTGTTCCATGCTATTATATTATCTGTTTTGGATGTTCATTGGGATTTATTATACACTTTTATATCATTTTTGGGACTAACCTATTAACCGGAGGCCCAGCCCAAATTGCTATTTTTTTTGGCTATTTCAGTGTTTTGCAGAAAAGGAATATCAAATGGAGTCCAAACGGAATAAAACCTTTGGGAACGTGATTTTCGGAACAAACGTGATCCAGAGGACTTGGAGTGGACGTCAAGCAATCAACGAGGAGGCCACGAGGCAGGAAGGCGCGCCTGCCCCCTGGGCGCGCCCCACCCTCGTGGGCCCCTCGTAGCTCTCCTGACCGACCTCTTTCGCCTATATATACTCATATACCCTGGAACCAACCGAACAGGAGCCGAAACCCTATTTCCACCGCCGCAACCTTCTGTACCCGTGAGATCCCATCTTGGGGGCTTTTCCGGCACTCTGCCGGAGGGGGCATTGATCACGGAGGGCTTCTACATCAACACCATAGCCTCTCTGATGATGTGTGAGTAGTTTACCTCAGCTAGATGGCCTCTTCTCTCTCTTTGGATCTCAATACAAGGTTCTCCTCGATTCTCTTGGAGATCTATTCGATGTAATCTTCTTTTGCGGTGTGTTTGTCAAGATCCGATGAATTGTGGGTTTATGATCAAGATTATCTATGAACAATATTTGAATCTCCTCTGAATTATTTTATGTATGATTGGTTATCTTTGCAAGTCTCTTCGAATTATCAGTTTGGTTTGGCCTACTAGATTGATCTTTCTTGCAATGGGAGAAGTTCTTAGCTTTGGGTTCAATCTTGCGGTGCTCAATCCCAGTGACAGTAGGGGAAACGACACGTATTGTATTGTTGCCATCGAGGATAGAAAGATGGGTTTATATCATATTGCTTGAGTTTATCCCTCTACATCATGTCATCTTGCTTAAAGCGTTACTCTGTTCTTAGTACTCTAGATGCATGCTGGATAGCGGTCGATGTGTGGAGTAATAGTAGTAGATGCAGGCAGGAGTCGGTTTACTTGTCATGGACGTGATGCCTATATACATGATCATACCTAGATATTCTCATAACTATGCTCAATTCTATCAATTTCTCGACAGTAATTCGTTCACCCACCGTAATACTTATGCTCTTGAGAGAAGCCACTAGTGAAACCTATGGCCCCCGGGTCTATTCTCTACCATATTAATCCCCCGTTATTTCTATTGCCATTTATTTTGCTTTCTTTACTTTTAGTCTTTATCATAAAAATACCAAAAATATTATCTTATCATCTCTATCAGATCTCACTTTTGCAAGTGGCCGTGAAGGGATTTACGACCCCTTTATCGCGTTGGTTGCAAGGTTCTTATTTGTTTGTGTAGGTGCGTGGGACTTGAGCGTGGTCTCCTACTGGATTGATACCTTGGTTCTCAAAAACTGAGGGAAATACTTACGCTACTTTGCTGCATCACCCTTTCCTCTTCAAGGGAAAACCAACGCTGTGCTCAAGAGGTAGCAAGAAGGATTTCGGCGCCGCTGTCGGGAGTCTACGCACAAGTCAAGACATACCAAGTACCCATCACAAACTCTTATCCCTCGCATTACATTATTTGCCATTTGCCTCTCGTTTTCATCTCCCCCACTTCACCCTTGCCGTTTTACTTGCACTCTCTCCGTTCGCCTCTTTTTCGCTTGTCTCTTGTGTTCTTGTGTGTTAGATCGTTAGTCTTGCCGCCATGGCCGAACTAAAAAGGGCTAAGGGTTCTCTCCTGGGTTTTACTTTGGATAGTCCCTCTGTCCTCTCTAAACTCATAAATAATGATGCAATGGAAAGACCTACCGGTGTCATCAATGAGGATTTGAATAATTTCGATGAAGATGATCTCAGAATTTTTCGTTATTTGCTTGATGAGTCTTGAAAGATGCTTGGGATAGGCTATTAAGGATCCGAGCTAGCTATGTACCCCAGTATCAAATTGAGATATACCTAAAAAGCTTTTATGTTGGCTTACCTTCTTCGTTCAAACAAGTTTTAGATTCTATTTTTGAAGAAGGTTTCCTTGAAGGCGATCCCATAAATACTTATGAAAAGATGAAAACTATATTTGGTCATCCCATGAGTGAGAAGGTTGAATCCACCTCTCTTTTGTGTTTTTATCATAACAAAATTATCAAAGAAATGAAAGCTAGCCTAGATGCAAATTTCCGTAACGTGCTTAATATTTCTTCCACTATTAATGGCCATGTGCTTTCTCAAAATAGGAAGATAAGTGCGATAGATAAGAAGTTTTCTTTTTTCTTTCCTAACACCAAAGATGGCAATACCTAGATCTATCCTTGTTTTTATGCCTAGCTATGGGCGTTAAACAATAGCGCTTGTTGGGAGGCAACCCAATTTTATTTTAGTTCTTTTCTTTTTGGTTATCTTTAGTAATACATTTTTGATCTAGCTTCTGGTTATATGTGGTTTTGTGTTCTAATTAGTGTTTGTGCCAAGTACAACCGTTAGGATAACCTACGGTGATAGTTGTTTGATCTTGCTGTAAAAAACAGAAACTTTATGCGCACGAGATTAGTTTTCATAAATCACAGGAACGTGCTTTTCAGTTGATTCTTTTTGCAGTAGATCAATAAACAAATTATCTAGGACTTCCTAATTTGGTAGAATTGTTTAGGTTCCATAAGTTTGCGTTTGATACAGATTGCTACAGATTGTTCTGTTTTTGACATATTCTGTTTTTGTGTGTTGTTTGCTTATTTTGATGAATCTATGGCTAGTAAAAGAGCTTATAAACTATAGACAAGTTGGAATACAGTAGGTTTAACATCAATATAAACAAAGAGTGAGTTCATTACAGTACCTTAAGTGGTGGTTTTTTTTATTTCGCTAACGGAGCTTATGAGTTTTTCTGTTGACTTTTGTGTTGTGAAGTTTTCAAGTTTTGGGTAAAGATTTGATGGATTATGGAACAAGGAGTGGCAAGAGCCTAAGCTTGGGGATGCCCAAGGCACCCCAAGGTAAAATTCAAGGACAACCAAAGTTTAAGCTTGGGGATGCCCCGAAGGCATCCCTCTTTCGCCTTCGCCTATCAAGAATTTTACTTGGGGCTATATTTTTATTCACCACATGATATGTGTTTTGCTTGGAGCGTCTTGTATGATTTGAGTCTTTGATTTTTAGTTTACCACAATCATCCTTGCTGTACACACCTTTTGAGAGAGACACACATGATTCAGAATTTATTAGAATACTCTATGTGCTTCACATATATCTTTTGAGCTATATAGTTTTTGCTGTAGTGCTTCACTTATATCTTTTAGAGCACGGTGGTGGTTTTATTTTATAGAAATTATTGATCTCTCATGCTTCACTTATATTATTTTGAGAGTCTTAAACAGCATGGTAATTTGCTTTAAATGCGAAATTAGTCCTAAGATGATAAGCATCCAAGTTGGTATAGTTAAAACTATCATAGAAAGTGCATTAAACATTATGATCAATTTGATGCTTGATAATTGTTTTGAGATATAAAGGTGGTAATGTTAGAGTCATGCTAGTTGGGTAATTATGAAATTGGGAAATGCTTGTGTTGAAGTTGGCAAGTCCGTAGCATGCACGTATAGTCAAAGTTATGTACAAAATTTGTTGCATGGGGTGCTCTTTTGATTGCCTTCCTTATGTGTGGAGGTCGGGATCGCGCGATGGTTAACTCCTACCAACCCTTCCCCTAGGAGCATGCGTAGTAGTACTTTGCTTCGAGGGCTAGTAAACTTTTGCAATAAATATATGAGTTCTTTATGACTAATGTGAGTCGATGGATTATACGCACTCTCACTCTCCACCATTGCTAGCCTCTATTATATCACGCAACTTTCGCCGGTATCGTACACCCACCATTTACCTTCCTCAAAACAGCCACCATACCTACCTATTTTGGCATTTCCATAGCCATTCCGAGATATATTGCCATGCAACCTTCCACCGTTTCGTTTATTATGACACGCTCCATCATTGTCATATTGCTTTGCATGATCATGTAGTTGACATTGTATTTGTGGCAAAGCCACCATTCATAATTTTTCATATATGTCACTCATGGTTCATTGCATATCCCGGTACACCGCCAGAGGCATTCACATAGAGTCACATTTTGTTCTAAGTATTGAGTTGTAATTCTTGAGTTGTAAGTAATAAAAGTGTGATGATCATCATTATTAGAGCATTGTCCCATGTGAGGAAAGGATGATGGAGACTATGATTCCCCCACAAGTCGGGATGAGATTCCGGACTAAAAAAGGAGGCCAAAGAAAAAAAAGAAGAAAAAGGCCCAAGAAAAAAAAGAAAAAAAAGAAAAAAATGAGGGAAAAAGAGAGAAGGGACAATGTTACTATCCTTTTTCCACACTTGTGCTTCAAAGTAGCACCATGATCTTCATGATAGAGAGTCTCCTATGTTGTCACTTTCATATACTAGTGGAAATTTTTCATTATAGAACTTGGCTTGTATATTCCAATGATGGGCTTCCTAAAAAATGCCCTAGGTCTTCGTGTGCAAGCAAGTTGGATGCACACCCACTTAGTTTCTTTTGTTGAGCTTTCATACATTTATAGCTCTAGTGCATCCGTTGCATGGAAATCCCTACTCGCTCACATTGATATCTATTAACGGGCATCTCCATAGCTCTTTGATACGCCTAGTTGATGTGAGACTATCTTCTCCCTTTTTGTCCTCTTCACAACCACCACGCTATTCCACCTATAGTGCTATATCCATGGTTGCACTCATGTATTGCATAAGAGTTGAAAAGGCTGAAGGGCGTTAAAAAGTATGAACCAATTGCTTGGCTGAAACTGGGGTTGTGCATGATGGGAGTATTTTGTCTGATGAAGATGAAGCATAGCCTAACTATATGATTTTGTAGGGATGAGCTTTCTTTGGCTATGTTATTTTGATAAGACATGATTACTTGTTAGTATGCTTGAAGTATTACTATTTTTATGTCAATATTAAACTTTTATTTTGAATCATTTCGATCTGAATATTCATGCCACAATAAAGAAAATTACATTGAGAATTATGCGAAGTAGCATTCCACATCAAAAATTCTGTTTTTATCATTTACCTACTCGAGGACGAGCAAGAATTAAGCTTGGGGATGCTTGATACGTCTCCAACGTATCTATAATTTTTGATTGTTCCATGCTATTATATTATCTATTTTGGATGTTCATTGGACTTTATTATACACTTTTATATCGTTTTTGGGACTAACCTATTAACCGGAGGCCCAACCCAAATTGTTGTTTTTTTGCCTATTTCAGTGTTTCACAGAAAAGGAATATCAAACGGAGTCCAAACGGAATAAAACCTTCGGGACCGTGATTTTCGAAACAAACGTGATCCAGAGGACTTGGAGTGGACGTCAAGCAATCAACGAGGAGGCCACGAGGCAGGGAGGCGCGCCCCCACCCTCGTGGGCCCCTCGTAGCTCTCCTGACCGACCTCTTTCACCTATATATACTCATATGCCCTAGAACTAATAGAAAAGGAGCCGAAACCCTATTTTCACCGCCACAACCTTCTGTACCCGTGAGATCCCATCTTGGGGCCTTTTCTGGCGCTCCGCCGGAGGGGGCATTGATCACAGAGGGCTTCTACATCAACACCATAGCCTCTCCGATGATGTGTGAGTAGTTTACCTCAGACCTTCGGGTCCATAGTTATTAGCTAGATGGCTTCTTCTCTCTCTTTGGATCTCAATACAAAGTTCTCCTCGATTCTCTTGGAGATCTATTCGATGTAATCTTCTTTTGCGGTGTGTTTGTCGAGATCCATTGAATTGTGGGTTTATGATCAAGATTATCTATGAACAATATTTGAATCTCCTCTGAATTCTTTTATGTATGATTGGTTATCTTTGCAAGTCTCTTTGAATTATCAGTTTGGTTTGGCCTACTAGATTGATCTTTCTTGCAATGGGAGAAGTTCTTAGCTTTGGGTTCAATCTTGCGGTGCTCGATCCTAGTGACAGTAGGGGAAACAACACGTATTGTATTGTTGCCATCGAGGATAAAAAGATGGGGTTTATATCATATTGCTTGAGTTTATCCCTCTACATCATGTCATCTTGCTTAAAGTGTTACTCTGTTCTTATGAACTTAATACTCTAGATGCATGCTAGATAGCGGTCGATGTGTGGAGTAATAGTAGTAGATGCAGGCATGAGTCGGTCTACTTGTCACGGGCGTGATGCCCATATACATGATCATACCTAGATATTCTCATAACTATGCTCAATTCTATCAATTGCTCGACAGTAATTCGTTCACCCACCGTAATATTTATGCTCTTGAGAGAAGCCACTATTGAAACCTATGGCCCCAGGTCTATTCTCTATCATATTAATATCCCGTTATTTCTATTGTCGTTTATTTTGCTTTCTTTACTTTTAGTCTTTATCATAAAAATACCAAAAATATTATCTTATCATCTCTATCAGATCTCACTTTTGCAAGTGGCCGTGAAGGGATTGACAACCCCTTTTATCGCGTTGGTTGCAAGGTTCTTATTTGTTTGTGTAGGTGCGTGGGACTTGAGCGTGGTCTCCTACTGGATTGATACCTTGGTTCTCAAAAACTGAGGGAAATACTTACGCTACTTTGCTGCATCACCCTTTCCTCTTCAAGGGAAAACCAACGCTATGCTCAAGAGGTAGCAGCCGGTCCTAGGGATTCTGCCCTGGCCGTGCCCCCTGCCATATATTCCCAAGGGGGAAGGAAAGAGGGGGGGGGGGGGGGAGAAAGAAGTGGGAATCCTAATCCACACTTTCCTTTCGCTTCCCCCTTTCCTTCTCCTCCTTAGGCCGGCCTGCTATGCGGGGCGCACCAGCCCCTTGTGGCTGGTGCGTTTCCTCTCTTGGTCCATAAGGCCCATACCTTTGCCGGGGGTGCCCGAAACTCCTTTCCGGTGACCCGATAAGTACCTGGTACCCTCCGAAACACTTCCGGTGCCCGAATACCATCGTACTATATATATCAATCTTTACCTCTCGACCATTTCGAGACTCCACGCCATGTCCGTGATCTCATCCGGGATTCCAAACCACATTCGGTCACCAAATCACATAACTCATATAACACTATATCGTCAACGAACGTTAAGCGTGCGGACCCTACGGGTTCGAGAACTATGTAACATGACCGAGACACCTCTCCGGTCAATAACCAATAGCGGAACCTGGATGCCCATATTGGCTCCTACATATTCTACGAAGATCTTTATCGGTCGAACCGTTATGACAACATACATAATTCCCTTTGTCCATCGGTATGTTACTTGCCCGAGATTCGATCGTCGGTATCTTCATACCTAGTTCAATATCGTTACCGGCAAGTCTCTTTACTCGTTCCGTAATACATCACCTCGTGACTAACTCCTTAGTCGTTTGCCTGCAAGCTTATGATGTGTATTACCGAGAGGGCCCAGAGATACCTCTCCGATACTCGGAGGGACAAATCCTAATCTCGATCTATGCCAACTCAACAAACACCTTCGGAGATATCTGTAGAGCATCTTTATGATCACCCAGTTATGTTGTGACGTTTGATAGCACACAAGGTATTCCTCCGGTATCCGGGAGTTGCATAATCTCATAGTCGAAGGATATGTATTTGACATGAAGAAAGCAATAATAATAAAACTGAACGATCATTATGCTAAGCTAACGGATGAGTCTTGTCCATAACATCATTCTCCTAATGATGTGATCCCGTTATCAAATGACAACACATGTCCATGGTTAGGAAACCTTAACCATCTTTGATCAACGAGCTAGTCTAGTAGAGGCTTACTAGGGACACGATGTTTATTTATGTATTCACACATATATTTAAGTTTCGGATCAATACAATTCTAGCATGAATAATGAACCTTTATCATGAATAAGGAAATATAAAATAACAACTTTATTATTGCCTCTAGGACATATTTCCTTTAGGATATCGTCATAATTATTGGATCTTCTATCAATTGGCCAACAATAATTTGTTTACCCACCGTGTGCTATTTTCTCGAGAGAAGTCACTAGTGAAATCTACGGCCCCCGGGTGTATTTTCCCATCATATATTTTCAGATCTATATTGCTATTTGCCTTTTTTTATTTGCATCTTTTATTTTCAGATCTATATTATCAAAAAGCCAAAAATACGTTGCTAAATTTTATTTGTCGTTATTCTATTTGCATCTACCAATCTATCTATTTACCAATCTTTTACCTGAGAGGGATTGACAACCCCTCTTACACGTCGGGTTGCAAGTATTTGTTCTTTGTGTGAAGGTATCATTTACATAGTGTTGCTTGGTTCTCCTACTAGTTCGATAACCTTGGTTTCATAACTGAGGGAAATACCTATTATAGCTGTGCTGCATCATCCCTTCCTCTTTGGGAAAATACCGACGTAGTTCAAGCAACATCATGGTGTTAGTTTTCTAGTAAATCATAGGGACCATTCCCCAAATAATAGATAAACTAAGGACTAAGATGAAAACATGACCAAAAGAAATATCCTTTGCCTCTCCCATGTGATTTCTGGTGAAAAATTGTAACCACCGCCGCCACTGGCCTTGCTGCATTCGCACCGCTACCTCAGGTAGCTGTGCCAATGGAACCGTGTTGCGCCCCGGGCACGGGATTAGCCGATGGTTGTGGTGGCACACCAGAGAGTGCCTCCTCCCCCACACTCGGGATGAGGGCCATGGCCTTGCCATTGTAGGTGGAGCTCTGTGTGCAGTTGTCGCTAAGGTCGGGCCATTGCACTCAAATCCTTGATGGCCCCTCACCATGCCGCGTGAGCTCATATGCATGGTCATGGGGGGCTATTTGGACAGTGAGCGTGCCACCGCATCCCCTGACGCAACCAGGACCCTGCTCGTCGTCTTTGTTGGCGCTCGACGCCGTCTCCTAGCTCTGGCTCCCAGAGTGGTGCCTCCCGCGCGTCATCGACATAGATGGTGTGGCACTCGTCGACGTGCTCGTGTCCACACCGTAGTGGTGCTTCGGCGCTATTTGAGCAAACACTGTAGTGACGCTTCGACTACAGAGGAGGGCAAAGGTGGTGGGCATGACATAAGAGCGAATCAAAGCTACATATAGTTTTTGCGTGGTGGAATGCCGTGTAGGGCGTGTCATCTCAAACTACTTAATTTGTGGTTTTGGACGAAACATGTCTAATATTGAAACTCGTGGGACAAAATGTAAACGGAAAAAGTCGAGGGGCCAAATATCTACTTGTTGTAAACTTAAAGGACCAAAAATACATATTTTTCTTACAAAACTTGAAGTAGACTCTCTTTGGTGCAAACCTGGCCATATGGGCCGGGCCGGCCCTTGTGGGCCCTTCTAGAAAAAGGGTTGTGTCGGGAAAATTTTGTTTTTGCCACTCTAGATTTTGCCAATTTTTCTTATGCCATTCTAGATTTTGACATTTTACTTTTGCCACTCTTAGTTTTTGACAACTATCACAATTGCCATTCCCGTGGCAAAAACAAAATTTTTAAAGTGGCAATTATGATAATTGTCAAAAGCTAAGAGTGGCAAAAATGAAATAAAATTATTTTGCTTTTGCCACATAATGGCAATTGTGATAAAAGTCAAAAACTAAAAGTGTCAAAAGTAAAATGTTAAAATCTAAAGTGACATAAGGAAAATTGGTAAAATCTAGAGTGACAAAAACAAAATTGTCCCGGTTGTGTCAGCCCGAATTCCTGTCCATGAGGATTGGCTTGGCACAGCCGATAAAAAGGTCGGTATGTCTCAAAAGAGAAAAAAAAAGGTCGGTCTCACCCGAACTCGGTCTGGTCCGTCTGGTCCGTCTCACCCGAACTCGGTCTGGTTGAACCAACTCGCGCTCCATCTCGAAAAGCCCGTACATCGACACGGCGCGGCGGAGCCACGGCCTCTCGCCGGGCTCGCGGCGGCGGCGGCGGCGAGCGCGCCCGCGCACCACCCACAGGAGGGGGAGGCCACACGACGGCGGGATCCGCCGCGCCGTCGAGAGAGACTGCTGAAAGGTGCGTGGTTGTTACTGCTGCTGTCGTTCCTACTTCCTAGTGGTCAGATTGCGCACAGTAGCTTTTAGTTTTCTCGAAACGAGGGGCGGGGGGAGGGTTGCGCCTTCGACACGACTGATGATTTGCTGCCCGGCGTGTCATATGAAGATTCGTAGAACAGCGATAGGAAAAAGGCATGTGCAGTGACCCTGTCTGCATTGCAGGATTCAGGGAAATTGACAGTTGTATGCAAAGGTTAATTTGTTAGCAAATTGGAGTGTGAGTCTGGTTAAGAAATCCTTTTTGAAACAACATCCCGTGACTGCGATGCTATTTCTAACGCGGTTGTCGTTAGCGAAAGTTCGTATGTGTCAAACCAACCATTTGACATTAGCAGGATTGGCTTCAGGTGAGGTGAATCGTCCATTAACTTGTGAAGCACTTCGCCTTGCTGGACGAAAGCACGCGGAAGCTTTCTACCGGCCTCGATGGCTCGTTCTTCCCGCTGCCAAGATCTGCATCATTCAGTGTATGGATGGGATAACATTCTTTTAAGCCGACGCTTACCTAAAAGGGTGCCGGGACGTAACGTTTTAGTTGACTGCTTTGCATTACAGGAATGCTTGCAAAGCTCGCTCAAACTTGAACATATCAGCAGCTTGGTAGTATTAAATGACTGACTAATGAATTTCTCAGGGTTTCATTTGGATTTAAGATTATATCAATCTCGTTTAGCATTGTATGCATGTGTGTGTTGTCACCAAGCTATTTAAAACTTCTAGAATGCTGGAGGTTATTGTACTGTACCTTCTCGTTTGCCCTATCATGGAAAGTTAGTGATGGTTGTGCACAAGAAAAGAAGTTTAACTAACATAGCGAAGATGCAGTGGTATCAGTATGGAACCTTTATTTGTTGCTAGTGATGAGACATACTAATGACCTGTGAAAGGTAGCTTCTACCTTCCTCATCTAGTTTATATTTATCCGAAGACTGCTAGTAGGTTGCATACTTAGAAGATATGTTCACATTGCCGTATCCATACTGATCCGCGCTGTGTTTCTGGAGTTACCTGATGAACAACGACACTGAAATATATTATAGCTGGAAGCTTCATATATAATACTTTTACTTAATCCAACGTGATGCTGTCACGAAGAAGGAAATTTTCATTTGTGGAGGGCAAATATGGAATATCATGATAGGCAAGTGAACAAGTGATCATAATGTTTCTTATTTTGGTCTTATCTACAACAGATTATCCAGCAGTTGGTGTTGTAAAGGCGTACATCGTATGTACCAACGCATATCACTGTTATATAGCTTCATCTCCAGTGCTTCTGGCCTCCTATGGCATTTGCAAATTATCCCGCAGACACAAATTTCTGTTACTTCTTACAGCAAAGATAATAGAATAATAGTTTTTATTTTTAACAAGTCTGGGCATGTCGAGCTAAGTCCTACAAATCAATGGCTGTATCCTTTGTGTAAACAAGAAGAAAAAAGTCCTCCCTCAACTGATAAAGAACAAAATTTAAGGTTTTGCATGCTAATTAGTATTACAATGCCTGATCGATCATAGTCTCTAGGAACACACATATACATAACCTCATATTTGCTGCCACTATCTGGGAGAGGCTGCTGTGTTGACATGTTGAATATTTTTTACAGTGTCTCCCGTGAAATCTTTAGATACTGTTCCAGAAATTTGTTCGTTGTGTGTTAGCGCTCATGAATTTTTTTTCTTGGAATATCTGTGGTAAATCCTCAATAGTGTGCAGTTTGCTGATTTCGAACAAGGAAAAACAGATCGTACCAAAGCTAGTATGTTTTCTTGAGGGTGATACTTGCCATGCCCTTGATACCAGTGGTTGTCGTACTCCTTTTGAGTTTGTTCACGTTGGTGGCCTAATAATTGATTGGCCAACTAAATCACTATTATATCTTCAGCTTCATGATTACTGTCCACTAACACGTTATGCACGGTTTGGTTTTCTGAAGGAGTAGTCTGGCTTGTCTAGAGGTGAGGCACAGGCTTACAACAGCATTCACATTCATTTCCTAATGAGGTAAGCCTATCAATGTTCTCTGTTGGTTGGATTTGTTTGTTTTATGCACTATTGATTAATTCGAATGTCAAAGAAGTAACAACAATGTTCTTTCCCTGACAACTTAATGCTCATCTTAGTTTAACTGTGTACTACAAGAAAGCAGTTAGGTTAACAAGGGTTGGTGGATTGAATTTTTAACTACAAACTGATAAGGTCCTATGGACCTTGGTGGAGAGCAGAGGTTCTTCATCTAAGTTCTACATGCCAGTATTTAGTTGGTCACGTTTTTTTACCATGTACAATTTTTATGTGATTCTAGCACCGAGATAGAAAACCGTGTTGTTGCATTATGAGCCAAAATCCCAGTTTCAGATAAGAAATGCTCATCATGTGATAATTCACCTACAGTCTTGGATTTTTGTCAGATCCATTCTAGCTAGGTCTCAGCAAAATGATGTTGGTTTGACAGGATACAACGGCCTACAAAACTTCTCCTCAAAAAACAATGTGATTAGTGCCTTTTATGTCATGTGCTCATTTGTTGATTGTTGTATTGCAAATGAAGTCAAGCCTTCCTTTGCGCCGTTCTTCTCCCAAGGTTCACATCAGTAATCAACTTTGTACTTCTAGTAAAGGTTTGCCTTTTTTATGCTCGTCAGTTTGCTGCAATAATGCATGGGATTAATTGTGTTTATTTGAAATGGCTTTATCTGATGGAAATGAAGTCTAATTGTGAAACACTTAATGTTTGAAGTTACATGACATTCATGTTTGTAACTACATCATTATGAATCCGATTGTGTGAGAGACTGATACAGTGAAAATAGATAGGGAAGTGCTTTTGTTGTCAGTGACGAGCTTGAACCAAAATGTGGATTGATTCATAAGTAGAAAATAATGATACTAAGCTCTGCCCTATTGATGTGCTCTTTGAAGTTGAAGAGATCAATCCTACGCCATGGATGCGTGAGAGAGATTGACCCGCAACTACTCTCTGTGACCAATTGATAGAATCACGTCAATGCCAAACGGAGTCTTACTGATAAAGTTATCAAATTATTCAACGTCATCACCCAAACAACGACCAAATTAAAGTAGCCGTTTACATCAAAGTTGTTTGTAAGAAACTTGGGCACGCAATCGCTTGTTGTCGGCATCCTTACCCCACTGCCAAGATTTGTTAGCTAAGCATTCATCTACTCACAGTAGACCTAACAGAGATATATAATTGCATAATTCCTGTTGTCTGCACACTGGGAGGTTTGAAATACAAGTACCTGGATTTCTTGTAGATAAGAGCATTCCACAGGAGTAGCTTTCATGGTCATAGAAAATAGATACTGAACTTCCATCCTACCCGTATGCACTGTGCATTGTTTATGTCCTTTCACTTTCATTTTAATCATTCCAGGAAAACATGAAATCTTTTTTTTTTCGACATCTGCAAGGTTGATATTGCTTACTCAATATGGGTATTTGTAGCAGCATAACTGGATAAGTGATGTATACGCCTTGTGTAGCACTCGTAGCAATGATGCAGTCCAGTAATGCTGGGGGGCATAAATCAATTTATTTTTTGTTATTCAATGGTACATCAACCTACGGACATCAATGGATATTTTGTGGCATACATAAACCTATGGACAATAATTGATGGGTTTCTGGAATTATAGGTGGTAGATATCTTTGTTGACTTGGAGATTAGACGGGAAGGAAGAGAAGGCTAAAGAAAATACTTAGAATTATGCCTTGGCATATCTCTCATTTAAAGCTGTAGACAGAAACGGAATGTTATGTCTTCAGAACCTAAATGTTTGGATCTTATCTGCTGCTATTAAGTGTCTTTTTCAGCTCATGTGTTATCTAATAAGCATGGAGCCTTTTTATTTCATGCTTATGGATAAACAGATCCTCAGGCATAGTCATGAATCAAATGGATAAACAATAATATTTTTTATTTCACTTAGAATATGCTATCTTTTACTATGTTCATTTGATCAAAAGCATCATCTTGTACAATTCAACTTTTATCCCAAAAGCATCATGCAACATTTCTTTTGTCAACGGTGGAGAAAAGTTGGGCATCCGTCAGCATTTTCTTGATTCTCGCGAACATTTGCTCTTATTCACTACGTACATGAGTTATGAGATTGAAAGTTGATTGGCTCACTGCTTTGTTTGAAATGTATAATTGACTGCATTTTTGGATGACTTGTTATTTTTCCAACAGGGAACAGTTCGATCAGAAAGTTTTGACAGATGCAAATTCCTTGATGCCTTAGACATCAGCATTCTATCTTTCACAGTCTTGACATAGATTCTGCAGTTGTAGCAAAGAAATCTCTGTTTCGCTTGCTGGTTGGTCCACTTTTTAGGTGTTCTTAGGTAGGAAAAACATGCCAGTATGGAATTGTGATACTTGTTAGACAACAGGTCAACGGCAATAATAATGTCGTCGCTGTCTGTTAAGGAACAATGCCAAGAGGCACACTGCAAACAAGGCTACAGTTCAGGTCTCTTGTTCTTTCTTTTCCCCCACTCCATCCGTGCTGCATTCATTCCTGGACAAAGCTTAATCCTTCATGTGTTCCTTTCATCTTTTGGGCAGGAAAAACATCTCTGCACCAACCATGAGAATATCAGTGGGAGGAGTGTCCAGAAAGGCGTCCGCTTATGGCTCGGCGGCATATAGGCTCCAGACGACGTACTCTCATCTCGCTCACTGGTCGCTGGTCGGTTTATCCCGCGTAATCGGTGATTTTGGCGCTGGTCTGTGGTGTCACAAATGTCTGGCGCCTTGCTGAACACTGCGTGCAGCGAGAAGTTATGTTCTCAAACGTCCGGGGCAGAGACCAGCCAGTGTGTTTCCATCTACGAGCTTGCTTTTCTTCCATGTGCCAGAGATTCCTTCTGTACTCATTTTTGTTAGTGTTCTAGTGTGTGTGTGTACAAGTTTCTGAAAATTCATGTAGATTTTAGTTTTACCTGTATTTTTACTGACAGGTTCTGTCACCTGTTACCACTGTCAGATATATGAAATTATAAATTTAGAATTAGAATTTACTACTTCCCAGTAATCAGCGATTTTTTTTTAGGCCAGGAATCAGCGATCTTTTTTTTGAGACAAAGGAATCAGCGATCTAATTCTGGTATATCGGTTGGCCCAAGTTTAGCCCGCCAAGGAAATGCCACGCTGCGGGCCCAACGATCGCGCAACAGATGGATAGGCCCAGCCCAAATGGGAAAAGCACCCACACTAATCCCCAACCCAAAACCCTTCTGCCCCCACGACCTCACCCGGAGAAGCCAGAGCCGGCGGCGAGGAAGAGGAAGACGAAAGCGTCGATCATGGTGGTCCGGATCCGGCTCGCGCGGTTCGGCTGCCGCAACCGGCCCTTCTACAGGGTGATGGCCGCCGACAGCCGCTCCCCGCGCGACGGCAAGCACCTCGAGGTCCTCGGCTACTACAACCCGCTCCCCGGTGAGGCAGCCCACCTTTCGATCTGTACATGTATCCCCGGCGCCCCACCTCCAGCTCCCACCTGGGTCAGCCCCGCTTGGCTGGGCTTGTCTGGGTCAGGATTTGTGGTGCGATTCTGCGCGTGGGCGGGGGGAGCTCTACTGCTAACTGAAGAATAGCTGATGAGGAATTGTGTTTTTCTGTTGCTGTCTGCAGGAAAGGATGGTGGCAAGAGGATGGGGCTCAAGTTCGACCGGGTCAAGTGAGTTTTGCCTGCTACTGATTTTCATTTCAGAGAGTGTTGTTCAGTTATATTCCTTTTTGGAGAAAAATTCCGCTTACTGCGGCTTCTGCTGCACCTACTCTAGAAGTAACATAGAGTAGTAACAGTGTTTGTTCATCCCAGTGGCCTTAATCTTTGATGGCCGGTTGGGCATTTTAGAGGATAAACCTGATTAAATAAGTTATGCCTTTTCTTTGAAACCTAAATAAATCGAGTCTTGTCATTCACATGCCTTGTGCATTGTATCATTGGGGATGTTGAGTAGGTAAAGCAGAAGAAAGACAAGCTAGACTATCTGGTGCTGCACTATCCTAGTTGATTATAGTACCTATTGACAAGCATCATTCACTTCTATGCTTGCTGCATCCCTCCAGCGGAGAAGAAAATTATTGATTTGGTGAATGAGGATTCAGGTTTCTCCAGCACATCTTATAAGATGTGCAGATGTGCTTGATTGCATTGCATCCATAGCAGACCTGATGGGTATTTTTGCTACAAATATGCCATGCTGTTCTTTCCACCTGCCCTGCAACACCACATGAATCCTACAACTATTAGTGACACTCAAATTTGGAGTGGGGGCACTTCTTCTACAACATATGAAATTCTGAAGTAATTTTCAGTGAAATACAAGCAAACTTTACAGAAGTTTGAAAATATGCCCCCACTGGCCTCTATGTAGATCTGCCCCTGTAATTGGGGGTGTTGAGTAGGTAAAGCAGAGGAAAAACAAGCAAAACTATGTGGTGCTGGACTATGCTAGTTGATTGGATGCTAATTGGCAAGCATCATTCAGTCATACACTCGCTACCTCCATCCATTGGAGAAGAAAATTATTGATTTGCTGAATAGGGGTTCAGGTTTTTCAAGTACATCATTGATTAGATCCATAGCAGACTTAGTGAGAGTATTTGCTACAAATGTGCCATGCTGTTTTTTGCGCCTGCCCTGCAAGACCACATTGTTGAGGAAGAAGCAGTCAAGCGCCGCCAACGACGTGCTTCTCATACAAGGCGACGATGTCCTTCTTGTTGGGGTTCTTCAACTGCAGCAGCTGGGCACCGAACCCTTGCTTGGTCAGGTCCTGCTTCAGCTTCAGCACCGTGAACTTGGTGTAGTCCTCGGTCTCCGTCTCCGTCCCCTCTAGCTGCTGGCTCCCGTTGTTCGTGTCCTCTCCGAAGAACACGGATCCGCCATCCTCCGTGTGATTGTTCTTGAACGGGCTAGTTGTGCTCTTCGATCTTTTCCTTCGCCTCCCGGTGTCGTCGTCGTCGATGTCCATGTAATGGACGGACTCGGTGGCTTCGCCCCTCGTGCGCCTAGAGTAGGAGGCCTTCACCTTGCTGTCAAGTGCAGTTTCATTGAGCCGAACAGAGGTGAGCTCCTGCTGGAGCATGTCCAGCTTGCCCTGGGTTGATTGCAGCTGCAGTGACAGGGCCTCGGCTCTCTTATTGGCTTCAGCGCAAGCTTCACGCTATGTTGCCAACAAACTCTCGAGCACTTGGACCGTGTTGGATCTCTGCTGGTTGTTCTGTTCCAACATCTCCCCAATCTGCTTTTCCCTCTCATCAACCCTTTCGTCAAGCATCCTGACCTTGGATAGAGCATCCAACTCAGACTGATGAAGTCGCTCCATTTCTTCCACCATCTTACTTTTCTCTCGCTCTAGAGTTTCAACCTGTCGCTCCATTCTTTCTATCAAAGTGAGTCTCTCCATTGCTAGTCGCTGTGCTTCACCCTCGTCTCTCTGAGCAGCAGCAGCTTCTACACGAGCTAAATCAGCCAACTCTACTGCTTGTTTAGCCTCCCTTTCAGCTTCCTTGCACCTCATGTCTGCCTCATCAAACTTTTTGCTCTCAGATAGGAACTTCTCCTGAAGATGGTTCTTTTCTTGTTCCAGGATCCTCACTTCCTTCTCACGGGACTGAGCTTCAGTTTAAATAGACTCCAAGTTATCAGTCAATAGTCTGATTTCTCCCTTCAGAGCCACTGAATCTGACTCATGGTTCTTCAACTTTGCTTCAGTAACCTGCATTTGGTCATTAGGCATTACATGTTATATCACATTTGAGGGTGGGAAAAGAGGGAGGGGGGTACCTCAAGCCTCGACATCAAACTTGTCTTGTGAACTTCAGTTTGGTTGATTTTTGCATTCAATGTAGCTAACAGTTCTTCCTGTTGACAGAACAAGAAACATACAGCTATAGTGACACCATACAACTATACTTCTGTTGTAGGTACTGGCTATCTGTTGGGGCACAGCCATCAGATCCCGTGCAGCGTATCCTCTTCCGTGCCGGTGTTCTGCCGCCACCTCCGTTGCTAGCCATGGGCCGGAAGGGTGGACATCGTGACAGGAACCCCATTCATCCGATGACTGGCCGTCCCTTGGATCTTGAGGGTGTCACGATTGTCGATGATCCCAATGCTGCTGAAGGTGACGCTGAAGCACCTACAGAACCTTCGTTGGAGGCGTGATAGATTTTCTGTTCTAGCATATTGAGTGGTGCTGCAAGACAAAAGAATTTGTTTGTTGTGCTTCTGATAAGATTATGAGCACGTAGTGTATGATCTTCAACAATTTCGGCAAGTAACTCTGCTTTGTTAGCCTTTGCTGCACCATGGGTTAGCCAGCCGTCTCCAGTCTACTACGCCATGTCCTAATATGATTCCTTTTGAATGGATTATGCAATTTCTGCATTCCTTTTGGATGCTCAAGTTGACAAATAATAATTCAAGTGAAGTGCTGAACTGGGTGCCCCATAATCATCTGCGCAACATATGCTTGATAGCCATGTATGATTATTCCTGCTGTGTGATCCAATCGATGCTTTATCTGATGTGGTTGCAAAGGTGACATATATTGCTTGATTGTGTAGCTTAAAAAGGTGCATCTTGTCTTGTGGCATCCTCGTGGATACCTGTGACGTTTGTTTGTGTTGATGTTTACTTGTGTGATTCCTTCCTTGTATTGGTCAGTTGTCTCACTGCCATGACATGCATGTTGCCTCCTGAAAGCATCTTCAAAACAATTACTCCCTCCGTCCCATGACGTAAGATGTTTTTTGATACTAATGTAGTGTCAAAAAACGTCTTTACCTTATGGGACGGAGGGAGTACGTCATAAGCTTCCCAAAATTCTGAGCTTATTTAGCTGAAGGGTATGTTGTGTTGTCATTATGTGGAACATTGTACTGTTTCTTTCTCGTTGCTCATTTGTAAAGGGCTTGTACTTTGATTCCGAAAATCGAAATTAAAGAGGGAAATCTCCAGAACTGAATAAAACATACTAGTAGATGGAGTATATAATTGGAACAAACAGCTACCTCCGTAGGTATACTCAAAATACCTGTTTGGTATTCATGTATTCAGTAAAAGAAAGAGCCAATTTACGTCACTGAAATGGCAGCCAAATAAAAAATCGCAGAATTTTCATGCTCTATCCTGAATGACACCTGTGATTGCTAATGATAATATCTTTGTTTCTGCATTGGACTGTGAGAGGCGTGTCCTGTCCTGCCTGCCCACCCACCAGCTGAAACCTGCACTCTGCCCAATTTGGCGCCATAGTTTGCATGAACAAGTTCAGACTGTACACCTCAAGGATATCAAGCCAAGTAAGTAAGCCTTGAGACTCACAGAAGAGAGAAGAGAATGTTTGACCAGGAATCAAGGTATGTTTATCCTTTGGGTCTATCTAACTGCGAGTCTATTTCTTCTTCCCTAGGCCACCCCCACCATGCCAAACCAACCTCACCAAGAAAAGCAAAGCTTTCTCTCCATGGTTGATGCCTTGATGGCAGCACTTGCCCTCACTCTCTTCCCCTTCTTTAAATCTTGTAAGCATCCTCGCAATGTCTTCTTCCTTTGTTCCGATCGAGACCCCATTTTATCTTCCCCCATCGACGAGGTCGGCTGCCGGGGTTTTCCGTAGCCAACTCACGCCATGGGAGAGTCAAGGCACCACTGCAAGCTATGTCTCCTCGTGGCATTGGCGCTGTGGCTGCACGCCTCGACGGGCGCGACGACGACCTTCACCATAGCGAACTACTGCGCCTACCCGATATGGCCGGGCACGCTGGCCGGCTCCGGCACGCCGCAGCTGTCCACGACGGGGTTCGAGCTCGGGCCGGGGCAGGCGGTGCGGCTGGCGGCGCCGGCGGGGTGGTCGGGGCGGATGTGGGCGCGGACCGGGTGCGTGTTCGACGCGGCGGGCGCCGGGGTGTGCCAGACCGGCGACTGCGGCGGGCGCATGGAGTGCCGCGGCTCCGGCGCCACGCCGCCGGCCACGCTCTTCGAGGTCACGCTGGGGAAGGGCGGCGGCGAGGACTTCTACGACGTGAGCCTCGTCGACGGGTACAACCTCCCCGTCGTCGCCATCCCGCGCTCGCTGCGCGGGCCCGGCGCGTGCAACGCCACCGGATGCTTGGCCGACCTCAACCGATGTAAGTACTCAGTGATCTTATGCTAGCCTAGCGCCATTGCCGGCTGGCTCTGATGACCCCGGTGTATGGAGCAGCGTGCCCCACGGAGCTGCGGGTGGACTACGGCGGCGGCGCGATCGCGTGCCGGAGCGCGTGCGAGGCGTTCGGGCAGGACAGGTACTGCTGCAGCGGCGCCTACGGCACGCCGGCGGCGTGCCGGCCGACGTCGTACTCGTCCGTCTTCAAGATGGCGTGCCCTCGCGCCTACAGCTACGCCTACGACGACAGCACCAGCACCTTCACCTGCAGCGCCGACGACTACACCGTCGCCTTCTGCCTCCCGACCACCGGGTCAGCTCATCAAAACCGTAGCAAACGTACATACACGACACGCGTGTGGCCTGCGTAGCTAACAGCTTCGTGATCGGCTTTCCGGTGCAGGATAAAGGAGTCGGACGCCGTGTTCCTGGGCGCGCAGATCATCGGCGGCCGCGGCACCGGTGCTGCGGAAGCCAACGATATCGCGCCGCCGGCGTCCGGCAACGGTGGCGCGGGCGCTTACCCACCGCCGTCCTACGACAGCCACAGCGGTGGTGGAGCCGGAGGCGCTTACCTGCCGCCGGTTTACAACTACGGGCCTGGCGGCGATCGCATACCGCCGGCGATGAGGATCTCGTCGGCTTGCACGACGACGACGGCGACGACGTACATCCGGCCGTGGCTTCCGCTGCTGCTGCTGCTCCTCTGCTTTGCCTGACCGTGTTGGTGTGTTCCGTTGCCCGCTGCGCAGGAGCTGGCGACAGTTTTAAGCTGACTCTGAGTTCAACGCAGCCTAGCAGAACAAAGAGACGGACGGACAGATCGAGAAGGGATTTTCATTCATGCGTTGGATGTTTGCACGATCCAAAACTTATTTTCATCCCTCGTGGATATGTTTGCAGAGCTCCAACTTACCATACCATTTACTGTAGTTGATTAGTTAGTTACAGCAGATGCTAGGCGACTAATTGCAAAGATCGGATCCGTTTTAGTACAAGTTACAGTAGATGACACTAACCTCCCGTGCATTACCTCTCGACAAGACGTGCGTTCGGTATAAACACACTCATTTCTCGAAAACCTGTGATGAATCCTGCGGAAAGAACGATACATTCAGTTCAGGATCACTGAACTTGACGCGAT
Organism: Aegilops longissima; assembly: GCA_021605205.1. NCBI lineage: Eukaryota > Viridiplantae > Streptophyta > Magnoliopsida > Poales > Poaceae > Aegilops > Aegilops longissima. The sequence goes on from CM038680.1 coordinate 490,733,676, forward strand.
CGGAAACTGCACAAATACAGTCACAAAATTACTCCCTCTGTAAACTAATCCTAATATAAAAGCATTATATAAACTGCACAAATACAGTCACAAAATACGGTCATCAGTTTGCTCACTCTCATCAATCTAGAAAAAAAATACGGCATTTGCATGTGGTCAATGCCCACATGGTAACACATCTATGGGGCCCAGTTGCCAGTGTCGCGCCTGCCTGGCCAGGCAAATTCCGCGAGCATCTCCAGGCCACTCCCAGGCAGACCGGCGAGGTCGCAATCCAACTAGCTGCAAATCTCCCCAAATACTCGACCACCGCGCCCCGCCGGCCGCCGCCGCCGCCGCCGCCGCCTCGATCCCACGCCCCACCGGCTCGGTACACCCCCGCATCCCACGCGTCGCCGCCACCGCCGTCCCCGCTCTTCCTCGCCGGGACATCGCGTTTCCCGTCCGCAGTCTCTGGCCGCCTCTGCTGCGCGGATCGCTGGTCCACGGGCGGGATGGACAAGCTGGTGCAGTTCGGGAAGAAGGCATGGTTCGTGGTGCGGGTCATGTCCGGCTACGAGGAGAGGAGGATCCGGTCCTACAGGCTGCAGCTGCAGCAGCGCCTCCAGCAGGTGAGAAAAAAGGCTGGGTCCGCCATTTCTTGGCTGATATGTACTCCTATCAATTTTAGGGAAACACCATTCACCGGCCTTCCAAGTCTCCAGTGAATCCTCTAGGCTTCTAGCTGTTTTGTTTTGGAGGATCGCTTGGAATTGGGATAGGGCTGGCCTCCAAGGCGTGTAGTTTGCACTCTTAATTGCAGTAGGGCTGACAAACACTTGGTGTTGAATTGGAGTCGTGTTCTTCTCCTCAAGTTGTTTGACATGGCTGATTGCTGTAAATGAGAAGTTATTCTCCAATGCATATCCATTGTCCGGCTTGTTCAGTTGGTCATGTCTGCGGAAAAATGTCACTGTTTCGGCTAGCCATCTCCTTTAGTTAGTGTAATGCATCTTACCACAATTGCTTGCTTGTTCCCTGTACACTGGATTATCTTGCAAGTTATTTTGTGTTGTAATGGTTAGGAACTCACTATAAGCACATCACATATCTGATCAACTTTGCAACTGTTGTGGTCGTGGGTGCGCAGGGCTCTAGGAGATACGCATATCCTTGAAGGCATTGCATATGTTATGTTAGACTGTTAGAGATAGGAAGTTTAGGAAAATGAGTTAATCCAGTATTAAGTATCTTTGTTGGATACATCTGGGTCTACTAGTACGAGTCTGGTTAAATTAGGAAGATTCCATTTGAACTAGGAAGATAGGTATGGTTTGTCTTGAGTTTGAATAGAGATCAGGCTTGGGGATCAAGTGAGTCGTCCTATATAAAGGACTAGTGTGTAGCAGATTGAACCAGGGAACAAGAGAATAGTTTACCAATCTGTTATCCTCTCAAAGCTATGTTCTGCTCCGCAATCCCCTGTGCCATGCCATCCGGCCATTCTCATGGTGGTGCTTACCTAGTCTGTTCCAGCAACTCTTTTTATTTCTGAGTTGATTTCCTATCCTAATTGTTGCAAAACATTTGATATTTTTAACTCTATGTTGATAATTTTTATCATTAAACAAAGATAGGAAGGCATTCGTCCTTATCACCTGTCTTACTGCGAGTTGCTGCCACAATTCTTGTGTCATTCTTGTTGTTTGTGTATGCCGGGTGCACTCCACCCGTTTTCTCTCTTTGCACCCTTAACCAGTGGCGGTGTTAGAGTTATGAACTTCAGAACTTGTCAGGTAACTCCCTCTGTCCGAAAAAACTTGTCCCTCAAATGGATGTATCTAGCACCAAGTTAGTATTAGATACATCCATTTGAGGGACAAGCTTGGGACAAGCTTTTTCGGACGGAGGGAGTACTTAAATTCCTTTTAGCAATGATGTGGTGCTATCATGTAAAGAACACACTATATGTTCCAAATTATGTTTATAGTCAACTAGATTGCACTGATACGGATACGCTTATCAGTATCGTGGTGATATGCATACGTAAATAAGTCATTTCTGAAAAGCGCCAATACGGGGATACATTTGCCTGTTTTTGAAAACAATATAAAAAATATGCTATCAATAAGCCTCAAGCCATTTAGCATATATTTAGTCAGTGCAGTCCATTATCTTATATCTTTTTATCCATTATTCCAACAAAAAAGAACCAACAGCCAACGGGTTCACCAAACATAAAAGTTCAGTTTGAGAGAAAGGGAGGAGGAGGAGGAGGAAATCAGCAGCCTTCCATTAGATAGAATTCTACCGGATAGTGGGGGGAAGGGGAGCGGGAGCACCGGGGAAAGGCGCCCACCACCGGCACTAGTAGAGCCTGAGAGGTATCGGGGACGTATCAGGAAAGAATCAGTATCGGATACGGTATCCGATACGGGTACACTGGTTGCTGGAAGTATCGGTGTTTTCTTGATAGTCAAAATTTACTTACAGTCATGCAAACTAATGTTGTAGCTTTGTAGGGCATATCTGGGTGTCGCTTAGGGCTAAAGTTATTTATTCTAATTTTAGCACAGAAATCTTGACTTGAAGTCCTCAATCATCTGTATACTGTCTCTTGTATTGAACTATTGCTCACTAGAATATCTTAAGACTAATATCAGGAAATTACTACACTAGCTTGCGGATAAGATCGTCCTTTCCAGGTAGCTCGTAGGGTTGGTTATTCATGGTGACATCATCAATCATCCGTAAGGACCAATATTGTATTCAATTGCAATATCAGTTAAACTCCATTACTGTTTATTCAGGCTCAGGCTAAGAAGAAGGAGATTGAGAAACAACCAGAGCAAGTTATTCTGTCAGAGGTTCGTCAAGTGGTTCAGCAGATGCAAGCTCTCAATCAGCACCTCGAAGAAGCTGTAAGGCATTCTACTGCAAATTTATAGTTAATTACCCAACACTTGCCCAGGAAATGTGTATTACATTCTGAGAAATTATTTACTACTACCTCCGTTCCATAATTATTGTCGTGGTTTTAGTTCAGAGGGAGTAGTTTATGTGCAATCTCACAACTGAAAAAGAGGCAGCGATCATGTTGTCTGCCTTTGGAGAACGAATGAACGATACAGTGGCTTGGTTCTGTTTGATTGATGTGAAACATGCTTGTTCTGGAACTCCCAAAATAGACTTCATTTTTTGGTTTAGATTTCAGATATAGGATCACTGTCAGTAAACTGAAATGCCACGTGTTTTATACCAACAACTGTTGTAATGACTTGTAATCCATTCTTTTCATCTTACTCTTCAGGAAACTGCCATAGATGAGTATTTCAAACCGATCGACAAGAATGCTCAGATCTTAACAGACATGCAAATGGAGAAAGAAGAGAAGCAAATGAAGGAGATGCTCCAAGTAATGCGAGGCCAAATACAAATGCAAAGAGAAAACGAGACGAGGAAAGCCGAGGCCAGCGCCATGGAGCCTGTCGACACCCAAGCGAGCGCAACAACGGCCGAGATTCCTCCAAAACAAGAAAACGCTAAATAGATAGTGTCCGCTGTTACGTTTTCCATAAGCAAGCTATTATGTGCGCATGGATGGACTCTTTACATGGGCTCTTGCTGGGCTAGATAATAAGTAGGGATCTACGGCAACACAACTGCCAATTTTGTACCTCGGGTGGTATTCTTTTTCGCTGGGCAGAGTTTCTCGTCTTCCTGACCCGTGTTGTTTCCTGTTTGAGACGGTAAATCATGGAAGCTTTGTGCAATTTGATGTGGGCTGTGAGTTGTGGAAACTGCACCGTGTGCGGAACCAAAATTTGAGTCCTGTTCTAACTCGGAAGCACAATTTTACTTGGCAAGCTTTATGTTTGTGTATTTTGCGGAGGTGCTGGTGTCATCCCATTATGTTCTCCCCTTCATTTATTGTCTTTGCTCTAGGTTTTTGTTTGAGCAGGCGGTGAATCTGGGACTCTCAATGCAAACATACAACAATGAGGACGTGACTTCCATTTTTCTGAAACTGAAGTGGGAAGAGGCCAAACCAATGATCCAAATTGCAAAGGCTCGGCGGGAATAATAAAGATTCGGGTAATTTACAGCCTCGTCATCACTGAGAAAAACATGAACTTGTTATCCTATAACCTGGTAAAAATGGTATTTTTGTTGTTGTTGAGAAATCAGCCTGATACACTTAGAGCTGAAGAATTTACTGGGATGCTTACCGCCTCTGGAGGGTGGTTTAACCAGAATTAGGCTCGTACAAACTACCCTGAGCTAAAGAACGCTCTTACAAGTTTGAAGTTCGAGGCTTGTAGAGCACATGATTTGATTTTTTGGTGCCTTACTTCAGTACCGTGGCATTATACACTTTCTCGGTGTGGAAAGACAGGAACGGGCCGGGGGATGTTTATTGGGATCATACGTTGTTATGTTTTATTTATGGTATATGGGAAGTGTTGCTTTTCTGCTAATACATATGCATTTTTGTTGGGTGTCTCTGCTAGTGAGGGTGGGTGCCCTAATGTGTGTCGAATTCATATGTGCTTTTTACATCATATAAAAACAACAGTTAAACATGCCAATTTATATTGTTATGCAGTCTACATTGAGCATATTTCATCAACTATATTTTATTGATTATAGAACTAGACCGGTTAGGTGCTGCGACACATCCTGGAAAACAAACAATAATGACGAGCTTTTTCTATTTTTTTCATAGAGTAGAAAAGAAATGGAATAATGAATAATGAAGACAGTGGTCGAAGGGTGACCTGCCGCAAAGGCTCATGGGCTGATGGCTACTGCCACCCCTTTTTTTTTTGACGAAAAGATAGCCCTAGGGCCATATTTCATTGATAGATCAGAGAGAGGAGTACAAAGTGCATTAGAGCTACAATTAGACCAGATCAGAGGGTTTTGGAGCTGGTTTCCAGGGGTACACCCAGCATATAGCAAGATAATATTCAACACTCAAGGCGGTTGAAACAGCCGGTCTAGCAGGCTTATACCAGCCACCGACCAGCTTCTCGCCTCGTCCGTGGTGCGTCCCATGAGCTGTGGAACGGTGCACTTAGTGGCGTTGAAGACGCGGTTGTTGCGTTCTTTCCAAAGCATCCAGGAAGCCAAGCATATGGCCGACTTCCAGGTCTTCTTTTCATCAGGTCGGAGCAAGCTCAGCTGCGTGTTCCAATTAGCTTTCAGATTTTGGCTTGGCAGAGGTGTGGCCACCATTGGCGCGAGTTGTAGAAAAGAGCCTCCAAGCTTGTCAATGATAGCGGTCCAGAGCCGCTTGGTATAGGTGCATTCTGCCAGCAGATGGTTGGCCGTCTCCGGCGCAGCTAGACAGAGAAGGCAGGTTGGGTTGTGCGCAATGCCTCGAATAGCCAGATTATCTGCTGTGAGACACCGTCCACGAGCAGCCAGCCAGAGGAAAGTCTTCGCCCGCGGCGTCGCCTTTGCAGACCAGATGAGTGCCTTGTCATCCGATCGCAGGGCTCCCTCGAATTGACAGAGATATGCTGATTTGGTAGTGTAGCCACCCCTTTGCCGCTCCGAAGAAGCGTTGTTGCCTCAGATTTAACGGAGAAGGGCCCCGGCTGCCTCCAGGAGCGAGGCCCACCACCATCGGTTGACGGGTAGCCACTGCAAGAGGAGTAGGGGCACCGCATGACATATGTGGTGAGCTATCTCTAGAAGAAGCTAGAATATGTGGTGAGCCAATTATTCACGGGAAGGGCCTGCGGCAAGGAGACCCGTTGTCACCGCTTCTTTTCGTCATTGCGATTGACCCGCCGCAACAACGGCTCAACTCGGCCACGCGGATTGGTCTTCTTCACAAGATTAGAGTGCGTGGTACCATTATTCGAACATCACTCTATGCCGACAACGCGGCTGTCTTTGTGGCGCCAGTTCATATTAGAAACCTAGCCGACATCTTGGAGGGGTTTGGAGATGTCACAGGGTTGCACACAAATTTTCATAAGAGCTCTGTGGTGCCTATTCATGTCGGCACTTGTATTTGAACACCATACTTGAGGGCATGCCCGCCACTCGAGCTTCTTTCCCCATGAGTTACCTTGGGTTGCCACTTTCTGTGTGGCAGCTTAGGCGGGTGGACTTCCAACACCAGGAGGACAAAATTGCGAACAAGCTTGTGCCTTGGGAGAGTATGCATATCACCTTCATTGGGTGAGGGGCTCTTGTAAAGTCGGCTCTCACCTCTCTGGCCATCCACCACCTTATCCCACTCATCGTGCCAACACCCGTTCTCCAGAGCATCAACAAGATTGTGCGCGCATTTCTTTGGGCAGGCACGAATAAGGTCTCCGGAGGGAAGTGCAAGGTTAATTGGGAAACAGTTTGTAGACCTACTCATCTAGAAGGAATAGGTGTCCTACATCTTGAAAAATCCGCAAGAGCTCTCCGGCTGCGCTGGCCATGGTATGAGTGACATGACCCAAGGACATTTGGGTTGGTTCGGGAAACCCGTGCAACAAAGAGGACATGGATCTTTTTTATGCTCTCACCACCATCACAGTTGGTAATAGGGAGAGGACGCCGTTTTGGGACGCCTCGTGGCTCAGCGGCAAGAAGCCAATTGGTGTTGCACCGCTCATATACAAGATCTCGAAGCGCAAAAAATAGAAGGTCAGTGCGGCCTTGCGCGATGATGCGTGAATCAAGGCTACTGACATGCATGGTGAGCTGACTCGGAATCATGTGGCTCAATTCATCGAACTGTGGTCTCTGCTCTCTCATATACACATCTTCGAAGACGTCCAGGACACCATCATTTGGAAGCTCTCCCCTAGGGGGAATACTCGTCCAAATCAGCTTATAAGATGCAATTCCTGGGAGCTACCCTCACGCCCATGAACAAGGTCATTTGGAAAGTCTGGGCACCCCCCGAGGTCAAATTCTTTGCGTGGCTAGCCATCCAAAATAGGGTGTGGATGGCTGATCATTGAAAGTGCGTTATATCGACTAGAGGGGGGGTGAATAGGCGATTTTTATGAATTCTTCACTGAGGAATTTGCCGGTGAGGAAATTCCTTAGCGAAGAAATACTTGCAGCGGAATAAGTACTCAGAGGTAAGCATAACAGATTACAAGCATTGTCATCATGATGAAATGAAGACAATCACAGAGCATAGAAAGCGTAATCACAGGATAACACAAGATGAAGACAACCAGACTGAAGAAATTGAACTGAGGAAATTGAGAAAGTCTTCAGTCAAAGTCTTCAAACACAGATATGAACAAACACTCAACACAATAATGAGGAAATGAAAGGGTTGAGGAAATAGAACCAGTTAGGTTGATGAAGACAATGATTTGGTAGACCAGTTCCAACCGCTGTCTCGGTTGTACGTCTGGTTAGAGCGGTTGAGTATTTAAACTCGAGGACACACAGTCCCGGACACCCAGTCGCTGAGCACGCAGCTCAGGACACCAAGTCCTCACCGTATTCTCCTTGAACTAAGGTCACGCAGACCTCGTCCAATCACTCGTGGTAAGTCTTCAGGCGACTTCCAAACCTTCACATACTTGGTCACTCGGCGATCCACAATTCCTCTTGGATGCTCTAGACCTTGACGCCTAACCGTCTGGAAGAAGCACAGTCTTCAAAGGTAAAAGCGTCGGATCCACGCAGATCAATTTCTTCATGATGCTCAATCACTTTGGGTTTGTAGGGTTTGGTTTTGGGATTTTCCTCACTTGATGATTTTCACTCAAAGTCCTCGGAGGATGGGTTGCTCTCAAATGACAAGTGTCAAGTTCTCTCGAGCAGCCAACCAGCTAGTGGTTGTAGGGGCGGCTATTTATAGCCTAGGAGCAGCCCGACATGATAAGACATAAATGCCCTTCAATGATATGACCGTTAGGTGGATAAGATATTTGGGACAGCCGGTAGCGAAGACAAGAACGGTCGGAATTTTGAATATCAAATTCCTCGGGGCTATCATGTTCCTCATTGTGTAGGCAATCCGCATTGGCGAATTCCTAACTCCTCGGTCGAACAAATTCTCAATGACTGTAAGAGCTTCGTCTCATCCATCAAGAAATTGACTGAATCGTATGAGATTTCCAAAGGCTTCACTCAAGGAATTGGTAGGTGTAGGATTTTGAGTTGAGCATCACATGGAAATTTTTCCTTAGTATTTCCTCGACCCCCTTTAACAGTACGGTGTTTCCTATGACTCAAGAAAGAGAAAATGAAACTAAGAAAACAAAAGTCTTCACGCTTCATGTTCCTCAAATGAATACCAAGTCTTCAAGGTCACACCAATTTCTTCACTTTCAAAGTCTTCAGAAAGTCTTCAGAATATCAAATTCTTTAGTTGAAGAACTTCATTTTTAGGGGTCGACTTTCACTGTAAACATCAAACTCCTCATAGACTTATAGACCTGTGTACACTCACAAACGCATTAGTTCCTTAACCTATAAGTCTTCAATACACCAAAATCACTAAGGGCACTAGATGCACTTACAATCTCCCCTTTTGGTGATTGATGACAATATAGGTTAAGTTTTCAACGGGATAAACATATGAAGTGTAAATACTGATAATGAGGAATTTGATTGCAAGATATAGAAGAACTCCCCCTGAAGATGTGCATAGTGAGGAATTTGCTTTTGAGTCAATGCACATTTGAAGAATTGAATCATGGAGATCTCCCCCTATATCTTGTAATTCATACACGCATTTAACATATAGTATGAAGAATTTGAAATGCATGATGAAATATGGTGCTTGATGTTATGCAATGTAACGCATCAAGAGTATCAGAGCCCAAATCGATTTGCTAGATCTTCAAGGAGCTCACGAGAATCAGAGCATAACAACTGTAATCAGAGCATAGAGCAAGAGCATAATGCATCAAAAGTATCAAAGCACCATCGGGTTTAAGATTACAACTCGATCCAATAAAAGGTTTCGGAAGAACGAGAGTTGTAACTTAATAAAATACTGTATATAGACAAAAACTAGACCCGCTTGAAGACTAACTCAAATTTCTCCCCCTTTGTCATCAAATGACCAAAAGGATCGAAACTGAGGACTAACGCTCTTGAAGAATTTCAAGTTGAAGACGGAGCGCCAGCATTGTTGGGGTCGGTTGTCGAAGTAGGACCAGCAGCAGTGTCTTCCAAATCTTCATTTTCATCAGTGTCGCGAGATGAAGAATAGGAGCTGGCCACTAAGGAAGGAACTTTGACCTTCTTGAATTTCTTCGGAGGAGGTGCAGACCAGTCAAATTCTTCCTTGAGTCCCATTGAAATCAGTTCTTCTTCATTGTAGATATGTGAAAGAACAGCCCAGGTGCGCTTGAAGGTTTCATGAAGGTAGTAGTGGTTTTTCTTCACTGCATTGTGTGTTGAGGTCATGTTGTAGAGAAGAGTACCAAACTGACGTTTGACCCACTTATGATTGCGATCAACCTTCTGATGAAGACTGAGGAGTAACTCACGATCACCATCACCACAGGTGCGATAGCTTGAGGACTTTGCTTGACCGAGGTATTTGCTTCTTTCAGTCATGTGTGGCGAGTCATCATTGGTGGAGTAAGATGTCGCTTTAAACTGTCCATCCAATGGACGAGTGCCTTCATCTATTACAGCGAGAGCCTTGCCCTTTTCATCACCGAGGTAATTGTCCGCTTGAGGACTTCAATCGAAGCGGTAGCTGCAGTGGTTCAAAGTATCGCCTTGTAATTCAAAGAAGATCTTGACCGATGAATCTCATAATCCAAGGTGCATAAGGCTTCAGCTCAAAAGGTGACATGGCAATGTTGGCGAGTCCTCATGAAGAAATCATGGAAATTGACGGAACGCCATGGATGATGTTGAAAAGCATATTCTTCATGATGCCAATGACTTCTTCATCGCTCGAGTCGTGGCCTTTGATAGGACTCATAGTCTTCGCCGTAATCCGATAGACTGCTCGAGGCACATATAATAATTCCTTGACGAGGAATTTGATCCTTGGGGCTTGCCTTGGCTTCAAAGGCTTCATCAAGACTTGCATATAGTGATTTGAAAGTTCTTTTTCTTCATAGATACGACGTGCACCATCAATCGGAGGACTGAGTGGGAGGGCACGAAGCAATTCACTAGCTGGTGCCTTGTAGTGAGTGTTTTCAATCATCCAATCTAAGACCCATGAATTTACATCTTCGCGTCTCCGGTGATGTGCGGGGTTGCATAGAATCAAGAATTAGCTCTTCATTCCAATCACAAATATCGGTCAGAAGTTTAGAAGTCTGCGTCGTGAAGAACACCGAGGATCGCTCAAAGCTCGGCAGCGACTCCATATCCACATGAGGAATATGAGCATGATGGAAGATTTTGTCCTTGTTGAAAAGCACCGAGGAATAGAAGTTTGCTTGACCGGCAGTCCGTAAGCCTCTTCCTAATTCGAGCGTAATCATAAGGATTATATTCAAGAAGAACACGTGCTCGGCAAAGAAATCTTCAGCCTTGAACTTTTGCTTGGTTGAGAACGGATTCTTTTGCTTGGGCGAGAGGGTGTCGATGAGTTGCATCACCACCTCGGAATCACAAGTTCAGGTTCTTCACTGAGGAATTTCTTGTTCCTCAACAGTGCGATCGAGGATTAGCAAGAAGAAGCAGTTTCATCAAGACTAGCGGCTGGAATTTCTTCATGCACGTAACCAGTGGGTTGATTTTCTTGAGTCTATTTGGACTGTTTGTGCGGGGAGTGAGGAATTTGTTGGAGCGGGTGAAGAGAGGAGTATTGGGATGCCGACTTTCCCAAAAGTCATCATTTATCACCGGAGTGGTGCATCCAATATCCACATCTTCATTTTCAATTTCCTCGATACCAGCTTGAGGAATTTCATAGTCGATGAGGAAATAACGGGGTTGAAGGGATTGCTTCCACTTCAATTTCTTCATCAATTTTCTCGACGGGCAAGCAGAGATTGATGTTCTTCATCGATCCGTTGGGATCTCATAGTCTTCTCAAAAGGAACGACTTCCTTTGATGGTATGGAGGTAATTGGAACAGCATCAATTGGGTTTTCAAATGAGCTGGTCATTGGCTTCATTTTCTTCGCAGTCAAGAATCGACGCGGTGATGCTTTCCTTTTCTTCACAGCAGCTCGTTCTGCAGCCTTGGTTTTCTTCACATCAGAAGCGGATGGAAGAATTGGAGTTGGAGTTGGCGCAGGAGGAGCTGAGGAATTTGGTTCAGTTTCTTCAGGAGCAACTGATGCAGTTCCCCTGTCTTGAGCAATTTCTTCAGGCGCACCACTAGTGGGTGCCCTAGCAGTTTCTTCAGTGGCTGGTATGGGATCATCAGCCTCGAATCAGCATTTTCTTCAAGAGGTTGAAAGACATCAGCGTGTCTGGCATTTTCTTCATTAGGCTGAGCCGAGGCTTCACTGAGGAATTTCATGTTGCATTGGGCAGCAACACTTGTGAATTTCTTCGTCGGGTTGATTTAATCTGGTCTTGGCTCCTTGCCAATCAGCATAGTAGGAATCAAGTTTTTTTGAGGTCTTGAATCTCGTTTGGACCTTGAGAAGTTCCTCGGTGTCATCTTGACTACATTTTCTTCGAGAACTTCTCCTTCCTGTATTGAGCCTTTTGATTTCCCTCGCCTTCTCAAACTTTCATTTTCTTGATGATGAAGTGAGTCAGCGCATGACTTTGACCAGTGTCGATGAAGGTCGAGCGGAGGGTATTGGGATCATTGTGCGAGAGATCAATAAAGTCGAGGACTTTCTTGGATCCAATAGCGATGGGCACAGATGTACCTTTGGCTCTAGCGGTCCTAACTTGACGGTCTCGATGATTTCTTCAAGTTCTTCATCGATGCCTCATCATCGATGGTACATGAAATACAACCAGTTTCTTCCTTGGACTAGGCCGAGGACCACGTCCAGTTGTTGCTTTGGTCTTCAAATGAGCGGGCGGATGAAGAAATGGGGCAGCCGAGAACTTGCGAGATGCTCGAGGCAATTGAAAACCAGCAGTCCTTTGACAAGTAGCCAGTGCACAGGCGAAGGTTTTGATGGAGCTGTTGAGGACTTTGGTGGAGCGGCAGCGGTGTGAGGAATTTGCTTGGAAGGTGTCATTGAGGAACTTGGCCGTGAGGGCACGATGATGAAGCACTTGGCTTATGAGCAGGCTTCTTTGCATTGATTTCCTCGGTTTGACCGAGACCTCGATGCGATGCAGCAGCAGAATCCTCATTGAATTTCTTCACCGCTTCCTTTGCTTGTTTTGCCAATTTTGCTTGGCGTTTAGCCCATTCATCGTGAAAGTCCTCACCTCGCTTGATGCTTGTGGGATCAGCTACTTGGCCAGTGCCAAAGGAGCTCTTGGGCATGGAGGATTTAAGGCGAATTTCTTCATGTACTTAGGAGTTACATATCAGTATTCCTTCCATTCCGTGCCCACCTCCGCTCAATCTTCCGAATACGCACCTTGCGTTGATTTTTGCTTTCTTCATCCGGAGTGCAATAGTCAGCATATATTTCCTCGTGATTTCAAACGCTGTCATAACCTCGGGTTTCTTTCCTCCCTTCTGCTTCTTCTTACCGTCGCCATTTTCTTCGCTTGAGGAAATTGAACAATTGAGTTCTCTCAAGAAGTGTGCAGTTTTTCTTCGAGGAACGCTGCAAATGAGTTAAGTTGATGAGAACCTAGGGATTCAGCGGCGGACATTTGTACCTGTGAACAGAGTATAGGTGCGAGGAATTTGGAGAGGTCATATCGTTCTCGTAAGGTTTTTCAAAAGAACAAGTTTTGAGGATTTTGACCAGATGAGCCTTGAAGAATTTCACTAAGCGTTCTTTGTCTTAGGTTCCAGAGTTGTATAGATCGAGGATCCACACAATTGAGGAATCTTGAAGAAAAACATTGCTTAGAGAAACGAATCAAGAAATTTGAGGTGTTCATATGTGAGGATTTGAAGAATAAACACCTTTGAAGAATTTGAAGAAGATTTGAGAATCAAAGCGAGTAATAAAAGTTACTTTTAATTACCCGAAGTGAAGAACACGACGAACTGAGAAGAACAGTTGGGAAGTTCGTCTGCTCAGATCTTCCACGCCTAACTTGGCAGAGGAAATCAGCTACGGCGACGGCGGAGTGAAGATTTTCCACGGTCGGCGCGATACGTCGGCGAAGAGGTCAAGGCAAGAAGCTTTTCCTCACCGGCGACGATGGAGTAAGCGGCGGCGCTTAGGGTTTGAGGAGCTCGGCGGGAGAGAGGTCGAGCGAAGTAAAAGAGTGAGGAAGGGAGAGAGGGGTATTTATAGACATGGTGAAAAACGGATCGTCCGAAGATTTAGGACGAACGTGCCCCTGACCGCTTCCCTTCTCACGACATGTGTCACCCACGTACTGTGTAGTGGAGATCGTGTTCGATCGTGGGTGAATAGAATATTTCATCGTGGGATGCGGAACGGTTTGAGCGGTAAAAATGAAGGTTTGAATAAGATTTGTTTTAAAAGTTCCGTTGCAATTTCTTCAGCTGTCAAGGACACAGTGAAGAATTTGAACGAGTTTCAAAGTAGAACGCACATGAAGAATTTGTGAATAGATTGGGTCGAGTATAGCATAGAGGGGAAAGGGTCCGATCACATTCACTTAGCAGAAAAAGCGACTTGAAGAAATAGCCATAAGTGAATGCTGTAGAGGACATAAACCCATATATATATATATATATATATATATATATATATATATATATATATATATATATATATATATATATATAATGAATGAAAAAGACGACGGAAACAGTGAAGATTTTGCAATGTTGAAGAATTTGAAAAATCAAGAATTTCAAAACGAGGAAAACTCAAATTGAAGATTTTCAACTTTGGTGGTGGCGTGACCCACCGTATAAGAATGATGATTTCAGACACCGCGCACAATTGTCGAGGGTTCGAGAATCAAATTCTTCATTAATTTCTTCACACTTAGAGTGTTATTCTTCATTGATTGAAGAAAAACGTTTCTTCATGTGTTGCACATCTAAGTCATCAATTTTGCATAAGTGTTAGGATGTGTGTCTTTTCAAAGAACATTCAAAGATTCTAAGATATTTAGCTCACACCGCAACTTGCTAAATCTCTTCTCATCCAAGGGCTTAGTGAAGATATCAGCTAGCTGTTCTTCAGTCTTCACGTGCTCGATGGAGATGTCGCCCTTCAACACATGATCACGAAGAAAATGATGACGAATTTGAATGTGCTTTGTCTTCGAGTGCTGAACTGGGTTGTGAGCAATCTTGATGGCACTCTCATTGTCACAATAGAGAGGCACATTCTTCACGTTGATGCCGTAGTCCTTGAGGGTTTGCTTCATCCATAGTAATTGAGCACAACACGAGCCAGCAGCAATGTATTCAGCTTCCGCAGTGGATAGTGATACAGTTCTGCTTTCTTCGAGGACCAACGGACCAAAGATCGTCCGAGGAAATGACAAGTACCAGATGTTGACTTGCGATCCACACGATCACCAAAGATAGTCGAGTCGAATATCCAATGAGATCAAAAGTAGAGCCCTTGGGGTACCATAATCCTAGTGTTGGTGTGTGAGCTAGATATCAAGAATATGCTTCACAACCTTATGGTGTGATTCCTTCGTGTAGCTTGAAATCGGGCACACATGCAAACACTAAGCATTATATCTGGCCTAGATGCACATAAGTACAATAAAGAACCAATCATGGAGCGGTATACCTTGTGATCAAGTCAATACCATTTTCATCGATTGCATAGATGGCCATTTGTGGGCATAGGAATTTTGACGCCTTTGCAATCTTGCATGCGAATTTCTTTAGGACATCTTTGAGGTATTTCTCCGAGATATGAATATGCCATTGTGTTGTTGATTAATTTGAAGACCTAAGAAGAATTTCAACTCTCCCATCATAGACATTTGATATTCTTCACTCATCATATAGGCAAATTCATCACTATAACGTTGGTCAAGACAGCCAAAGATAATATCATCAACATATATTTGGCACACAAACAGTTCACCATCATAAGATTTAGTAAAGAGAGTAGGGTCGAGTGAACCGGTGTGAAGCCATTCTTCACGAAGAATTCCTTCAATGTATCATACCACGCTCGAGGGGCTTGCTTGAGGCCATAGAGGGCCTTATTTAGTCTCAAGACTTTGTCGATTCTTTGGATCTTCAAAACACGGGATTGAGCAACATATACTTCTTCCTCAAGCTTACCATTGAGGAATGCACTTTTCACATCCATTTGATATAAAGTGATATTGTGATGGTTAGCATAGGCGAGTAATATGCGAATAGACTCAAGTCTAGCGGCAGTGCAAAAGTTTCATCAAATCAATTCCTTCAACTGCGTGTAGCCTTGAGCTACTAGTCGTGCCTTATTCCTCACCACAAGACCATTTTCATCTTGCTTGTTGCGATAGATCCACTTTGTGCCAATGATATTATGCTTGCGAGGATCTGGACGTTTGACCAGTTCCCACACGTTGTTGAGCTCGAATCGATGTAATTCTTCTTGCATGGCCTGAATCCACTCCGGCTCGAAATGCTTCATCTACCTTAGTGGGCTCTGTGATAGAGACAAAAGCATAGTGCCCACAAAAGTTAGATAAATGTGAAGCTTTTGAGCGAGTGAGAGGACTGGCGCTTCAATTTCATCGATGATCTTCTCCACTTGTACTTCTTTTGCAACGCGAGGATGAGCTGGTTGTCTTGAGGAATTTGATCATTTTCCTCAAAGCACCATTTTCTTCAGCATTATCTTCAGTGCATCACTCGGCGTTCTTCACGTCAGAGAATGAATTCTTCAGCAGTTTCTTGATGGGAATGACATCCTCGGTTGCCTTGAACCTGATAGAATCCTCGGTGCTGGTTCGCCTAACACAGAAGGTAGGTGCTCTCTTTGCGAGCCATTAGTTTCATCGAACCGCACATCTACAATGTCAACAATCTTGTGAAGTGCGATGTTGAAGACTCAGTAGGTGTCGAGTCCTTTCCGTAACCAAGCATAAAACCCTCATGTGCTTTGGTGCAAATTTAGAGGTGTGGTGAGGATCTCTAATCCAGCATTTAGCACGAAGACTTTGAAATAACTTACATTGGGTTTCTTGTCGTTGAGGAGTTCATAGGCAGTCTTCTTGAAGAATTTGTGAAGATATACTTTGTTGATGATGTCGCACGCAGATGTCAATTGCTTCAATCCGAAACGATCAGGCGTTTTGTATTCATCAAGCATAGTGCGAGCCATCTCAACAAGAGTTCTGTTCTTGCGCTCCACGACGCCATTTTGCTGAGGAGTATAGGGAGCAGATAACTCATGAGTAATACCAAGTTCATCAAGATAGTCATCAAGACCGGAATTCTTGAACTCAGTTCCATTGTCACTCCTGATGTGCTTGATCTTCACACCAAAGTTGGTTGAAGCCCTTGAGGAAAATCGTTTGAAGATTTCCTGCACTTGATTTTTGTAAGTAACAATGTGTACCCATGTGTAACGAGAGTAATCATCAACAATAACAAAGCCATATAGTGATGCTTCATTAACGACAGCTGAGTAATGATTGTGACCAAAGAGGTCCATGTGAAGCAATTGAAGGGACGAGTAGTGGTCATGATAGTCTTCATTGGATGCTTGGCCTTGGTCATTTTTCCAGCTTCACAGTTCCGCATAAGTGATCCTTGAGGAATTTGACATTCTCAATGCCAATGACATGCTTCTTCTTCGCATGGCGTGTGCAAATTCCTCATGCTGCGTGACCAAGTCGTCGATGCCATAGCCAGCCTTCTACGAAGCTTTTGCAAGTAGGCACACGGCTGGTTGTGGACCTGTAGAGAAGTCAACAATATACAGATCTCCTTTCCTAAAGCCTTCAAGACTTTGGAATTGTCGACTTCCATAATCACAACACAACGATACTTGCCAAAGATAACTACCATATCAAGATCACAAAGCATTGAGATCGACATGAGGTTATA
Organism: Aegilops longissima; assembly: GCA_021605205.1. Taxonomy (NCBI): domain Eukaryota; kingdom Viridiplantae; phylum Streptophyta; class Magnoliopsida; order Poales; family Poaceae; genus Aegilops; species Aegilops longissima. The sequence goes on from CM038680.1 coordinate 490,750,645, forward strand.
CCTAAAGACTCAACAAGCATGACTTTGTCCATGTGCATGTCCTTAGAGATAGCAACCTTACCAAGTCCCAATACGACTTTTGCCTTTGTCAAGAAAGATGATATGCTTCAGATGTGACGGTGATAAGGGAGCATCCATCAATAGATTCTTGTCACCACCATGTGATTTGTACATCCACTATCGAGAACCCACTCGGTGGCTTTGGGTTGATCATCCTGCGGATGAATTAGTATAACTTACGATCTCATATACTTCATCGGTGAAGAATATGATATCAAGTTCATCGATGAATTTCATCGACCAAGATCAATCGATAAGCGGTATGAGGACGTGTGAAATGAAAGTTCATTTCATCATGATTAGCTGCGTCCTTTCGAAATTTTGTCGGGCCCCAAAGAAATTCTTGAGACGTTTGAGGCACGCCCGGAGACCTGACCTACAGAAGAGATTAGTTCTTTTCTTCACCACCCACATCTCAAGGGGTGGCAAAGAGTTCATCATTCTGAGCACCATATGAGAATGGTGGCATAGAAGCCAATCCATTTCGTTTCACATAAGAAGGGTTAGGGTAAGCATATGAATAAGCGAGAAATTCTTGAGGACTTATGAACATATTGGTTTGAAGAATAATGCACATATTCATAGCCCTTAGCTCTACCCTGCGAGACAGAGTTGTTAGCACGATGATAATCATATGAGGACTTTGATCCTTTTGAGGAATTTGATCCATGTGAGGAATTTGGTCCATATGAGGACTTGGATCCATATGAAGAATTTGGTCCATATGAAGAATTTGATCTGGGGTTCCTTTTCTTCACTGGTGGTGTCATGAGGACATTCACTTGAAGATTTTCAAGGCACTTCTTGGGAACCCAGATTTTCTTCATAGGGGAACCGTTCCTGCAGTTAGTGCCAACATATCTAGCAAATACTTCACCATTCTGATTTTTGAACAGTTTATAGTTTGAGTCAAATGACTCATTAGCAGAATGAGGAAATTCGCATGTGAAGCTAGATAAGGTGGATGGGTCAACTGGAGGTCCCTTTGCAGCAACCCATGAGGTTTTGGGATACTTTCTCAAAGCTTCCAATATGTTCCATCAAGCATTGAGTTTCCTCTCAAAGGCAATACCCTCTTTCCTAGGGTTCTGTTGAGGATCTGCTTTTAAGCACATCACAAAGAGTATGATGCCCTTTGAGGCTTTTGTACATGCCTGTCATGTACAATTCCTTCATCCTGCATCGTCAAGGATACTAGCAATGTCCTCGGTGAGGAATTAGTGATAGCAGAGGCAGGTGAAGAATTTGTAACAGTTGAAGCATTTGAACATTCAGGTGAAGAATTAGCGATTCACGCTCAATGCACTTTAAGCATGGAGGAACAAATTCTTCTTGAGAAGCGCTGATTTGTTGAGCAAGTAATGAATCGCTCCTTCGAAGATCTTCATAACTCGCTCTTAGCTTCTCAAGATCTTGCTTTCTTTGAAGAAATTCATAAGAAAGTTTCTCATGATCGATTAGGAGAGTGTTATGATGACCTTGAAGGCTGTCATGCCTAGACCAAGTTTCAAGATTTTCATCGAGGGCTTGAGTGCGATCCATTTCTTCACCTAACATATCATCACTCTTATCTAGCATGTTTTGAACCTTTTCAAAAGCCCTTTGTTGTTTTATAGCAATCTTAGCAAGTTTAGAGTAGCTGGGCTTGAGATCCTCATCGATTCATTTTCACTAGATTCGGAGGAGGTGAAATTGAGTACCTTGGCACCTTTTGCCATGAAGCAATAGGTGGGGCGTAGTCATCATTTTCCTCATCGAGTTTGTCGGCGGAGTCGGTTTCTTGATGTTGAAGATGGACTTGCTAACAAAGGCAGTAGCAAGAGCCAGACTAGCCACACCAGATTCGGATTCTTCAAACTCCTCCTCTTCCTCATTTTCCTCAGATTCAGCTTCAGAGTCCATTTCCTTGCCAATGAATGCCCGAGCCTTTTTGGAGCTGTTCTTCTTGTGAGAAGAAGGTTTTGAGGATTTTGATGATGAAGATTTTGATGATTTCTTCTTCTTCTTCATGTCATCAGAACTGTAATCCTTGTGCTTCTTTTTCTTTAATTCCTTTTCCCACTGAGGACAATCTTGGATGTAGTGACCAGGTTTCTTGCATTTGTGGCAAAGTCTTCTCTTATAGTCACTAGATGAGGAATCACTGCTTCTTGAGGATTTTCCAAAGCGACCACGTCTTGTGAATTTCTGGAATTTCTTCACGAGCGGTGCTAGCTCTCGCCAAATTCTTGAGGATCTCCAAGGCTACTACCGAGTCTTCACTCTCGATTCAGATACAGCCTTGGCCTTGAGGCACGTGTTTTTCCATAGCCGAACCATATAGATCTCTCTTTTGACAAGTCGGAACTCGTGAGTATTTAGCCTTTCGAGGATATCGGCAGGATCAAGAGACTTGTAGTCAGCTCGTTCTTGTATCATCGCGTGCGAGTATCAAATGAGGAATCAGCGATCTTAGCAATTTCTTCACCACCTCATGGTCGGTGATGTCGATGGCACCCAGTGCTTGAAGCTCATTTGAGATGTCAGTGAGGCGATCGAAGGTTTGTTGAACATTTTCGTTGTCGAGTCTTTTGAAGCGGTTGAAGAGATTCCGAAGAACATCGACTCGAGAGTCACGCTGAGTTGAGACACCTTCATTTACTTTGGACAGCCTGTCCCGTATGAGTTTGGCGATTCCAAAGCACTCACTCTTCCATATTGACCTTTGCTCGGATGGCCACATATGATATTCTTCGCTTGAGAATCGAGTTGCTTGAATCTCTTCACATCAGCATCATTCGGAGAAGGTGTGACCGAGGAAACACCTTTGTCACAACATACCGTAGATCGTTGTCAATTGCTTCAAGATGCATTCGCATTTTGTTCTTCCATGAGGGGTAGTCCGTCCCATCGAAGGTAGGACACCCTGCTGAGACCTTGATCATACTGCGGTCGACATAACTAAAACTCCGGTGGTTAAACCAAATCACACGTAACAAGGAGTACCTTGCTCGATACCAATTGAAAGTCGTTATATCGACTAGAGGGGGTGAATAGGCGATTTTATGAATTCTTCATCGAGGAATTTGCGGTGAGGAAATTCCTTAGCGAAGAAATACTTGCAGCGGAATAAGTACTCAGAGGTAAGCATAACAGATTACAAGCATTGTCATCATGATGAAATGAAGACAATCACGAGCACGTAAAGCGTAATCACAGGATAACACAAGATGAAGACAACGGATCAAGAAATTGAACGAGGAAATTGAGAAAGTCTTGATCAAAGTCTTCAAACACAGATATGAACAAACACTCAACACAATAATGAGGAAATGAAAGGGTTGAGGAAATAGAACCAGTTAGGTTGATGAAGACAATGATTTGGTAGACCAGTTCCAACCGCTGTCTCGGTTATGCGTCTGGTTGGAGCGGTTGAGTATTTAAACTCGAGGACACACAGTCCGGACACCCAGTCCGAAAGCACGCAGCTCAGGACACCAAGTCCTCACCAGTATTCTCCTTGAACTAAGGTCACGCAGACCTCGTCCAATCACTCGTGGTAAGTCTTGAGCGACTTCCAAACCTTCACATACTTGGTCACTCGGCGATCCACAATTCCTCTTGGATGCTCTAGACCTTGGCGCCTAACCGTCTGGAAGAAGCACAGCCTTCAAAGGTAAAAGCGTCGGATCCACGCAGATCAATTTCTTGATGATGCTCAATCACTTTGGGTTTGTAGGGGTTTGGTTTTGGGATTTTCCTCACTTGATGATTTTCACTCAAAGTCCTCGGAGGATGGGTTGCTCTCAAATGACAAGTGTCAAGTTCTTCGGAGCAGCCAACCAGCTAGTGGTTGTAAGGCGGCTATTTATAGCCTAGGGAGCAGCCCGACATGATAAGACATAAATGCCCTTCAATGATATGACCGTTAGGTGGATAAGATATTTGGGACAGCCGTGCCAAGAGATAAAGAACGGTCGGAATTTTGAATATCAAATTCCTCGGGGCTATCATGTTCCTCATTGTGTAGGCAATCCAAGACTTGGCGAATTCCTAACTCCTCGGTCGAACAAATTCCTCGGCGACTGTAAGAGCTTCGTCTCATCCTTTGAAGAAATTGACTGAATCGTATGAGATTTCAAAGGCTTCACTCGAAGGGATTGATAGGTGTAGGATTTTGAGTTGAGCATCACATGGAAATTTTTCCTTAGTATTTCCTCGACCCCCATTTAACGATGACGGTGTTTCCTATGACTCAAGAAAGAGAAAATGAAACTACGAAAACAAAAGTCTTCACGCTTCATGTTCCTCAAATGAATACCAAGTCTTCAAGGTCACACCAATTTCTTCACTTTCAAAGTCTTGAGAAAGTCTTGTAATATCAAATTCTTCAGTTGAAGAACTTCATTTTTAGGGGTCGACTTTCACTGTAAACATCAAACTCCTCATAGACTTATAGACCTGTGTACACTCACAAACGCATTTGTTCCTTAACCTATAAGTCTTCAATACACCAAAATCACTAAGGGGCACTAGATGCACTTACAATCATCTAGAGCGGTGCGGGATGCAAAACTGTGGTCTCTGCTCGTTATGTAAGAGGGAGTTCCAGTCCACCTTTCACCTTTTCTACAGATGTCGGTATACTATGCGGTTGTGGAGGACGATCAAAGATTGGTTGGGGATAGGTGGTATCAACACCAACCAGTGGGTGGCTCATCACTATGTCAGTAGTTGGTGGACCCATATGGCCATGCGCAGCAAGGTGATGGCGACCCTCACCTTGCTCACCACCTGGACCATTTGGAATGAGAGAAATGTGAGGGTCTTCCGGAAGAACTTGACGCCTCCCCAAATCATCTTGCGAAACTTGAAGGAGGAAGCTAGAGTCTGGGTGCTAGCGGGTGCGAAACGCTCGAGTAATTTGATACCGCGGGAGTAATGGCTTTTTGTATTCAGTGGGCCTCTTGTGGCTCCGACTTAAACCTTGTTTCCTTCCTTAATTAATGAATGAGGCAAAAGATTTGCTTAAAAAAATACTGAGAAGAAGAAAAGGAATCTAATCTTGGAAATGCATGTGTTTGCCTCTTTTTTTTTCTTTTGAGGAAAATGTGTTTGCCTCTAGAAGCAGTGATATGGACGGGCTTGGGATTGAATACGTTCCAGACTTCCAGGTCAAGTGAACGGTGGCCGTATGCCTGTTCTAGTCCAGGTCAAGTGAGTGAACCGTGTCCATACGTACGTCTAGTGTGGACGTAGAAAACGACATCACCGTCAGCATCCGTGACTAGGAGTAGGTGTCTTGGCATGCACTTGCGAGTGGTGCAGACGCAGAGACAGGTCACTCGCCCCCAGATCGGTCGATACCTCTCAATCTCACGAGATATTTCTGTACTACTACCTCCTATCCTGATGATAAGGACACTGAAGTGATCCACGTACGGAGCACGGTCGATGGAGATATGGATGGGGCACCTAGCTAGCGGCGCCCCTGACTGACAGGAAAAGCAGCAGCTCGTGAGTGATCAATAATTCACGCTAATTTGCATGTGGGTTTATTAAGAGACATAGACCTGGTGATGATTGGCATGACGCATCATGCACATCAATCATTATCATTAGAGAGAGGATCACATGTGTTTGTACGTGTTTGTACGTGTAGTTGTGTAAGAGCAACTCCAACGAGCCGACACAACGAACGATGTGTTTGTCCGTTTTTTGTCCGTTTGGGTTAGTCGCTCGCCCGACGTCCGTCCAGTTTTGCATTTGGGTCGGCGGTGCACCCAACGCGCCGACCCATTTTATGTCTGCACTCAACTTTTTTTTAAAAAAAGCCCACGCCGGTCATGCCAGCGGCCATGTCTCATGCCGGCACCATGCCAATGAAATATCACCATAGTTCATCTTTGGCCTTTTCGCCACATGGCAAGATACATGCCAAGACACAAAAAAGGTAGGACTTGAGTTCGATCACGCCATCGCGGCTCCCGTGGTCATGCTAGCACACCTGCCGGCATACAAAAAAGATGGCGCTCGCCGTCATAGGTCACTCGTCGTCGAACTTGAGCATGTCGGCCTGCATCTTCTCGAACCACGACCACTTCCTTGGCGACACGATGTTGAGATCCACCTTCATGATCTCCACCCTGGTCATCATGCTCGCGAGAGCCACTTCTTTCGCCTTGGTCTTGGCGTTGGCGGCCTCGATTTCTAGCATTTTGGCTTGCTTCTCTGCCTCTATCTCGAACATCTTGGCTTGCTCCTCGGCGTCCATCTCAAGCCTCCTTCTTTGGATCTCCATGAAAGCGTTCATTTGCTCCGCCTTGAAACGCCGGCGCTCCTCCTTCCTTGATTCCTTCTTATTCATCATTCCCTTCACGCTTGCTATCAAGGCGTTGGAGGCCGCATCCCGCTTTTCCTCCTTCTTGGAGTTGGTCTTCCCCCGCGGCCGTATCGGCTCGCCCTCCCCAACATCCTCCACGGCTTGCTTCCCCCCACGCGACTTGAGTGCGGCATATTGCGCCTTGAACTTCTCCTCGTCCTTGATGACCTGAAAGCAATGGGAGAGGTTGAAGCACTTGCCATTGTGTTGAACCTTGAATGCCTCCAAAGCTTGAAATGCCTACAAATGTTTCCATGCAAGCATATGGGAAAATGACATGCAAATGAACACGCAAAGGATGAACTTGATGACACAAAAGAGGGCGGCTTGCTAGCATACCATGTCTTGCATGCCGATGCCGCTCACGGGGCGGGCCTTGACGCTCTCAAGAGTGGCGCAAAACTTGTTGCACTCTTGTTGGATCACCCTCCATCGCTTGGAAATGGAGACCCACCCGCGCGTGCTCACAAATTGGTAAGGCGGATAACTTCTTGCGCTCACGAAACTCTCGGTGGACATGAATCCAAAAGGTTGAATGCATGCTTTTGCTCGGTGCCCGTCTTGGGGTCTTGTCCAATGTCTCGCCAACACTCGCAAAGAAGCTTGTCCTCGGCCGCCGTGTATGCCTTCGTGCGCTTGCTCTTGCGCTCCGGCTTACGACCGGCGGCTTGGTTGGCGAGCTCGTCCTCGAACAAAGGCTCCACTATGTGGCACTTATCCTCTTCCTCTAGCCCGTAGTCGTCCAGGAACTCGTGGTCGAGTGGGAAGCCGTCCAGGTTGATGCCGACCTGATCACGCATGAAGGCCGCCTGATCGGGATCATAGCCAGCGGGCGGCGTGAATGCCCCGCGGCCGTCCTGGCTTTATGTCTCATCGGGATCGTAGCCAGCGTCCGGCGCACCGCCCTCGAAGATGAGGTTCTGCATGTAGTCCTCGTTGATGGCGGACAACATTCCCTCGAACAGGTTGCGGGCGTTCGGGAGCACGCCGGCCAGCGTCTGCGGCGCGTGTTTCCTCGCGCCGCCTGATGACGAGCCACCTGCCACCGGGGTGGCGTTGAGGTCGATGGGCACGGGCGCGGGCGTGGAAGGCGCGACCACGCTCACGTCGGGCGAGCACTCCCCGGAGAGGCGGGAGGCCTGCGGGTAGACGTGGAAGCCGGGGATCGGGTTGCAAGCCGACGCCAGCGAAGTCGGCCAAGCCATCAAGGAAACACCGACGAGCCGGTCTGGCAGCGGCGACGACGGCTTGACGAGGTCGTCTTGGCTGGGGTTTAACCCAGCATGTAGAGCGCCTCCCTCGTTGCCGCGACGCGGCGTTGGTGACCTCTGGCTGGCGGCGGCGACGACGGCGACTGCTGGCGGCGGCCTCATCCTCGCGTCCATGGCGTGCCTCCGGCCCTTCCTCTTGGCCGACTCCTTGCCCATTGTTCGGGCATCAGCGGCTTCTTTGGCTTGGTCGCGGCGGCGGTCTTGCGCGGGGCATGAGGCTTGCCTTTCCTGGAGGGGTCGGCGGCGCCGGACGAGGCGAGGGAGGTGAGGCCGGCGGCGGCGTGCAAGGTCGATGGCGTCGTCCATGGCGGCTGAGGGGCGGGAGCGCGCGGGCGAGAGGGTTTTTGGGGAAAATGTGGGAAGTGGTGGTGGCTGCCACCGACCGGCTGACCCGGAAAGAGGAGTAGGCGCGCGCGTGCGTCCGTCTCATGTCCGCGTCGACGCAAATCCGGCTCAAAATTAGGCCGGGAATGAATCGCCATACGGACGCCAAGCGAACGCGCGTTCATTTGGGTCGGCGCGTTGGGCCGCATTTTATGTCCGCGCTGATCCAAACGAACACCAACAAATGTAATGGGTCGCCCTATTGGAGTTACCCTAATGACAACTGACTCGGGCATGAGTCATGAGCTGATCTTGCTAGCTAGCTAGCTCGATCGACCGTGGCCCACATCTGCACACATGTGTTTGTATGGTCCCATGCATTGCATGGATAGGATCGATATATGGCCAGATCGAGACGTGGCGTCAGAACGAACAAACTGGCTTAATTTGGAGCCACGTGAAGATGCATATTCCTCAAGGTATCTCCGGCACACGCACAGTACCCCCAGAGGGAGATCGATCGAGATGACCAGTAATTATTTCTCGCGTGCCAAAATGGAAGGTAGAAATCTGCATCACCACGTACGTACGTACGATAGGTCACTTCACTGTCCCAAAGCTCACAAAATAATTACTTCACTGTTCCAAAGGTGCACAGCTTATTTGGCAAACATATATAGTACCAGTTGGCAAATTGGGACACTTGACACGTCGACATGACCATAATTACACACAACCACGCTTATGCTCGCGATCCAAATATAAATCCATATCCATGCCTCAGAAACTCTTGGCGTTCCCCGTCGGGTTGCCGTCGAACCGCCCGATGCCGAAGTGCCGGAGCTCCACGCCGGCCTCCGCCGCGGTCCCCGACTCGCCGTCCAGCGCCATCTCGGCCAAGATCCTCCCCACCGCCGGGCCCATCTTGAACCCGTGCCCGGAGAACCCGGCGCCGACCACCACGTCCCTGCCGAACTCCTCGCCGCCCAGGAAGTCGATCACGAAGTCCTCGTCGGGCGTCATGGAGTACATGCACGCCTGCCGGACCACCGGCCCGCCCGCGGTCTCCACGCGGCCCGGCATCACCTCGTCGATCCACCGCGCCACGGGTTCCACCAGCCCGTCCTCGCCCGGGCCGATGGCCCAGTCCCGGCCGTCCGGGTCGCACGGCGGCCCGCCGTGCATGGCGATCTTGATCAGCCCCGGGTACTCCATCGACGGCGTGCTGTAGATGTAGGGGACGCCGTAGCTCGCGAACGTCGGGAAGCCGGCCTCCGTCGTCAGCTCGCGCTCGTGGCCGGGCTTCACCTTCCAGTAGCAGATGAGGGTGTGCAGCGGCTGCACGGGCAGGTCGGCGCCGGTGACGGACTTGACCAGCTTGCTCGTCCACGCGCCCACCGTGATGATGCACTTGGCGCCGTGGAACTCCTCGCCGTTTGCTGTCTTCACCACGATCGTCGTCGTCGTCGTTCCTTCACCTGCTCGAAAGATTTACTACCAGTTAATATGGGCTGCACGTCGTGTATTGCATGCAATTTTTAGCTGCACTATTATGCTCTAACATTTTGTGTATTTCACTTCTTAGTATGCATGTATGGTGGAGGTATGAGGTTAGAATCTTTTTGGTGTATCATCAATGATTGCAATCGCTTTTTAATTATTCAGAAAACTATTTTTTGTGATAAGAATATTTTTGAAGCACTTGACGGCGCCAGCTATGCTCGTGGTCTTAAACAATTAGTTGATTCTTTTAGAGAAACCTGTTGCAATATTTTTAGCCACTACTCCGTTGGCTTGTAGTATGCGCGCCAACCAAAGTGTAATGAAGCAAACTGCTACATGTGATGTGACGTGACAAGTGGAAATACTACTTTCGTTTAAGAAATGACAAATGGGATTATAAAGCAAGGAGAGATTCTTGTTCATTATTTTGGACACGGAAAGGTACGACGATTCCCAACTAAAACTGCAATCATTGTACACTACTCAAAGTGCGCCCTGTGCATATGAAGGAAATGGAAATTAGTGATATGGCGCGACAGTTCATATGTGCGGGCAATTTTGCTCTCTGAACAAGAACTTGTCTGTGACGAAAAGGTTGCAAGACAACTAGGGATGGTCCATGAAAATGCTGACGCGGCCGCTCCGCACGGCACCGGCTCACATGCAGGAGCCGATGGATCGAACGCGTCCAAGAAAATTGGTTGGAGGTGAGACGAAGAAGACTTGCGAGCGTGCGACACGGCCGCGCTCTGTCGGTTTACTCACCTTTCCTGGCGGCGACGTCGACCACCTCCGCCCTGTCCTTCACGACGGCGCCCATCTTGGCGGCCAGCGCCTGGAACATGGCCACCGCCTTGGTCGCCTTCATCACCCCGCCCAGCTCGCTGCTCGCCGCCGCCCACCCCTCCGGCACCCTGAACGCCTCCGCCCACGCCGGCCGTGGCGCGTCCGCCGCCGGGGCGAGCACGGTGGCGCCGCCGTTGGCGACGGAGGCGAGGAACGCCGGGTCGTCCCGCGGGCCCAGGTCGAGGTGCTGGGTGGGCGTGAGCACGGCGTACCCGGAGTCCCGCTGCGCGTCGTCCCAGAGGCGGCGCGAGAGGCGGACCATGGGCGGGTAGTGCGGCTGCGGGTAGGTGGCGCGGATGGTGCGGGACTCGCCGTGCGACGACCCGCGCTGGTGCAGCAGGTCGAACTGCTCGAGCAGGAGCACGCGCGCGCCCCGGGACGCCGCCGCGTGCGCCGCGCAGCTGCCCATGATGCCCGCGCCCACCACGATCACGTCGAACGACCGCTCGGCCGGCTGCGCAGCCATGGTTGCTCTTCCTGTGTCTGCAGTACGTGCGTGCTCTGGAAGTGAAGGGTATGCGAGGCAGAAACCAGGAGGGAGGGAGGCTTGTGTGTATTTAAAGACCGGTTTTGCTGTCAGGTGCAACCGATGACCGTCCGTCCAGTTTGGCCGCTACTTGTGCAGTTGTGCTGGCTTGATATTGAAGGGGTAGCTTCTTCTTCTACTTATTTTGTTGTTCGTCATGTAAAGAGTGTTAGGGACCTTCCCTACGCGCACTCGTACGTGGGCTTGGCAGCGGACTCGTACGTGGGCTGGCCCGGCTATACACAAGCAATTGCTGTCAACTACAAGTACCTGAAGAAGAAGCAGCGAACGGACCATCCGGGCTTGGATCACGAAACGGCAACGGCGGCTCCTCTCTCTCCCCCTACCTCCTGTTCTTCTCCTTTCCCCCTCCTCAATTCCCTTATACCCGAGCTTGATTCCCTGTAATGGAGTGATTCGCGAGTTAGATCCTAACATCGTGGTATCAGAGCCTCCCTCCACCCTTCCGATTTGCCGCAAGTCCTCACGAGTTCGTCCAAAATCCATCCCAAATTTTTCCCCACTTTTCCCTACACCGCCAAAGACCATGAATTCTCGAGTGAAGGCCTACCTAGACAAACTTCGTGGTCGAGACTAGGGTGTTTGACGACGAGTTCGATGGGCAGCTCCAACTCGGGCAGCCCTTGCCAAGCCCTCCACAGAGCTCCGCCCGCCGCCGGCGTGCTCGGCCGTCGTGGCCTCCGATGGTGGCCTCTCCATCGACGACCACAGCTGTTGCGGTCACCCCGACGTCTCATCGCTTCACCGCCGAGGTCCAGGAGATCCTTGAGGTCGCCGACGCATCCCCGACCTACACCGAGATGGAGCACATCACTGTTCGACGAGGTGCTCGACGCAGTCGACACTGCACCTCGTCGGCGAGGTCGAGATGGCGCCACCACCGTCCATCCCGAGCCCGTGGTCAACCTCAACCCCAAGGAGGTCACGCAGCTCATTCCGGCAGTAACACCCTCCATCGGCATCAACAACTTCTCCGCGAAGGTTGTTTCCTCCGTGGCAACCACCACCGACACCATGGCGCACAAACCAGTGACGTGCGGATCTATTACATGGGACACCTCTGCAGGCCAAGTCCGTGGCCGTCATTCACACCTCCGCCGAACACAATCTACTCGGAAGGCCATATCCGGTATACATTGTCAATCAAATGGAGGTCCCCGCTTGAGTCCTTGGTTACTTAGGTTGATGTTCGTGAGATGTTTCCCAGAGGAGCCTGTTCATTATTTTCGAGATCCAGAGATGCAGCTTGAGTGTACAATTGGGTTCAGCCTTGTTGTGTCCCCGATCGGAAAAATGGCATCCCTCAATCACCAAGTCTTCATATCGACCGGATTGTGCAACCAAATGTGCAGCGATGACAGAACACCGAGAAATACTTCACCCAATCCGCTCGAGCTGGGCGTTGGATATTTCTGCAGGTTTCAAAAGACATCCTTGGAGGAACTCTCTGTCCATTCAGATGTAGACTATCCTGACCCTTTCGGTTGTAGTCGATCGCATGAAGTTCCATTTGTCGATCTACACCGATTCGGTTGTCGCCGGATATGGTGATCCTCTACAAGTTGATTGCTGCAACCTAATTGTTATGCAAACAACTTATCTCATTTCTTGTATGTCCGCACCATACCCATGGCCGTCGCTTGATTGCTTTCATGAAGGCTCATGAATCGAGGTACACATGACCGAAAATTTCTTATGTGATGCATCATTTTGTTGGTACTCTGAATTTTCCGACAGAATTCTTGAGATGTCGCCAAAGTGTGCACTGAAACTACTATGTTCATCATCTTCAAGCAATTGCCGGGTAGTGCATCGATGGCGGATCTGCGGAAGTGGAATTTCAGCCTGGCGCCCTGGTTCTAGTGATCCCAATCTCATGAGAAAATCCTGGTGGTGCTTGCAAAGTGCACATCGAAACCACATTCAGTACAAGTCGCCAACCACATGAAGTTTCAGGGTTCGGTGTTCGCTAGTTTGGTTGCAATTCAAAGATGTGGGTTCCCTCTTATTTCTTATCGTCACCGAACTCCATGGAAGAGTCCTTCTATTGTTTGCGGGTGCGGTTGCAGTCTGTCGCCCTCCGATCGTGTAATAGCAGATGTTAATCTGTCTAAACAAGCAAGTTTCAGTCTAGCAAAGGGTACAGAAATATATTGCATTGGAACCCTTCTTGCACATGCAGGTTACCTTACGTGTTTCAGGCCAGCAGCTATTTCTAGGAGGCAGCGAACTACGAGAGGCATAGAATTTTATCCGGACTATATAGTGCACTCACATGGAGGGATTTGGTCGCTTATGATTGATCTCGAGCGAAGCAATCAAACAATTTCTTATGGAATAAAACTCGGCTGCACCCTTTGTGCGTGAGAGCTAGTAGCACATTGATGGTGTTGCAGCTTGAGTGGCCATTACTTCCATGTACAGATGTTACGGTAGGAAACCTTGAGCATATACAAATTCTTGGGCGGTCAATCTCGGGATTACAAACATCAAGATTCCTCCGTTCAGTTCGAAAGTTTATGGCCTCTCGGGCGAAGAAGAAATATTTGATCACGGTGGTCTGCACAATTATCCAGGTGTTCTTCGTCAACACCGGGATCCGAGTGACGAGCAACAGATATCCGAGAGGACACTTCGAATATTATGGTGATATCTCGCCCTTCCGGCATGTCCGATGGTACAACATATTCGCAATGGATTCTAATGGCGATGGTTATCGAGCAATAGTGCAATCGCCATGAGTGGTATGACGTTCTCTACCGCTACAATCAAGATCATTTTCAAGAAGGAGGAGTGTCATCACTTTGTTGATGTCGTCTTTCAGCAAGGCTTCATCGTCCACGAGTGTCGCCTCCTTGACCACAACTATGATGACAATGGCTACATCCTCGGTGGCGGCGCCATCGCCACATCGCCATCGCTCTCCGCGCAAGGCTTGGTCGGCCGCAAGTACTACTGCTTTGACTATGACGGCTACTTCTCCATCGCCTTCTTCACCAAGGTTTCCATCAAGCACAACACCTACTTCAACCGGTACCCATCCGCCATGACCACTACTACCTCAACCCGACTACTTCTCGAGCTCGCCCAAGTCCACCTCAACCATGGTCATTACCGTGACAACTACCATGGCGACCCGGACATGATCAAAAATCTTCAAGCACCATGGGATCCTGGCAAACTCTTCGTGATAGCGGCTTGGGGGCAAGCCGCATTTCAAGAAGGGAGGGATGTTAGGGACCTTCCCTACGCGCACTCGGCACCTCAACCATGGCTGTCCACCGGTGGAGGCTGGCTCGGTTTAGTCCCACCTCGCTTACGGGAGGAGGCCATGACCAGCTTATAAGGGAGAGATTCCTTCCTCCTATCAGTCCGGGCTTTTGGGATGGAGTGGGCTCTCCGCTGAATGTTGGCCCATGTGCGCATAAACGTCCCGAACGTAAGTAGAGTGTGGGCTAGATCGAGTTGGACGCTAAACATCTGGTATCAGAGCCAGCATCGCCATGCCTTCCTGAGGGGCTTCTCAGGGGGATGGGATGTTAGGGCTGCTGTCCACCGGTGGAGGCTAGCTCGGTTTTGTCCCACCTCGCTTACGGGAGGAGGCCATGACCAGCTTATAAGGGAGAGATTCCTTCCTCCTATCAGTCCGGGCTTTTGGGATGGAGTTGGCTCTCCGCTGAATGTTGGCCCATGTGCGCATAAACGTCCAGAATGTAAGTAGAGTGTGTGAAGGAAATATGCCCTAGAGGCAATAATAAAGTTATTATTTATTTCCTTATACCATGATAAATGTTTATTATTCATGCTAGATTTGTATTAACCGGAAACATAATACATGTGTGAATACATAGACAAACAGATAGTCACTAGTATGCCTCTACAAGACTAGCTCATTAATCGAAGATGGTTATGTTTCCTAACCATAGACATGTGTTGTCATTTGATTAATGGGATCACATCATTAGGAGAATGATGTGATTGACATGACCCATTCCATTAGCTTAACACTTGATCGCTTAGTATGTTGTTAATGCTTTCTTCATGACCCATACATGTTCCTCGTAACTATGAGATTATGCAACTCCGTTTGGGAGGAACAGTTTGGTACTACCAAACGTCACAACGAATCGGGTGATTATAAAGGAGTACTACAGGTGTCTCCAAAGGTACTTGTTGGGTTGGCGTATTTCGAGATTAGGTTTTGTCACTCCGATTGTCGGAGAGGTATCTCTAGGCCTTCTCGGTGATACACATCACTTAATCCTTGCAAGCATTACAACTAATGAGTTAGTTGTAAGATGATGTATTACTGAACGAGTAAAGAGACTTACCGTAGCTAGATTGAACTAGGTATTGGATACCGACGATCGAATCTCGGGTAAGTAACATACCGATGACAAAGGAACAACGATGTCGTTATGCGGTTTGACCGATAAAGATCTTCGTAGAATATGTAGGAACCAATATGGGCATCAGGTTCCGCTATTGGTTATTGACCGAGAATAGTTCTAGGTCATGTCTACATAGTTCTCGAACCCGTAGGGTCCGCACGCTTAACGCTTTGATGACAGTCCATTATGAGTTTATAAGTATTGATGCACGAAGGTTGTTCGAGTCCCGGATGTGATCACGGACATGACGAGGAGTCTCGAAATGGTCGAGACATAAAGATTGATATATTGAAGCCTACATTTGGACATCGGAAGTGTTCCGAGTGAAATCGAAATTTATCGAGATACCGGAGGTTACCGAACCCCCGGAACTACATGGGCCATAGTGGGCCTTGGAGGAAAGGAGAAAGGGCCAGCCCTAGGTGGCGCACCCCTTCCCCTAGTCCTATTAGGACTAGGAAAGGTGGGCCGCCCCTCTCTCTCTTTCCCTCCAGGAATCCTAATCCAACTAGGATTGGAGGGAATCCTACTCCGGAGGAGTAGGACTCCTTGCGCGCCTCCTCCTTGGCGGCCACCTCCCCTTGGCTCCTTTATATCACGGGGCAGGGGCACCCTAGAACACACAAGTTGATCTACGGATCTTTCCTTAGCCGTGTGCGGTGCCCCTTCCACCATATTCCACTTCGGTCATATCGTCATGAGCTTAAGCGAAGCCCTGCGCCGGAGAAGTCATATCGTCATGAGCTTAGGCGAAGCCTGCGTCGGTGGAGCATCAACATCGTCACCACGCCGTCGTCTTGACGGAACTCATCCCGACACTTTGCTGGATCGAGTCCGGGATCGCCATCGAGCTGAACGTGTGCGTAACTCGGAGGTGCCGTGACGTTCGGTGCTTGGATCGGTCGGATCGTGAAGACGACGACTACATCAACAGCGTTGTTATAACGCTTCCGCTTTCGGTCTCACGAGGGTACGTGGACGGACACTCTCCCTCTCGTTGCTATGCCATCACCATGGTCTTGCGTGTTCGTAGGAAATTTTTGAAATTACTACGTTCCCCAACAATGGTATCGAGCCTGGTTTTATGCGTTGATGTCATATGCACGAGTAGAACACAAGTGAGTTGTGGGCGATATAAGTCATACCGCTTACCAAAGATGTCATACTTTGGTTCGGCGGTATTGTGAGATGAAGCGGCCCGGACCGACATTACGCGACGCTTACGCGAGACTGGTTTCACCGCCCGAGCACTCGTTGCTTAAAGGTGACCGCGGTGTCTGTCTCTCTCACTTTAGTTGAACCGAGTGTGGCTACGCCCGGTCCTTGCGAAGGTTAAAACAGCACCAACTTGACAAACTATCGCTGTGGTTTTGATGCGTAGGTAAGAACGGTTCTTGCTCAGCCCGTAGCAGCCACGTAAAACTTGCAACAACAAAGTAGAGGACGTCTAACTTGTTTTTGCAGGGCATGATGTGATGTGATGTGGTCAAGACGTGATGCTATATTTTATTGTATGAGATGATCATGTTTTGTAACCGAGTTATCGGCAATGGCAGGAGCCATATGGTTGTCGCTTTATTGTATGAAATGCAACGCCATGTAATTGCTTTACTTTATCACTAAGCGATAGCGATAGTCGTAGAAGCAATAGTTGGCGAGACGACAACGATGCTACGATGGAGATCAAGGTGTCGCGCGGTGACGATGGTGATCATGATGCGCTGCTTGGCGATGGAGATCACAAGCACAAGATGATGATGACCATATCATATCACTTATATTGATTGCATGTGATGTTTATCCTTTATGCATCTTATCTTGCTTTGATTGACGGTAGCATTATAAGATGATCTCTCACTAAAATTATCAAGAAGTGTTCTCCTCGAGTATGCACCGCTGCCAAAGTTCGTAGTACCCGGACACCACGTGATGATCGGGTGTGATAAGTTCTACGTCCATCTACAACGGTGCAAAACAGTTGCACGCGAGAATACTCAAAGTTAAACTTGACGAGCCTAGCATATAACAGATATGGCCTCGGAACACGGAGACCGAAAGGTCGAACGTGAATCATATAGTAGATATGATCAACATAGTGATGTTCACCATTGAAACTACTCCGCCTCACGTGATGATCGGACATGGTTTAGTTGATTTGGATCACGTGATCACTTAGATGACTAGAGAGATGTCTGCTAAGTGGGAGTTTATTAATATGATTAATTGAACTTAAATTTATCATGAACTTAGTACCGATAGTATTTTGCTAGTCTATGTTTATCGTAGATAGATGGCTCGTCTTTGTTGTTCCGTTGAATTTTAATGCGTTCCTTGAGAAAGCAAAGTTGAAAGATGATGGTAGCAATTACACGGACTGGGTCCGTAACTTGAGGATTATCCTCATTGCTGCATGTAAAAATTACGCCCCGAAGCACCGCTGGTGCAGTTCTGCTGCAGATGCCGAGCGAAGTTGTGAACGTCTGGCAAAGCAAAGTGATGACTACTCAATAGTTCAGCAGTGCCATGCTTTACGGCTTAGAACCGGGTCTTCAACGACGTTTTGAACGTCATGGAGCATATGAGATGTTCCAGAGTTGAAGTTAATATTTCAAGCAAATGCCCGGATTGAGAGATATGAAGTCTCCAATAAGTTCTATAGCTGCAAGATGGAGGAGAATAGTTCATCGGTGAGCACATACTCAAAATGTCCGGGTATAACAATCACTTAATTCAGCTGGGAGTTAATCTTCCGGATGATAGTGTCATTGATGAAATTCTCCAATCACGCCACCAAGCTACAAGAGCTTCGTGATGAACTATAATATGCAAGGGATGACTAAGACAATTCTGAGCTCTTCGCGATGCTAAAAGCATGGAGGTAGAAATCAAGAAAGAGCATCAAGTGTTGATGGTCAACAAGACCACTAGTTTCAAGAAAAGGGCAAAGGGAAGAAGAAGGAAACTTCAAAAGAACAGCAAGAAAGTTGCGATCAAGAGAAGAAACCCAAGTCTGGACCTAAGCCTAAAACGAGTGTTTTACCGCAAGCGATCGACATTTGAGCGGAACTGCCCCAAGTATTTGGCGGATAAAAGGATGGCAAGGTGAACAAAGGTATATGTGATATACATGTTATTGATGTGTACCTTACTAGAGCTCGTAGTAGCACTGGTATTTGATACTGGTTACATTGCTAATATTTGCAACTCAAAGCAGGGACTACGGAATAGACGAGCACCGGCAAAGGACGAGGTGACGATCTTGGCGTGGGAAATGGTTCCAAAGTCAATGTGATCGCGGTCGGCACGCTACCTCTACATCTACCTTCGGGATTAGTTTTAGACCTAAATAATTGTTATTTGGTGCCAGCGTTGAGCATGAACATTATATCTGGATCTTGTTTAATGCGAGACGGTTATTCATTTAAATCAGAGAATAATGGTTGTTCTATTTATATGAGTAATATCTTTTATGGTCATGCACCCTTGAAGAATGGTCTATTCTTGTTGAATCTCGACAGTAGTGATACACATATTCATAATGTTGAAGCCAAAAGATGCAGAGTTGATAATGATAGTGCAACTTATTTGTGGCACTCGCCGTTTAGGTCATATCGGTGTAAACGCATGAAGAAACTCCATACCGATGGGCTTCGAATCACTTGGTACTTGCGAACCGTGCCTCATGGGCAAGATGACCAAAACGCCGTTCTCCTAACTATGGAGCGAGCAACGATTTGTTGGAAATCATACATACCGATGTTTGTGGTCCAATGAATGTTGAGGCACGCCATGGGTATCGTTATTTTCTCACCTTCACAGATGATTTGAGCAGATATGGGTATATCTACTTAATGAAACACAAATCTGAAACATTTGAAAAGTTCAAAGAATTTCAGAGTGAAGTGGAAAATCATCGTAACAAGAAAATAAAGTTTCTACGATCTGATCGTGGAGGAGAATATTTGAGTTACGAGTTTGGTTTACATTTGAAACAATGTGGAATAGTTTCAAGAACTCACGCCACCCGAACACCACGGAGAAATGGTGTGTCCGAACGTCGAATCGTACTTTACTAGATATGGTGCGATCTATGATGTCTATTTCCGATTTACCGCTATCGTTTTGGGGTTATGCTTTAGAGACGGCCGCATTCACGTTAAATAGGACACCGTCAAAATCCGTTGAGACGACGCCTTATGAACTGTGGTTTGGCAAGAAACCAAAGTTGTCGTTTCTTAAAGTTTGGGGCTGCGATGCTTATGTAAAGAAACTTCAACCAGATAAGCTCGAACCCAAATCGGAAAATGTGTCTTCATAGGATACCCAAAGGAGACTGTTGGGTACACCTTCTATCACAGATCTGAGGGCAAGATTTTCGTTGCTAAATTCGGATCCTTTCTAGAGAAGGAGTTTCTCTCGAAAGAAGTGAGTGGGAGGAAAGTAGAACTTGATGAGATAATCAGATCTGCTCCCTTATTGGAAAGAAGTTCATCACAAGAAATGGTTCTGTGACAACTACACCAATTAGTGAGGAAACTAATGATGATGATCATGAAGCTTCAAATCAAGTTACTACTGAACTCAGAGGTCAACCAGAGTAAAATACGCACAGTGAGTGGTACGGTAATCTTATTACGAAGTCATGTTACTTAACCATGGCGAACCTACAAACTATGAAGAAGCGATGGTGAGCCCAGATTCCAAAATGGCTGGAAGCCATGAAATCTGAGATGGGATCCATGTATGAGAACAAAGTATGGACTTTGGTTGACTTGCCCGATGATCGGCAAGCCATTGAAAATAAATGGATCTTTAAGAAGAAGACCGACGCCGATGGTAATATAACTGTCTACAAAGCTCAACTTGTTGCGAAAGGTTTTCGACAAGTTCAAGGGGTTGACTACGATGAGACTTTCTCACCAGTGGCGATGCTTAAGTCTGTCCGAATCATGTTAGCAATTGCCGCATTTTATGATTATGAAATTTGGCAAATGGATGTAAAACTGCATTCTTGAATGGATTTCTAGAAGAAGAGTTGTATATGATGCAACCAGAAGGTTTTGTCGATCCAAAGGGTACTAACAAAGTGTGCAAGCTCCAAATGATCAATTTATGGTCCAGTGCAAGCATCTCGGAGTTGGAATAAACGCTTTGATAGTGTGATCAAAGCATATGGGTTTATATGCACTTTTGGAGAAGCCTGTATTTACAAGAAAGTGAGTGGGAGCTCAGAGCATTTCTAATATTATATGTGGATGACATATTATTGATTGGAAATGATATAGAATTTCTGGATAGCATAAAAGGATACTTGAATAAAAGTTTTCAATAAAAGACCTCGGTGAAGCTGCTTACATATTGGGCATCAAGATCTATAGAGATAGATCAAGACGCTTAATTGACTTTCACAAAGCACATACCTTGATAAAGTTTTGAAAAAGTTCAAAATGGATCGAGCAAAGAAAGGTTTTTACCAGTATTACAAGGTGTGAGATTGAGTCGACTCAATGCCCGACCACAATGAGAAGATAGAGAGAAAATGAAAGATGTTCCTATGCTTCAACCATAGGCTCTATCATGTATGCAATGCTGTGTACCAGACTGACGATGCTTAGCTGTAAGCTTGGCAGAAGGTACCAAAGTAATCCAGAGTGGATCATCGGACAGCGGTCAAGAACATCCCAAATACCGAAAAGGACTAAGGATATGTTTCTCGATATGGAGGTGACAAAGAGCTAGTCGTAAATGGTTACGTCGATGCAAGCTTTGACACTGATCCGGACAATTCTAAATCGCAAACCGGATACGTATTTTTATTAAACGGTGGAGCTGTCAGTTGGTGCAGCTCTAAACAAAGCGTCGTGGCGGGATCTACATGTGAAGCGGAGTACATAGCTGCTTCAGAAGCAGCAAATGAAGGAGTCTGGATGAAAGAGTTCATTTCCGATCTAGGTGTCATACCTAGTGCATCGGGACCGATGAAGATCTTCTGTGACAATACTGGTGCAATTGCCTTGGCAAAGGAATCCAGATTTCACAAGAGGACCAAGCATATCAAGAGATGCTTAAATTCCATTCGGGACCAAGTCCAAGTGGGAGACATAGAGATTTGCAAAATACATACGGATCTGAATGTTGCAGACCCGTTGACTAAGCCTCTTCCACGAGCAAAACATGATCAACACCAAGACTCCATGGGTGTTAGGATCATTACTTTGTAATCTAGATTATTGACTCTAGTGCAAGTGGGAGATCAAGGAAATATGCCCTAGAGGCAATAATAAAGTTATTATTTATTTCCTTATACCATGATAAATGTTTATTATTCATGCTAGATTTGTATTAACCGGAAACATAATACATGTGTGAATACATAGACAAACAGATAGTCACTAGTATGCCTCTACAAGACTAGCTCATTAATCAAGATGGTTATGTTTCCTAACCATAGACATGTGTTGTCATTTGATTAATGGGATCACATCATTAGGAGAATGATGTGATTGACATGACCCATTCCATTAGCTTAACACTTGATCGCTTAGTATGTTGTTAATGCTTTCTTCATGACCCATGCATGTTCCTGTAACTATGAGATTATGCAACTCCGCCATCGGAGGAACACTTTGGGTACTACCAAACGTCACAACGTAATCGGGTGATTATAAAGGAGTACTACAGGTGTCTCCAAAGGTACTTGTTGGGTTGGCGTATTTGAGATTAGGTTTTGTCACTCCGATTGTCGGAGAGGTATCTCTAGGCCTTCTCGGTGATACACATCACTTAAGCCTTGCAAGCATTACAACTAATGAGTTAGTTGTAAGATGATGTATTACGGAACGAGTAAAGAGACTTACGGTAACGAGATTGAACTAGGTATTGGATACCGACGATCGAATCTCGGGTAAGTAACATACCGATGACAAAGGGAACAACGTATGTCGTTATGCGGTTTGACCGATAAAGATCTTCGAGAATATGTAGGAACCAATATGGGCATCCAGGTTCCGCTATTGGTTATTGACCGAGAATAGTTCTAGGTCATGTCTACATAGTTCTCGAACCCGTAGGGTCCGCACGCTTAACGCTTCGATGATGATCCATTATGAGTTTATAAGTATTGATGCACCAAGGTTGTTCGAGTCCCGGATGTGATCACGGACATGACGAGGAGTCTCGAAATGGTCGAGACATAAAGATTGATATATTGAAGCCTACATTTGGACATCGGAAGTGTTCCGAGTGAAATCGAATTTATCGAGTACCGGAGGTTACCGGAACCCCCGGGAACTACATGGGCCATAGTGGGCCTTGGAGGAAAGGAGAAAGGGCCAGCCCTAGGTGGTGGCGCGCTTCTTCCCTAGTCCTATTAGGACTAGGAAAGGTGGGCCGCCCCCTCTCTCTCTTTCCTCCGGGAATCCTAATCCAACTAGGATTGGAGGGAATCCTACTCCGGAGGAGTAGGACTCCTTGCGCGCCTCCTCCCTTGGCCGCCACCTCCCCTTGGCTCCTTTATATCACGGGGCAGGGGCACCCTAGAACACACAAGTTGATCTACGGATCTTTCCTTAGCCGTGTGCGGTGCCCCTTCCACCATATTCCACTTCGGTCATATCGTCATGAGCTTAGGCGAAGCCTGCTACCGGAGAAGTCATATCATCGCGAGCTTAGGCGAAGCCCTCGTCGGTGGAGCATCAACATCGTCACCACGCCGTCGGTCTTGACGGAACTCATCCCGACACTTTGCTGGATCGGTCCGGGATCGCCATCGAGCTGAACGTGTGCGTAACTCGGAGGTGCCGTCGTTCGGTGCTTGGATCGGTCGGATCGTGAAGACGTCGACTACATCAACCGCGTTGTTATAACGCCTGCGTTTCGGTCTCACGAGGGTACGTGGACGGACACTCTCCCTCTCGTTGCTATGCCATCACCATGGTCTTGCGTGTTCGTAGGAAATTTTTGAAATTACTACGCTCCCCAACAAGGGTATCGAGCCTGGTTTTATGCGTTGATGTCATATGCACGAGTAGAACACAAGTGAGTTGTGGGCGATATAAGTCATCCTGCTTACCAACATGTCATACTTTGGTTCGGCGGTATTGTGAGATGAAGCGGCCCGGACCGACATTACGCGTACGCTTACGCGAGACTGGTTTCACCGCTCCGAGCACTCGTTGCTTAAAGAAAGACCTCGGTGAAGCTTCTTACATATTGAGCATCAAGATCTATAGAGATAGATCAAGACGCTTGATAAGTTTTTCAATGAGTACATACCTTGACAAGGTTTTGAAGTAGTTCAAAATGGAACAGTCAAAGAAAGAGTTCTTGCTTGTGTTACAAGGTGTGAAATTAAGTAAGACTCAAAGCCCGACCACGACAGAAGATAGAAAGAGAATGAAAGTCATTCCCTATGCCTCGGCCATAGGTTCTATATAGTATGCCATGCTGTGTACCAGATCTATTGCATACCCTACCACTGAGTTTGGCAAGGGAGTACAATAGTGATCTAGGAGTAGATCACTGGACAGCGGTCAAAATTATACTATGTTTCTCGATTATGAAAGTGACAAAAGGTTCGTCGTAAAGGGTTACGTCGATGCAAGTTTTAACACTAATCTAGATGACTCTAAGTCTCGGTCTAGATAAATATTGAAAGTGGGAGCAATTAGCTAGAGTAGCTCTGTGCAGAGCATTGTAGACATAGAAATTTGCAAAATACTTACGGATCTGAATCTGACAGACCCGTTGACTAAAATTATCTCACAAGCAAAACATGATCACACCTTAGTACTCTTTGGGTGTTAATCACATAGCGATGTAAACTAGATTACTGACTCTAGTAAACCCTTTGGGTGTTGGTCACATGTTGATGTGAACTATGGGTGTTAACCACATAAAGATGTGAACTATTGATGTTAAATCACATGGCGATGTGAACTAGATTATTGACTCTAGTGCAAGTGGGAGACTGAAGGAAATATGCCCTAGAGGCAATAATAAAGTTATTATTTATTTCCTTATATCATGATAAATGTTTATTATTCATGCTAGAATTGTATTAACCGGAAACATAATACATGTGTGAATACATAGACAAACAGAGTGTCACTAGTATGCCTCTACTTGACTAGCTCGTTAATCGAAGATGGTTATGTTTCCTAACCATAGACATAAGTTGTCATTTGATTAACGGGATCACATCATTAGGAGAATGATGTGATTGACTTGACCCATTCCATTAGCTTAGCACTTGATCGTTTAGTATGTTGCTATTGCTTTCTTCATGACTTATACATGTTCCTATGACTATGAGATTATGCAACTCCCGTTCACCGGAGGAACACTTTGAGTGCTACCAAACGTCACAATGTAACTGGGTGATTATAAATGTGCTCTACAGGTGTCTCCGAAGGTACTTGTTGGGTTGGTGTATTTCGATATTAGGATTTGTCACTCCGATTATCGGAGAGGTATCTCTGGGCCCACTCGGTAATGCACATCACTATAAGCCTTGCAAGCATTGTAACTAATGAGTTAGTTGCGGGATGATGTATTACAGAACGAGTAAAGAGACTTGCCGGTAACGATATTGAACTAGGTATTGAGATACTGACGATCGAATCTCGGGCAAGTAACATACCGATGACAAAGGGAACAAGTATGTTGTTATGCGGTCTGCCCGATAAAGATCTTCATAGAATATGTGGGTGCCAATATGAGCATCCATGTTCTGCTACTGGTTATTAACCGGAGATGTGTCTCGGTCATGTCTACATAGTTCTCGAACCCGTAGGGCCCTCACGCTTAAAGTTCGATGACGAATGTATTATGAGTTTATGTGATTTGATGTACCGAAGGTAGTTCGGAGTCCCGGATGAGATAGGGGACATGACAAGGAGTCTCGAAATGGTCGAGACGTAAAGATCGATATATTAGACGACTATATTCGGACTTCGGAAAGGTTCTGAGTGATTCGAGTATTTTTTTGGAGTACCGGGGAGTTACGGGAATACGGGGGGAGAAGTATATGGGCATTATTGGGCTTTAGGGGAGAGGGAGAGGCAGGCCGCGCCCCCCCCCCCCATTGACTAGTCCGAATTGTACTAGGGGGAGGGGCGGCTCCCCCACCTTCCTTCTCTTCCCTCTTCCCTTTCCTTGACTCCTACTCCTGCTACTTGGAAGGGGGGGGGGGGGGAATCCTACTCCCGGTGGGAGTAGGACTCCTCCAGGGCGCGCCATAGGGGCCGGCCCTCTCCTCCCCCTCATCCTCTCCTTTATATACGTGGTCAGGGGACATCCCATAGACACAACAATTGATTTGTTTGATCTTTTAGCCGTGTGCGGTGCCCCCCTCCACCATAGTCCACCTCGACAATACTGTAGCGGTGCTTAGGCGAAGCCCTGCGTCGGTAGAACATCTACATCGTCACCACACCCTCGTGCTGACAAAACTCTCCCTCAACACTCAGCTGGATCAGAATTCGAGGGACGTCATCGGGCTGAACGTGTGCTGAACTCGGAGGTGCCGTGCGTTCGGTACTTGATCGGTCGGATCATGAAGACGTACGACTACATCAACCGGTTTGTGTTAACGCTTCCGCTTTCGGTCTACGAGGGTACATGGACAACACTCTCCCCTCTCGTTGCTATGCATCACCATGATCTTGCGTGTGCATAGGATTTTTTTTTTGAAATTACTACGTTACCCAACAGTGGCATCCGAGCCAGGTTTTATGCGTAGATGTCATATGCACGAGTAGGACACAAGTGAGTTGTGGGCGATATAAGTCATACTGCTTACCAGCATGTCATACTTTGGTTGGCGGTATTGTTGGATGAAGCGTCCGGACCGACATTACGCCAGATGCTTACGCGAGACTGGTTCTACCGACGTGCTTTGCACACAGGTGGCTGGCGGGTTTCAGTTTCTCCAACTTTAGTTGAACCGAGTGTGGCTACGCCTGGTCCTTGCGAAGGTTAAAACAGCACCAACTTGACAAACTAGCGTTGTGGTTTTGATGCGCAGGTAAGAATGGTTCTTGCTAAGCCCGTAGAAGCCACGTAAAACTTGCAACAACAAAGTAGAGGACGTCTAACTTGTTTTTGCAGGGCATGTTGTGATGTGATATGGTCAAGACATGATGATAAATTTTATTGTATGAGATGATCATGTTTTGTAACCGAGTTATCGGCAACTGGCAGGAGCCATATGGTTGTCTCTTTATTGTATGCAATGCAATCGCCCTGTAATGCTTTACTTTATCACTAAACGGTAGCGATAGTCGTAGAAGCATAAGATTGGCGAGACGACAACGATGCTACGATGGAGATCAAGGTGTCGCGCCGGTGACGATGGTGATCATGACGGTGCTTCGTAGATGGAGATCACAAGCACAAGATGATGATGGCCATATCATATCACTTATATTGATTGCATGTGTTGTTTATCTTTTATGCATCTTATCTTGCTTTTATTGACAGTAGCATTATAAGATGATTGCTACCTCTTGAGCACTGCGTTGGATTTCCCCGAAGAGGAGAGGATGATGTAGCAAAGTAGCGTAAGTATTTCCCTCGGTTTTTGAGAACCAAGGTATCAATCCAGTAGGAGGCCACGCGCGAGTCCCTCGTACCTACACAAAGCGATAGCTCCTCGCAACAAACGCGATTAGGGGTTGTCAATCCCTTCACGGTCACTTACGAGAGTGAGATCTGATAGAGATGATAGATAATAATTTTTGGTATTTCTGATATAAATATGCAAGGTAAAATAGAAGGCAAAAGTAAAAGCAAAGCAAATATAAAGTGATTGGAGATTGATACGATGAGAATAGACCCGGGGGCCATAGGTTTCACTAGTGGCTTCTCTCAAGAGCATAAGTATTTCTATGGTGGGTGAACAAATTACTGTTGAGCAATTGACAGAATTGAGCATAGTTATGAGAATATCTAGGTATGATCATGTATATAGGCATCACGTCCGAGACAAGTAGACCGACTCCTGCCTGCATCTACTACTATTACTCCACTCATCGACCGCTATCCAGCATGCATCTAGAGTATTAAGTTCAAGAAAACAGAGTAACGCCTTAAGCAAGATGACATGATGTAGAGGGATTAATTCATGCAATATGATATAAACTCCATCTTGTTATCCTCGATGGCAACAATACAATACGTGCCTTGCTACCCCTTCTGTCACTCGGAAAGGACACCGCAAGATTGAACCCAAAGCTAAGCACTTCTCCCATTGCAAGAAAAACCAATCTAGTAGGCCAAACCAAACTGATAATTCGAAGAGACTTGCAAAGATAACCAATCATACATAAAAGAATTTAGAGGAGATTCAAATATTGTTCATAGATAATCTTGATCATAAACCCACAATTCATCGGTCTCAACAAACACACCGCAAAAAGAAGATTACATCGAATAGATCTCCACGAGAGAGGGGGAGAACATTGTATTGAGATCCAAAAAGAGAGAAGAAGCCATCTAGCTACTAACTATGGACCCGAAGGTCTGAGGTAAACTACTCACACTTCATTGGAGAGGCTATGGTGATGATGTAGAAGCCCTCCGCGATTGATTCCCCTTCCGGTGAACTCTCCTAACAGGCCCCAAGATGGGATCTCGTGGATACGAAAGTTGCGGTGGTGGAATTAGGTTTTGGCTCCGTGTCGATCGCTTGGGGTGCGTGAGGTATATATAGGAGGAAGAAGTACGTCGGTGGAGCTTGAGGGCCCACGAGGCAGGGCGCGCCTCCACCCTAGTGACCGCCTCGTGGCTTTCTTGACAGGGTCCAAGTCTCTGGGTCTTATCTCGATGAGCAAATCACGTTCCGAAGGTTTCATTCCGTTTGGACTCCGTTTGATATTCCGTTTCTTGAAACACTGAAATAGGCAAAAACAACAATTCGGGCTGGGCCTCCGGTTAATAGGTTAGTCCCAAAAGTAATATAAAATGGAAAATAAAGCCCAATATAGTCCAAAACAGTAGATAATATAGCATGGAGCAATCAAAATTATAGATACGTTGGAGACGTATCGCATCCCAAGCTTAATTCCTGCTCGTCCTCGGTAGGTAAATGATAAAAAGAGAATTTTTGATGCGGAGTGCTACTTGGCATAATTTCAATGTAAATCTTCTTAATTGTGGTATGAATATTCATATCCGAAAGATTCAAGACAAAAGTTTATATTGACATAAAAATAATAATACTTCAAGCATACTAACAAAGCAATTATGTCTTCCTAAAATAACATGGCCAAAGAAAGTTATCCATACAAAATCATATAGTCTGGCTATGCTCTATATTCACCACACAAAGTATTTAAATCATGCACAACCCCGATGACAAGCCAAACAATTGTTTCATACTTTTGACATTTTCAAAACTTTTTCGATCTTCACGCAATATATGAGCGTGAGCCATGGATATAGCACTATATGTGGAATAGAATGGTGGTTGTGGAGAAGACAAAAAGAGGGGAAGATAGTCTCACATCAACTAGGCGGGTCAACGGGCTATGGAGATGCCCATCAATAGATATCAATGTGAGTGAGTAGGGATTGCCATGCAACAGATGCACTAGAGCTATAAGCATATGAAAGCTCAAAAAATAAACTAAGTGGGTGTGCATCCAACTCGCTTGCTCACGAAGACCTAGGGCATTTTGAGGAAGCCCGTCATTGGAATATACAAGCCAAGTTCTATAATGAAAAATTCCCCTAGTATATGAAAGTGACAAAATGAGAGACTCTTTATCATGAAGATCATGGTGCTACTTTGAAGCACAAGTGTGGTAAAAGGATAGTAACATTGTCCCTTCTCTCTTTTTCTATTTTTTTTATTTGGGCCTTTTTTTGGCCTCTTTTTTTTTTAATTTTTCGTCCGGAGTCTCATCCCAACTTGTGGGGGAATCATAGTCTCCATTATCCTTTCCTCACTTGGGACAATGCTCTAAAAATGATCATCATCACACTTTTTATTTTTCTTACAACTCAATACTTAGAACAAAATATGACTCCATGTGAATGCATCCGGCGGTGTACCGGGATATGCAATGAATCAAGAGTGACATGTATGCAAGAATTATGAATGGTGGCTTTGCCACAAATACGATGTCCACTACATGATCATGCTAGCAATATGACAATGATGGAGCGTGTCATAATAAACGGAACGGTGGAAATTTCAATGGCAATATATCTCGGAATGGCTATGGAAATGCCATGATAGGTAGGTATGGTGGCTGTTTTGAGGAAGGTATATGGTGGGTGTATGATACCGGCGAAAGGTGCGCGGTATTAGAGAGGCTATCAATGTTGGAAGGATGGGAAAAAGTGCGTATAATCCATGGACTCAACATTAGTCATAAAGAACTCATATACTTATTGCAAAAATCTAGAAGATATCAAAGCAAAGTATTACGCGCATGCTCCTAGGGGGATAGATTGGTAGGAAAAGACCATCGCTCATCCCCAACCGCCACTCATAAGGAAGACAAACAATAAATAAATCATGCTCCGACTTCATCACATAACGGTTCACCATACGTGCATGCTACGGGAATCACAAACTTTAACACAAGTATTTCTCAAATTCACAACTACTCAACTAGCATGACTCTAATATCACCATCTTCATATCTCAAAACAATTATCAAGCATCATACTTTTCTTAATATTCAACGCACTCAAAAGAAAGTTTTACAAATCTTGAATACCAAGCATATTATTATTTTTAAGCAATTTACCATGCTATTTAAGACTCTCAAAATAATCTAAGTGAAGCATGAGAGATCAATAGTTTCTTTAAAACAAATCCACCACCGTGCTCTAAAAGATCTAAGTGAAGCACATAGAGCAAAATTATAAAGCTCAAAAGATATAAGTGAAGCACATAGAGTAAAACTATATAGCTCAAAAGGTATAAGTGAAGCACATAGAGTATTCTATCAAATTCCAATTCATGTATGGCTCTCTCAAAAGGTGTGTACAGCAAGGATGATTGTGGTAAACTAAAAAGCAAAGACTCAAATCATGCAATACGCTCCAAGCAAAACACATATCATGTGGTGAATAAAAATATAGCTCCAAGTAAAATTACCGATGGAGGTAGACGAAAGAGGGGATGCCTTCCGGGGCATCCCCAAGCTTTGACTTTTTGGTGTCCTTGGATTATCTTGGGGGTGCCATGGGAATCCCCAAGTTTAGTCTCTTGCCACTCCTTGTTCCATAATCCATCAAAAGATTTCACCAACAACTTGAAAACTCCACAACACAAAACTCAACAGAAATCTCGTGAGCTCCGTTAGCGAAAGAAAACAAAAGACCACTTCAAGGTACTGTAATGAACTCATTCTTTATTTATATTGGTGTTAAACCTACTGTATTCCAACTTCTCTATGGTTTATAAACTATTTTACTAGCCATAGATTCATCAAAATAAGCAAACAACACACGAAAAACAGAATCTGTCAAAAACAGAACAGACTGTAGTAATCTGTAACTAACGCAAACTTCTGGAACTCCAAAAAATCAGCCAAAATAGGAAGACCTAGGAAATTTATTTATTGATCAGCAGAAATTGGAATCAGTATTTTATCACGTTCTGGTGAGTTTTAACTATTCGGGCACTGAGCACAAAGTTTCTGGAAATTACAGCAAGATCAAATAACTATCATCCAAGAAGATCCTATAGGTTTAACTTGGCACAAACACTAATTAAAACATAAAACCACATCTAAACAGAAGGTAGATGGATTATTTATTCCTAAACAGAAGCAAAAAAACAAAAAACTAAAATAAAATTGGGTTGCCTCCCAACAAGCGCTATCGTTTAACGCCCCTAGCTAGGCATAAAAGCACGGATAGATCTAGGTATTGCCATCTTTGGTAGGCAATCCATAAGTGGCTCTCATGATAGATTCATATGGTAGTTTTATTTTATTTATAGGGAAGTGTTCCATGCCTTTATTTAATGGAAATTGGAATCTAATATTCCCTTCCTTCATATCAATAATTGCACCAATCGTTCTAAGGAAAGGTCTACCAAGAATAATAGGACAAGAAGGATTGCAATCTATATCAAGAACGATAAAATCTACGGGCACATAATTCCTATTTGCAACAATAAGAACATCATTAATTCTTCCCATAGGTTTTTTAATAGTGGAATCCGCAAGGTGCAAGTTTAGAGAGCAATCATCAAAATCAAGGAAATCTAGCAAATCACACAAAGTTTTGGAAATAGTGGAGACACTAGCACCCAAATCACATAAAGCATAAAATTCATGATCCTTAATCTTAATTTTAATAGTTGGTTCCCACTCATCATGGAGTTTTCTAGGGATAGAAACTTCCAACTCAAGTTTTTCTTCATAAGATTGCATCAAGGCATCAACGATATGTTTAGTAAACGCTTTATTTTGACTATAAGCATGAGGAGAATTTAGCACGGATTGCAACAAGGAAATACAATCAATTAAAGAGCAACTTTCATAATTAAATTCCTTGAAATCCAATATAGTGGGTTTAGCAACATCTAGGGTTTTATTCTTTTCAATCCCACTTTTATCAATTTCATCATCAAGATCTAAGTACTCCGACTTTTTAGAACGCCGTCTAGGTAAGGGTGGATCATATTCAGTTTCATCAAGATTCATATTGCAAAACAAAGATTTGATAGGGGACACATCAATAACTTTTAGATCTTCATCTTGATTTTCACAGGAATTGGAAGAACACGCGTTAATAAAGGCATCTTTCGTAGCACGCATCCTAGCGGTTCTTTCCTTGCACTCGTCAATGGAAATTCTCATGGCTTTGAGAGACTAATTGATATCATGCTTAGGAGGAGTAGATCTAAGCTTTAAAGAATCAACATCAAGAGAAATTCTATCAACGTTCCTAGCCAATTCGTCAACTTTGAGCAATTTCTCTTCAAGCAAAGCATTAAAATTCTTTTGTGAATTCATAAACTCTTTAACACTATTCTCAAATTCAGAGGGTATCTTATTAAAATTTCCATAAGAGTTGTTGTAGGAATTTCCATAATTATTAGAAGGATTACTAGGATAAGGCCTAGGATTAAAATTCCCTCTATATGCGTTGTTACCAAAATTATTCCTACCAACAAAATTCACATCCATAGATACATTATTATTCTCAATCAAAGTAGACAAAGGCATATCATTAGGATCAGAAGAAACACTCTTAGTAGCAAATAATTTCATAAGTTCATCCATCTTTCCACTCAAAACATTAATTTCTTCTATCGCATGCACTTTTTTATTAGTAGATCTTTCAGTGTGCCATTGAGAATAATTAACCATAATATTATCCAAGAGTTTAGTAGCATCTCCAAAAGTGATTTCCATAAAAGTGCCTCCCGCGGCCGAATCTAAAAAATTTCTAGAAGCAAAATTCAATCTGGCATATTTTTTTGTATAATCATCCAAAAATTCAAACCATGAGTAGGACAATTACGTATCATTAATTTCATTCTCTCCCAAGCTTGTGCAACATGTTCATGATCAAGTTGCTTAAAATTCATAATATCGTTTCTAAGAGAGATGATCTTAGCGGGAGGAAAATACTTAGAGATAAAATCATCTTTGCACTTGTTCCATTAATCAATACTATTTTTAGGCAAAGACGAAAACCAAGCTTGAGCACGATCTTAAGCGAAAAAGGAAATAGCTTCAATTTAACAATATCATTATTGATATATTTATTCTTTTGCATATCACATAAATCAACAAAGCTATTTAGATGAGTAGCGACATCTTCACTAGGAAGGCCGGCGAATTGATCTTTCATAACAAGATTCAACAAAGCAGTATTGATTTCACAAGATTCAGTATTGGCAAGAGGAGCAATCGGAGTGCTAAGGAAATCATTATTGTTGGTATTGGTATAGTCACACAATTTGGCATTATCTTGAGCCATTGCGACAAACAAGCAATCCAACACACGAGCAAACAAAAAGCAAGCGAGAAAAAGGCAAACGGAAAAGAGAGGGCGAATAAAATGGCAAGGGTGAAGTGGGGGAGAGGAAAACGAGAGGCAAATGGCAAATAATGTAACGCGGGAGATAAGGATTGTGATGGGTACTTGGTATGTTGACTTCTGCGTAGACTCCCCGGCAACGGCGCCAGAAATGGCTCATTGTCGGGAGTCCAAATCTTGACTTGACCTTGCGTAAGCTTCCCCGGCAACGGCGCCAGAAATTCTTCTTGCTACCTCTTGAGCACTGCGTTGGATTTCCCCGAAGAGGAGAGGATGATGCAGCAAAGTAGCGTAAATATTTCCCTCAGTTTTTGAGAACCAAGGTATCAATCCAGTAGGAGGCCACGCACGAGTCCCTCGTACCTACACAAAGCGATAGCTCCTCGCAACAAACGCGATTAGGGGTCGTCAATCCCTTCACGGTCACTTACGATAGTGAGATCTGATAGAGATGATAGATAATAATTTTTGGTATTTCTGATATAAATATGCAAGGTAAAATAGAAGGCAAAAGTAAAAGCAAAGCAAATATAAAGTGATTGGAGATTGATACGATGAGAATAGACCCGGGGGCCATAGGTTTCACTAGTGGCTTCTCTCAAGAGCATAAGTATTTCTATGGTGGGTGAACAAATTCTCGTTGAGCAATTGATGAATTGAGCATAGTTATGAGAATATCTAGGTATGATCATGTATATAGGCATCACGTCCGAGACAAGTAGACCGACTCCTGCCTGCATCTACTACTATTACTCCACTCATCGACCGCTATCCAGCATGCATCTAGAGTATTAAGTTCAAGAAAACAGAGTAACGCCTTAAGCAAGATGACATGATGTAGAGGGATTAATTCATGCAATATGATATAAACTCCATCTTGTTATCCTCGATGGCAACAATACAATACGTGCCTTGCTACCCCTTCTGTCACTCGGAAAGGACACCGCAAGATTGAACCCAAAGCTAAGCACTTCTCCCATTGCAAGAAAAACCAATCTAGTAGGCCAAACCAAACTGATAATTCGAAGAGACTTGCAAAGATAACCAATCATACATAAAAGAATTCAGAGGAGATTCAAATATTGTTCATAGATAATCTTGATCATAAACCCACAATTCATTGATCTCAACAAATACACCGCAAAAAGGAGATTACATCGAATAGATCTCCACAAGAGAGGGGGAGAACATTGTATTGAGATCCAAAAAGAGAGAAGAAGCCATCTAGCTACTAACTATGGACCCGAAGGTCTGAGGTAAACTACTCACACTTCATCGGAGAGGCTATGGTGATGATGTAGAAGCCCTCCGTGATTGATTCCCCTTCAGTGAGCTCGGATGTGGCCCCAAGATGGGATCTTGTGGATACAGAAAGTTGCGGCGGTGGAATTATGTTTTAGCTCCGTGATCGATCGCTTGGGGTACGTGGTATATATAGGAGGAAGAAGTACGTCGGTGGAGCTTGAGGGGCCCACGAGGCAAAGCGGCGCGCCTAGGGGGGCCCCCACCTCGTGACCGCCTCGTGGATTTCTTGACGGAGGGTCCAAGTCTCCTGGGTCTTATCTGATGTGCAAATCACGTCCCCGAAGGTTTCATTCCATTTGGACTCTGTTTGATATTCCGTTTCTTCGAAACACTGAAATAGGCAAAAAACAGCAATTCTGGGCTGGGCCTCCGGTTAAAGGTTAGTCCCAAAAGTAATATAAAAGTGGAAAATAAAGCCCAATATAGTCCAAAACAGTAGATAATATAGCATGGAGCAATCAAAAATTATAGATACGTTGGAGACGTATCAATGATCTCTCACTAAATTTCAAGATAAAAGTGTTCTCCCTGAGTATGCACCGTTGCCAAAGTTCGTCGTGCCCAGACACCACGTAATGATCGGGTGTGATAAGCTCTACGTCCATCTAGAACGGGTGCAAGCCAGTTTTGCACACGCAGAATACTCGGGTTAAAATTGACGAGCCTAGCATATGAAAATATGGCCTCGGAACACTGAGACCGAAAGGTCGAGCATGAATCATATAGTAGATATGATCAACATAGTGATGTTCACCATTGAAAACTACTCCATTTCACGTGATGATCGGTTATGGTTTAGTTGATTTGGATCACGTGATCACTTAGAAGATTAGAGGGATGTCTTTCTAAGTGGGAGTTCTTAAGTAATTTGATTAATTGAACTTTAATTTATCATGAACTTAGTCCTGGTAGTATTAGCATATCTATGTTGTAGATCAATAGCTCGCGATGTTGCTCCCCGTTTATGTTTTATATGTGTTCCTAGAGAAACTAAGTTGAAAGATGATAGTAGCAATGATGCGGATTGGATCCGTGATCTGAGGTTTATCCTCATTGCTGCACAGAAGAATTATGTCCTTGATGCACCGCTAGGTGACAGACCTATTGCAGGAGCAGATGCGGACGTTATGAACGTTTGGCTAGCTCAATATGATGACTACTTGATAGTTTAGTGCACCATGCTTAAACGGCTTAGAATCGGGACTTCAAAGACGTTTTGAACGTCATGGACCATATGAGATGTTCCAGGAGTTGAAGTTAATATTTCAAGCAAATACCTGAGTTGAGAGATATGAAGTCTCCAACAAGTTCTATAGCTAAAAGATGGAGGAGAATAGCTCAAGCAGTGAGCATATGTTCAGATTGTCTGGGTACTACAATCGCTTGAATCAAGTGGGAGTTAATCTTCCAGATAAGATAGTGATTGACAGAATTCTTTAGTCACCATCACCAAGTTAGTAGAACTTCGTGATGAACTATAGTATGCAAGGGATAACGTAAACGATTCCCGAGCTTTTCATGATGATGAAATCAGAAATCAAGAAAGAGCATCAAGTGTTGATGATTAACAAGACCACTAGTCTGAAAAGGGCAAAGGGAAAGAAAGGGAACTTCATGTAGAACGGCAAGCAAGTTGCTGCTCAAGTGAAGAAGCCCAAGTCCGGACCCAAGCCTGAGACTAAGTGCTTCTACTGCAAAGGGACTGGTCACTGGAAGCGGAACTGCCCCAAGTATTTGGTGGATAAGAAGGATGGCAAAGTGAACAAAGCTATATTTGATATATATGTTATTGATGTGTACTTTACTAGTGTTTATAGCAACCCCTCGGTATTTGATATTGGTTCAGTTGCTAAGAGTAGTAACTCAAAACGAGAATTACAGAATGAACAAAGACTAGTTAAGGGTGAAGTGACGATGTGTATTGGAAGTGGTTCCAAGATTGATATGATCATCATCGCACACTCCCTATACTTTCGGGATTAGTGTTGAACCTAAAATAAATGTTATTTAGTGTTTGCGTTGAGCATGAATATGATTCGATCATGTTTATTGCAATACGGTTATTCATGTAAGTTAGAGAATAATTGTTATTCTGTTTACATGAATAAAACCTTCTATGGTCATACACCCAATGAAAATGGTTTGTTGGATCTCGATCGTGGTGATACACATTTTCATAATATTGAAGCCAAAAGATGCAAAGTTAATAATTATAGTGCAACTTATTTGTGGCACTGCCGTTTAGGTCATATTGGTGTAAAGCGCATGAAGAAACTCCATGCTGATGGACTTTTGAAATCACTTGATGCTTGCGAACCATGCCTCATGGGCAAGATGACTAAGACTCCGTTCTCCGGAACAATTGAGCGAGCAGCTGACTTATTGGAAATAATACATACTGATGTATGCGGTCTGATGAGTGTTAAGGATCACGACAAGTATCGTTATTTTCTGACCTTCACAGATGATTTGAGCAGATATGGGTATATCTACTTGATGAAACACAAGTCTGAAACATTTGAAAAGTTCAAAGAATTTCAGAGTGAAGTGGAGAATTATCGTAACATGAAAAATAAAAGTTTCCACGATATGATTGCGGAGGTAAAATATTTCAGTTACGAGTTTGGCCTTCAGTTAAAACAATGTGAAATAGTTTCACTACTCATGCCACCTGGAACACCACAGTGTAATGGTGTGTCCGAACGTCATAACCATACTTTATTAGATATGGTGCAATCTATGATGTCTCTTACCGATTTACCACTATCGTTTTGGGGTTATGCATAAGAGACAGATGCATTCACGTTAAATAGGGCACCATCTAAATCCGTTGAGACGACACCATATGAACTATGGTTTGGCAAGAAACCTAAGTTGTCGTTTCTTAAAGTTTGGGGTTGCGATGCTTATGTGAAAATTTTCATCCTGATAAGCTAAAACCCAAATCGGAAAAGTGCGTCTTCATAGGATACCCAAAAGATACTGTTGGGTACACCTTCTATCACAAATCCAAAGGCAAGATATTCGTTGCTGAGAATGGATCCTTTCTAGAGAAGGAGTTTCTCTCGAAAGAAGTGAGTGGGAGGAAGTAGAACTTGATGAGGTAACTGTACCTGCTCCCTTATTAGAAAGTAGTTCATCACAGAAATCTGTTTCTGTGACTACTACACCAATTAGTGAGGAAGCTAATGATGATGATCATGTAACTTCAGATCAAGTTACTATCGAACCTTGTAAGTAAACCAGAGTGAGATCCGCACCAGAGTGGTACGGTAATCCTGTTCTGGAGGTCAGGTTACTTGACCATGACGAACCTACGAACTATGAGGAAGCGATGATGAGGCCAGATTCCGCGAAATGGCTTGAGGCCATGAAATCTGAGATGAGATCCATGTATGAGAACAAAGTATGGACTTTGATTGACTTGCCCAATGATCGGCGAGCCATTGAGATTAAATGGATCTTCAAGAGGAAGACGGACGCTGATAGTTACTATCTACAAAGCTAGAATTGTTGCAAAAGGTTTTCGACAAGTTCAAGGTGTTGACTACGATGAGAGTTTCTCACTCGTATCTATGCTTAATTCTGTCCGAATCATGTTAGCAATTGCCGCATTTTATGAAATCTGGCAAATGGATAAACAAAATTGCATTCCTTAATGGATTTATAAAGGAAGAGTTGTATATGATGCAATCAGAAGGTTTTGTCAATCCGAAAGGTGCTAACAAAATATCAAGCTCCAGCGATCCATCTATGGACTGGTGCAAGCATCTCAGAGTTGGAATATACACTTTGATAAGTTGATCAAAGGATATAGTTTTATACAGACTTGCGGTGAAGCCTGTATTTACAAGAAAGTGAGTGGGAGCACTACAACATTTCTGATAAATATATGTGAATGACATATTGTTGATCGGAAATAATGTAGAATTATTCAGCAAAGCATAAAAGGAGTGTTTGAAAGGAGTTTTTCAAAGAAAGACCTCGGTGAAGCTGCTTACATATTGAGCATCAAGATCTATAGAGATAGATCAAGACGCTTGATAAGTTTTTCAATGAGTACATACCTTGACAAGTTTTTGAAGTAGTTCAAAATGGAACAGTCAAAGAAAGAGTTCTTGCCTGTGTTACAAGGTGTGAAATTGAGTAAGACTCAAAGCCCGACCACAGCAGAAGATAGAAAGAGAATGAAAGTCATTCCTTATGCCTCAGCCATAGGTTCTATATAGTATGCCATGCTGTGTACCAGATCTATTGCATACCCTACCACTGAGTTTGGCAAGGGAGTACAATAGTAATCTAGGAGTAGATCACTGGACAGCGGTCAAAATTATCCTTAATGGAATAAGGATATGTTTCTCGATTATGGAAGTGACAAAAGGTTCGTCGTAAAGGGTTACGTCGATGCAAGTTTTAACACTAATCTAGATGACTCTAAGTCTCGGTCTAGATACATATTGAAAGTGGGAGCAATTAGCTAGAGTAGCTCCGTGCAGAGCATTGTAGACATAGAAATTTGCAAAATACTTACGGATCTGAATTTGACAGACCCGTTGACTAAAATTATCTCACAAGCAAAACATGATCACACCTTAGTACTCCTTGGGTGTTAATCACATAGCGATGTAAACTAGATTACTGACTCTAGTAAACCCTTTGGGTGTTGGTCACATGTTGATGTGAACTATGGGTGTTAACCACATAAAGATGTGAACTATTGATGTTAAATCACATGGCGATGTGAACTAGATTATTGACTCTAGTGCAAGTGGGAGACTGAAGGAAATATGCCCTAGAGGAAATAATAAAGTTATTATTTATTTCCTTATATCATGATAAATGTTTATTATTCATGCTAGAATTATATTAACCGGAAACATAATACATGTGTGAATACATAGACAAACAGAGTGTCACTAGTATGCCTCTACTTGACTAGCTCGTTAATCGAAGATGGTTATGTTTCCTAACCATAGACATAAGTTGTCATTTGATTAACGGGATCACATCATTAGGAGAATGATGTGATTGACTTGACCCATTCCATTAGCTTAGCACTTGATCGTTTAGTATGTTGCTATTGCTTTCTTCATGACTTATACATGTTCCTATGACTATGAGATTATGCAACTCCCGTTCACCGGAGGAACACTTTGAGTGCTATCAAACGTCACAACGTAACTGGGTGATTATAAAGGTGCTCTACAGGTGTCTCTGAAGGTACTTGTTGGGTTGGCGTATTTCGAGATTAGGATTTGTCACTCCGATTGTCGGAGAGGTATCTCTGGGCCCACTCGGTAATGCACATCACTATAAGCCTTGCAAGCATTGTAACTAATGAGTTAGTTGCGGTATGATGTATTACAGAACGACTAAAGAGACTTGCCGGTAACGAAATTGAACTAGGTATTGAGATACCGACG
Organism: Aegilops longissima; assembly: GCA_021605205.1. Classification (NCBI taxonomy): domain Eukaryota; kingdom Viridiplantae; phylum Streptophyta; class Magnoliopsida; order Poales; family Poaceae; genus Aegilops; species Aegilops longissima. Next base: position 490,790,691 of record CM038680.1, read on the forward strand.
ATCGAATCTCGGGCAAGTAACATACCTATGACAAAGGGAACAACGTATGTTGTTATGCGGTCTGACCGATAAAGATCTTCGTAGAATATGTGGGAGCCAATATGAGCATCCAGGTTCCGCTATTGGTTATTGACCGGAGACGTGTCTCGGTCATGTCTACATAGTTCTCGAACCCGTAGGGTTAGCACGCTTAAAGTTCGATGACGAATGTATTATGAGTTTATGTGATTTGATGTACCGAAGGTAGTTCGGAGTCCCGTATGAGATCGGGGACATGACGAGGAATCTCGAAATGGTCGAGACGTAAAGATCTATATATTGGACGACTATATTTGGACTTCGGAAAGGTTCCGAGTGATTCAGGTATTTTTCGGAGTACCGGGGAGTTACGGGAATACGGGGGAAGAAGTATATGGGTCTTATTGGGCTTTAGGGGAGAGGGAGAGGCAGGCCACCCGCCCCCCATTGACTAGTCCGAATTGGACTAGGGGGAGGGGCGGCTCCCCCTCCTTCCTTCTCTTCCCTCTTCCCTTTCCTTGACTCCTACTCCTACTACTTGGAAGGAGGGGAATCCTACTCCCGGTGGGAGTAGGACTCCTCCAGGGCGCGCCATAGGGGCCAGCCCTCTCTCCCCTCCTCCACTCCTTTATATACGTGGCCAGGGGGCACCCCATAGACACAACAATTGATCTGTTTGATCTTTTAGCTGTGTGCGGTGCCCCCCTCCACCATAGTCCACCTCGATAATACTGTAGCGGTGCTTAGGTGAAGCCCTGCGTCGGTAGAACATCTACATCATCACCACGCCGTCGTGCTGACGAAACTCTCCCTCAACACTCAGCTGGATCGGAGTTCGAGGGACGTCATCGGGCTGAATGTGTGCTGAACTCGGAGGTGCCGTGCGTTCGGTACTTGATCGGTCGGATCATGAAGACGTACGACTACATCAACCGCGTTGTGCTAACGCTTCCGCTTTCGGTCTATGAGGGTACGTGGACAACACTCTCCCCTCTCGTTGCTATGCATCACCATGATCTTGCGTGTGTGTAGGAATTTTTTTTAAATTACTACGTTACCCAACACTTGCAAGATGCAAGCTACTAATGACCCTGTGGAGATTCTGGTATGTCCGTAATGAAATTATACACAAGAAACCAGCCCCTCCACTTGATGTCTCTGCTCGATTTCTTCAGAGTTATTTGGATTCAATTATTGTTCTCAAACTGAATTCGGAGGCTGACCCACACAAAGAAAAAACTGTTATCACATAATTCAGATGCCGGTACCTATTGTGTCCCGGTCGCTATACCCTGCTGGCAACCTCCTACCCATGACAATGTTAAGCAGAATACAAATGGATCATTCGTGTCAGTTGGAGATGCTGGTGCGGGTATGATCCTCAGGAATGAGACAGGAGCTATTATCTTTTTGGCGTGCAGGAAATTACATTCTTGTCAAGATGCGTTGGAAGTAGAACTCTGTGCGTGCAAGGAGGTCCTCCCGATTGCTGTGCAAAGGTGCAATTCCCCTATTACCATTGAGATGGATTCACTCCATGCGGTGAACATGATCCATAGTAAGATGGCTGATCGCTCTACCTACGCTCACCTGGTGCAAGGGATAAAACAGTTAGCTGGTACTGTTAGTACTTGTATTACTCACGCCCCTGCTCTTGTAATAAAGCTAGTGATAGGCTGGCCTCTTACGCCAGGACTAGCAATAGAACAGTGACTTGGTTGGGGTCAGGACCGCTTTAGGTCCTGGACATTGTTAGTGAGGATTGTAAAGACATTATAATTGAGTAATACAAGCTGTTTTTTCAGGCAAAAAAAATATGTCAATCGTTTTGCAATTTTCTATCATTGTTTGCTTTATGTGTTTATACATTTCGTTTCTTCTCTCATGTAATACCAGTCCTTGATTCATTATTTCTTAGAAAAAAATCTGGTTTGTTTTTAGTTTTGTATTAGCTTTGGATGTAGTTTTTGTTTAGCGATTATGATCAACTTGGCGTAATCTCAGCTGAAAGTGTGTATTAGCAATCTTTCTGTTCATATGTATAACATCTCGTACCATAACAAATCAGTGCTGGATCCGCGGGATTAAAGTATTCAGCGACGCAGCGTTACTGTTAGTTGGTGAAAGGAGCAGCATGCACCAGATGATCCAGTACCACCCAAGAAAAACTTGGCTAGTACACAAATCAACTGAACCAAGTAGTGGTCAGTCGACTGACCCAACTAAGTTTCCAGTCGACTGTCTGCTAGCCAGTCCCCATTCATTTGCTTGCAACCTATTTTTTCTATTTTTAACCATGCAACCGATTTCATCTATTTTCTTAACCTTGCAACCGATTTCCTCTTTTTTTATACATGCAGCCAATTTCGTTTGTTGTTGGGCTACGGTTTGGACACAGGTTATAGCATCAAGGATTCCTCAAATGCCCCATATAGTCTAGGCGGACGGTTCGATCAGTGACTGATCATAATTATGACTCGACCGAACTTCTCAAACTGGCCCTATATGTCTGGACTGACCGACACCCGCATATCCAACCCATATCTTGGATTGATATGAGGACGAACAGATGTGCCTGGTGCGTCTGCCACATCGGATCCATACATGACCCCCCACCATCCCACAAATTTCATCAAATCTCCCCCAACTTTGAACCAACCCTTTTTCTCTCATTCTTCCTCATCTGCGCCGACCATACCTTAGCTCCTCCGCCATCCCAACCCCTCAACACCTGCAGCGCCGCTGCACAACGCTTCCCGCCAGTCTCGCTGCCTCGGAATCTGTCGCTGCCCCAGATGCCGTTGTGGTACGCCTGACTATTCTCGGACCGCACTTTGCCCTCTATGTGTTCGACAAATTGTCCGAGCATTTTTTGTTGCTTCTTTCATACGCAAAATGTGGTTTTGGAAGGTTCGTCGGATGAGGGGTATGAAAGCAAGGTGCTTGATTAATTCAAGAGGAGTTCCTCGATTCGTCGGATTCAGACAAAGATGCCGAGATGATGATGATCATGAGCATCCTATGAACAGGGAGGTGGAGCACATTCTAAACTTTAAGGGTTCGATCAAAAGGAGAAGAGTTTTTATTCGAGATATGGTCGTTGGAGGACGACTGCTGTACACAGACTACTTTAAGCAGAAATTAGGTGCACGAGTGCAAGTACTCAATGATCTTCTGGACCATACGTGGATCCACAATAGGAACCAAAGAGTTTAATCTTTGAATTATGCATTTGAAATCAATTTTACGTTTGCACTATGTATTTTCTCTACGAACAAATGTTATTCTACATGTGATATACACGTGTATGATCAACATGCATGAATTTTTCATGTATTTGAGGGTTTTTATATGAGGAGTGTGGTTATCCAATAGGACATTTAAGGGGCCTTCGAGTGCTGTCCGGAGCCGTGCCTCGGTGCATCCGTGGACGTTTAGGGAGGCGGATTTACCAAATTTGACTATAGATGCTCTTATCTCTCCCCATACCACCCAGTGGTCCACCACCCATTAGCGTCAGGGACTTGGATCTCAGGGTCATGTCTCACCTGGGACCTCCTACACTACGACTTGTGCAGCACCTGGCGCCAAATCACGCACCCACCCACCCCAGGCACACTTCTTGGGCCGGCCTAGTGCGGAGCGCCGCACCATCTTTTCGTTCATTTTTCTCCTTTTTCTTTTCCCTTTCTATTTTCAAAAGAAATTCAAAATATCTACCTAAAACTTTGGGAAATGTTCACAAATAAAAAAAATCACAGATTGTAAAAATGTTCACGAGTATGTTTTTTTCACGAGTTTAAAAATGCTTGTGAAATTTAAACAATGTTAAAAATCTCAAAAAATGTCCAGGAATTTAGAAAATCTTTCACAAATTTAAGAAATATTTTTGGATTAAAGAAAAGGTTCATGAATTCATTCACAAATTTAAAACATGTTCAAGAATTCAATTTTTTTAATGAAGTTCAGAAAATATTCAAACATTTCAAAATTTGATCATGAGTTTGGAAAATGCTCATGAATTCAAAAATACTCATGAATTCAGAAAATTTTCAGGTGTTTGAGGAAAATTCACGACTGTCAAAAACATGTTAATGAGTTTGAACAAAATGTTCATGGATTTAAAAAAAATCTTGGTTTCGAAAAAAATCTTCACCTATTTTTTTTCATGATTTTCAAACAAATCATGAATTTATAAAAAGTTTATTAGGAATTTTGGAAAAGTTGTTATTTGACAAAAATTACAAAAGCAAAATAAAAACAAAAAACAGAAAAGGAATGAAGACAGAGAGACTAAAAAGGGACCCAGCCCATTCCCGCGGGCGGGTGTGCGCGTTTGGTCGTTATCCAGGTCGGGGAATAGGAATCTGCCTAATATCTCGCATATTGGGACGAGCTATCGTCGTCTTGCCTCGGCGCTGCAGCTAATAGAACTTATCTGAACCGGTTTCCAGAACCGTTTAGGGACCAGTTTTAGAAGTTTTTGCATGGGTTTTTCTTCTTCTTTTGTTTTTATGTGTTTATTGTATCGGTTCTCTTTAGTTTTTTAGCTTTTTTGTTTTAAAATAGATGTTGCACATTTTCTGGGTACACTTGATTTTTAAAACACGTTGAAAGTTTTCCATATACATGACGAACATTTTTATGAATACATGTTTGAATTTTTTTAAATGCATGTTAAAAAATTTCAGGATACATGCTGAATATTTTTGAACTTATGCCAAATATTTTCCAGATACACCTTGAATATTTTGTGAATGCATTGTAAACATTTATCATAAATGCCATGAATATTTAAAATGCTATAAATTTTAAAATTAGAACTTAGATTTTTTTCAATGTCATGGACACCTTTTGAAAATTACACTTTTTTCTAAATGTAAAGAACTTATTTTGAAACCCCTGGATTATTTTTAATATGCCACGAATATGTTTTTTGAATGGTGTGAAACATTTTGAAAAAATACGCAAATATATTTTTTAATTATATAGAAATAGTCTCTAAAAAATTTATGAACATAGCGCGTGGTCATTTTTTAATTTCCCGAGCACATTTTTGTGGTACAATTTTTATTAAAAATTTCACACTGCATGAACATTTTTGAATGTGCGATGATTTTAAAAATTTGAAGTAAATATTTTTAAATACATGTTTGAAAAAAATTGAAATATAAAAAGGAAAAATAACAAACAAGTGGACAAAGAAGAAGAAACTAGGTCGGTCCACTACAACGACACCACATGTGAGAGGTCCTTCTATCTCGCTACAAGCGAGACAAAGATACTCCTGCCCCTATCGGTTCCTCTCCACTTCTATGTCTCCCATGTTTTCTATTCTTTCTCCCGTTGCTTCGCTCCCGATGCAAGGGTTTGTTCTTCTGTCTTTGCCCGGTAGATTCATCTATGTAGGTGTCATTGTTGTTTGACTAGAGATGATACCCCAGGCGTTACTGTGGAAGTTGTTTGCCATTATTTCAATGATATTTTGTTGTTTGAAACATTATTATTTGTTTTAACTATATGATAATATGAACTAAAATATATATTATCTATTGTATTTGATTATTATATAACTACATGATATTTTTAAATATGTTGATGTAAGCCTTTTCCATGCATGCTGGCATGCATGATGCATGTTAAAGTTGGCGTTTTTCCCATGAATGATAGTATGGTGAGTTGACACGCATGTTGAGAAAATTAGATTAGAGTGAATGTGAATCAACTATTTGCGTATATAGGATTTAGTCCTCGTTATTTATAGCATGTCGGTTAAATCCTTGATTGTGGCGACTAAGTACGTGGTGGGTTGGGCAAAAAATTCCACACCTCTGGATCTAAATCCGATCTGATCATGGGTCGAATTTTCCCGTCCGAGATCCTAAGATCTCGGATCTGGTCCAACATCTTGCTGAAAGCAAGAAGGTCGGTTTCGCCCATCTTTTGACATTGGGCGGTGTAGTGCTAGACTCTAGTCGAGGTGCTGCGAAATGTCACCTTGGAGCTTTTATAGGATAGGCTCAACGTCTATGCCGATGAGAGAATACTCAGACCCAAGCTCAAGGCCGGACATCAGAGACATATCTCATCAGGGCCCCACGTCGGGATCGAGTCTGAAGTGCGGGGGAGGGTGTTCTCGGGCCGATCTGACATCTGGCCCTGAGAGGTGAGCTCGATACGTGATTCCACGGCGTTTTCCGTACTACTAAATCAATTGGTTTGGTTTAGAGGTGAATCCTTTACCTGGCTGAGACGGCCAGCTAAATCGCCACGTAACACGATGGTGCTGAATACGAGGAGTTGACCGGGGACAAAGATGTCCTCACGATCGGTGTCATTCTTGGTCTGAAGATCAACCAACGAACTCATGTGATCACCTGGCGAGACCTCTATGGGCCACAAATGTTGGTGCGAAAACCGGCAAATCTCGGTAGGGGGTCCCAAGCTTGATGATTAGAGTTAGATGGTAATAAGGAGAGTAAGGACACGATGTTTTACCCAGGTTTGGCCCCTCTTGATGAGGTAAAACCCTATGTCCTTCTTCTTATATATTGATTGCGATGGGGTGCAAAGTACATATTGATCTACATCAAGATCGTATGGGTGTTGTCGAAGCTTTAAAACCCTGCGAGTGTATCTCTGAGCCACTACATACTAAACCCCACAGCTTATATAGGCACAAGAGCTATCTAGGGTTTACAAATGGATGGTTACAATCTTAGAGATAAGCATCCTGGTTAAAATACGCTTGGAGTGTGTGCAAAGTCTTCAGGAAATCTTCATCTTGATTCCGCTGAGGGTCAGGGCTAATATGGCCATGTCATCAATCTTCAGTAGGTCCTCGGCCCGGCCCAGTACTGGCGGGCCGACGTGGCAAGTACCCCCTTATTCAGGACACGAACAAGGAGCTAGCCATGTCTAACGTCGGAGCGCCGACTGTAGCTCCTTGAGCAAATCCGGGAGAGGCATGAAGCTCGGATCGCTGTGGGGCTACCTCCGGACGCAGTGGATTTGGTGGACTTGAAGGTGGAGGATGAGGTTGAGGAGGAGGAGAAGGAGCCGGAGGAGCAGAAGGAGGATGTGGGGGACGCCAGGGACGCGGATCTACGGACATTATAGCAGGCGATCCTTGATTTCTCCGGTCTGAATCGGAGGCGGAGGCTAGACACCATTGTCAGCAGGAGGTGGAGGCAGAGCACACTGCCGAAGTCAATGAGATGCTCGCGTATAAGGATGAGGAGGAGCCGGAGCCCTCCTACGCGCCCATCCACCCGGCGCCCGGCACCGACGTTGTGCACATCTCCGACGACGAAGCGTAGTGGCTAGCCTAGTGTATTATGTTGATTTATTTTGCATGGTTTGTATGAATTTAGGGGATGAAATATGAGAGACTCAAATGCATAGCATCAAGTTTGAGACGTGACCGATAACTTTCCGTGGACGCGACCGCGTCCGGGGACGTTTGAGGGATCAAATTTGCCAAATCCGGCTGAAGATGCTCTCAGCACATCCACCTCCAGCTCGTGCGACACCATGTTCTGCACGCGGGCACTCGGACCAGTAGGACCGATGGTTACCATCAGTAGTCCACCCCCATCACCTTGGCTCTGTGCACACAATTTACCAGAGAATCTAGATGCCCCTTCCCGCCGCCGCAGGAGCACGACACACCACCATCTTGGCGATCACCGGCGGTAGTGACCGCAGGAGGAGTGGGGGAGGAGCCGTAGGCGTCTAGAGATGTGAAGCCTCCCGGGTCGCCCAGCAGGACGACACGATAGTAGCTCGGGTTGGCACGCCAACCCGGTCTTGGTGGCATTTGCAAATTTGGAATAATTCTGAAAGTTGTGTGTATCTCTCGATTCAGAGGCGTAGAAGCTCTTCTCTTTCTCTACGTTGAAGAAGTGTGTTTGCCTATAGAAGCAATGAGATAAGCAGATTTGGACTTCGCTTGGGATTTGAACACATTCCTGGGCAAGTGAGTGGTGTCCACACATGACTGCCTGCCGTGCACAAGTCCATCTACTCGAAAACGACTCACCATCGGCATCCATGGCTACGGCTACGAGTGGTGCAAATGCACGAGACAGGTGACTCACTCCACATCGATCGGTAGCTCTCATCAGTAACGACAAGGAAGGGACCGCTCGTTGTCGATGGGGATATCAATCACATCATGCATGCATCTACCATGCTACTCCAGTCCAGCTAACTAACGGACAGACATCAGTACGCCCATCTGGCGATTCGCACATGTCACTCTTCACTTCACTGCGCGAAAGCTCGCGTAAAAATATTTCTTCTAGGGAGAAAAAGGAACACACTGAAGTTGCACACAGTGCAGCAGATTATTGGCAATCACGGACCAATTGGATGGCAATCGCAGTGGTCACACACAGCCACGGTGAAGGTGAAGCAAACGACGGCCATTTTCACCTCAGTGACTCGTGGCGTTCCCCATGGGGTTGCCCTCGAACCGTCCGATCAGGTAGTGCTCGAGCTCCAAGCCGGCCTCCGCCGCCGTCCCCGACTCGCCGTCCAGCGCCAGCTCGGCGAGGATCTTCCCGACGGCGGGGCCCATCTTGAACCCGTGGCCGGAGAACCCGGCGCCGACCACCACGTCCTTCCCGAACTCCTCCCCGCCCAGGAAGTCGATCACGAAGTCCTCGTCGGGGGTCATGCAGCACATGCACGGCTGCCGGAGCACCGGCCCGCCGGCGGTGTCCACGACGCCCGGCATAAACTCGTCGATCCACCGCGCCACGATCTCCGCGATCCCGCCCGCGCCGGTGCCGGTGGCCCAGTCCCTGCCGTCGGGGTCGCACGGCGGCCCGCCGTTCCTGCAGACCTTGATGAGGCCCGGGTACTCCATCGACGGCGTGCCGTAGAAGCCGGGCTCGCCGTAGGTCGCGAACGTCGGGAAGCCGGCCTCCGTCGTCAGCTCCTCCTCGTGCCCGGGCTTGACCCTCCAGTAGCAGACGAGGGTGTGCACCGGCTGCACCGGCAGGTCGGCGCCGGTGACGGACTTGACCAGCTTGCTCGCCCACGCGCCCACCGTGATGATGACCTTCCCGCCGTGGAACTCCTCGCCGCTTGCTGTCTTCACCACGATCGTGTTTCCTTCTCCTGACCAAAAGATTCTTTAGACAAACGGATTGCAATAATTCATGGCTAGTACTCCGTTGGCTTGTTGCCTGCTTCCGTCATGTAGGGCAAGCAAAATAATGAAGTACGGAGTGCACTACACTAGAACCTACATGTGACGATGCAACAGTTCATATGCACGGGTAAAAGAACACCCATCGAATGTAAAATAAGCACAAATTTGCTCCCTAAACGTAACAAGATCAGGACATGATCTGTAAAACGTCGGAGCAGAATGTTTTCGCACGATACCTAGCTACGAATGGTGCATGAAAAAGTTGACGCAGCCTCTGGGAATGCTCCGTCTGTCACTCACTCACCTTGCCTGCCGACGTCGACCACCTCCGCCCTGTCCCTCACGACGGCGCCCATCTTGGCGGCGAGCGTTTGGAACATGGCCATCGCCTTGGTCGCCTTTATCACACCAGCCGGCCCGCTGGTCGCCGCGGCCCACCCCTCCGGCACCCTGAACGCCTCCGCCCAGGCCGGCCGCGAAGCGTCCCCCGCCGGGGCGAGCTCGGTGGCACCGCCGTTGGCGATGGCGGCGACGAAGGCCGGCGCGTCCCGGGGCCCCAGGTCGAGGTGCGGGGTGGGCGTGAGCACGGTGTACCCGGCGTCGCGCTCGGCGTCGTGCCAGAGGCGGTGCGCGAGCCGGACCATGGGAGGGTACTGCGGCCGCGTGTAGGTGGGGCGGGTGGTGCGGGACTCGCCGTGCGACGAGCCGCGCTGGTGCAGCAGGTCGAAGCGCTCGAGCAGGAGCACGCTCGCGCCACGGGAAGCCGCCGCGTGCGCCGCACAGCTGCCAATGATGCCCGCGCCCACCACGATGACGTCGAACGGGCGCTCGGCCGGCGGCGCAGCCATGGTTGACGTTCCTGTGTCTGCACCGGCGTGCGTGCTCTGCGTGAGCTGGAGATTGGAAGAGTGAGGCAGAGGGGGATAGGAACCAGGCGATACAGAGCGAACTTGTGTAGGACGGGCTACTTGTAGGCCGTTATTTCAAAAGATTTTTTTCTTTGCGAGGGATTATTTCAAAAAATTGACAATGATATTTGCAAGTTAAATAATAATAATAATTCTGTGAAAACTTATACTGGGTGGCGGATCTGTAATTTTTTCTTGAAAAATATTATGATTTGCAAGTCAAAATCCCGGCCCATCAAAAATAATGTTGGCGCATTTTCGTGTGCTTATTTTTCTTTTTTGTATAAGCTACGCATCAAAGTATATTGTACTAATGAAAATTTTCTCGAATGTCTTATATATGTATTTCTGTATTTATATTTTTAATTTCTTTTGCACTGTAAATAATGGTATTTTTAAAAGGGCTACATTGGCAATTTTTGCCAGGAAATAGGCCTATTAAAAGACCGAGAACTACCAGGGTGAAAATCAAGAGCATGAAGACTTGCTAATTCCGTGCATGTCTTTCTCAAAAGGTGAGTACACCGGCTTCTACATCACAAGATGCACACATATATTTTATTAAGTGGGAAATAAGTTTCAGTCACCGAGCACCGAGTAAAAAAAATAAAGGACGCGTCTAGTGGGCGGCCATACCTGGTTCGCTAGCCGTGACCACCGAAAAAAACCACCGGTCCCCTCGAGCGAAAGAGGCGGCCGCCGCCTGGGATCGCTAGCCGCCACCACAAAAAAACCCCACCGGTCCCCTCGGCGAAAAGAGGAGGAAGCAGAGGAAAGCGATCCCATGGGATCACGTGCACCTCCTCGCCAAAGCATGCCCCGCAGATCACGTGCACCTCCTCGCCAAATCAGCGCTCGGCTATCTTCTTCCTCACGAAAGAAGGAGGATCTGCCCGAGTTTGCGTAATCCACGCCATCGCCGCCCCACGCCTCACCCCACCGAGGCTGCCTTCTTCTTCTTCGCACGCAAGAAACAGATCCAACGCAATTGCCCCAGCCCTTCTTCCTCCTCCTACACAGCCGCCATGGGAGCCCCAAAGTAGAAGGAGCTGCTTCAAGATCTAAAGGGCAGGGTGGTGAGCCATACCAGGCGATGAAGATCGAGCGGGTAAGCCCCTCTCCACTTCACTTCCCCTTCTTCATGGATCCATGGAGAATCTGCTTCAAAAAGAGGTGAATCGGCACATCACACCCATCACACCAGATGTTAAACATGCTGGATGTGTTAAACATGCCAAAACTACCACCGGATGTGTTAAAACAAGCCAACTAAAAACGAAGTTCTCGGCCAATTAAAACATGATTAAAGCCAACTTCTAGTTATTGTTTGCAAAATGAACAAAAATTGACTGCCCAATGCTTTGTTGAACATGTGCAACGAAAAATTCATAAATGTGCAACTGAACATGCATCCCAGCCAACTGAACATGTATCTGGCCAACTAAACATGTATCCTGCCAACTAAACATATAGTTGGCAATACATGTTCTGAGTGAACACTTTGGAAAAAATGTAGATATGTGGAAATAAAAACACGTTTTCGGCCAACTAAACATGCATGTTGGCCAAAAACTGATGACCAACTAAGACATATATTCTAGGCAACTAAGACATCGATTCTAGCCAACTGAATGCATTAACTGTCCAACTGAACATGCATGTTGGCCACAAACTGAAAAAAATGCAAACCTGGCCAGCTGAGACATCTATTCTAGCCAACTAAAAGCATTGAATGTCCAACTGAATATGTATGCTGGCCAAGTGGAAATCCTGGAAAATTGAGACGTCTATTCTAGCGAAAACCATAAATCTGTAGTGCAACAGGAAAAAGAGGTGAATCTGACACATCACACCAGATGTTAAACATGCTGGATGTGTTAAACATGCCAAAAACTACCACCTGGATGTGTTAAAACAAGCCAACTAAAAACAAGTTCTCTGGCCAATTAAAACAGGATTAAAGCCAACTTCTAGTTATTGTTTTGCAGAATGAACAAAAAATTGACTGCCCAATGCTTTGTTGAACATGTGCAACGAAAAATTCATAAATGTGCAACTGAACATGCATCCCAGCCAACTGAACATGTATCCTGGCCAACTAAACATGTATCCTGCCAACTAAACATATAGTTGGCAATACATGTTCTGAGTGAACACTTTGGAAAAATGTATTATATGTGGAAATAAAAACACGTTTCCTGGCCAACTAAACATGCATGTTGGCCAAAACTGATGACCAACTAAGACATATATTCTAGGCAACTAAGACATCGATTCTAGCCAACTGAATGCATTAACTGTCCAACTGAACATGCATGTTGGCCACAAACTGAAAAAATGCAAACCTGGCCAGCTGAGACATCTATTCTAGCCAACTAAAAGCATTGAATGTCCAACTGAATATGTATGCTGGCCAAGTGGAAATCCTGGAAATTGAGGCGTCTATTCTAGCGAAAACCACAAATCTGTCTGCAAGAGGAAAAACATAGGAACTTTTGTCCATGGCTGATGAAGCCACAAACCATATTAACATATTCACACACATAATCTTGTCCCACACATATATTCTGGTCCCACACCTATTCCAAACCATATTAATATGTTCAAATATACCAGATCTAGAACCATATTAACTATAATCTGTCCTCCACTTCTTCTTTCTTCTTTCACCTGGATTTTCCTTCTCAAATGTAGCATCCAATTATGTGCAGAAAAATCTGAAAAGAGCTCCTTGCGAAACAAAAACCTACAAATCATTGCAACAAAACAAAAACGGAAAAGGTAAGGAAAACTCTGTAGCAAAAAGAAGTCATGCTCTTGCCAGTTATTTACTGCAAACTGTGCAACTAACATAACAACTCTGTGCAAACAAAAAAATTCATAACTGTTATAATAAAAGATTATGCTACGGTCATGTTGCTTTTACGTTGTTTGAAACACAGTTTTTCTGTGGTTACCAACTGAAGACATCAATTTCTTCTTTTTTATATATGTGCAGGGAGTGTGTGGCAGCATCCAAAAACAAAGGGAAAAAATGCTTGATCTCAATGAGTTGCCTCCAGATCTGAATGAGCTTCCTCATGATATGGATCAGCAGCAACCCAGCATACAACAAGGAAACTGGACAGAAAATGGTCGATCTGTTTACTACACGCAGCAAGTCATGATGGTAACCCTACGGGCCATGACAATGTGGCGGGCCGGTCATCGACCAGTGGTGCCCTGTAGTGGTGTCTTTGCGATCGAGAGCCATACTCTTGATGACACAGAACCGAGGCAAATGTTCTGGTCCAACCAGGACTGAGCTAGGAGCTCGGGCTATTGACGGAGCTGTGCAAGTAGAAGAAGGAGAGGATGAGGCTGGTTCTCAACCTATGGAACCCTATGTTGGCATGAGGTTTGACAGCCTTCAAATTGCTAAGGATCACTACAACGATTCGCACTACGGATGGGTTTCTCTATCAAGATGAACACCTCTAGACGGTCACACCGCACCAATGAATTGATAAAACAACAGTTTTGCTGCAACAAATTCAAGAAGCCCAAAGTGATGATGGAGGAGCCGAGGCTCCTCCTTACAGACCCTATTCCGATCCAACATCATTAATGATGATGAGGAGATGGAAGAAGAACCTCAATATTTGTCAAGAGGAGGCTGGTACTAGTAAGAAGAAGAAGAAGCATAAGCGAGACAATAAAGCGGATGAATGCAAGGCGAAAATGTTGGTGAAGCTGATAGATGGGCGATGGGAGGTGGCGACTTTGTTCGTGACCACAATCATCCGCCGTGAACAAACCTTCATTGTCCAAATACTTGAGATCCCACCAAGGCATCTCACCGATGAAAAGGAGTTTCTGCGATCTTGTATAACTCGCAACTTGACTACTGGTGTGGTGTTTTTCTATATCCCTTGAAGAATTAAGTTTCCCTCTAGGCAGTCCAGTGTGCAACTGTTATGGTACTACTATGCAACTGAAATGGCTTAACTATGCAACTGCTGTCCAACTTCCCATGCTTTTTATATTTCACTTTTGGTGCTTCTTGTGCAACTAGATTGTCTTTACTGTACAAAGTGTTTTTAAAAGGTGCAGCTAGGTGTCCATTTCTGTGATTATCTTCTATGCCAACACGTGTCCTATTCTTGTGCAGCTGGATGTGCGCATTTGTGCAACTAAAAAAGGATATCTTGTTTGTTTTTGTATTATGCGGACGAATGATGCATGTAATGGCAGAGTTCTATGGATCTGAGATGATGGTGCCGTTCGGACCAAAGGCAATAACAAATCTTTGTACAAGTTTCCGTAGAGATGACACAAAGGAGGGTGATCTGATTGAGACAATTGCGCACTTCAAGGATATACAAAAACCGATCCGGACTTCTTCTATAAGGTGAAATATGATGAAGAGGACAGAGTTGTCAACATATTTTGGGTAGACGGCTTAGCTCGAAAATCTTATACGGAGGCGTACCACGATTGCATATCGTTTGACACCACCTACATGACCAACTTGTACAATATGCCTTTCGCGCCTTCATAGGAATAAACCGACATGGCCAATCTTTCATCTTTGGGTTGCGCGTTTGTGAGGCGGGAGTTGGCATCGAGCTTTGATTGGGTCTTTGGAGCATTCCTAGAGGCTATGGATGGCAAACCTCGACAACTTCATCACCGATCGGGATGGTGCGATGAGGCGATCAATACAAAGCATCTTTCCAACCACCGTGCACCGTTGTTGTCGATGGCACATCATGAAAAAGGCTCGGAAAAGGTTGGTTGGTTGCTTGTGCGGAATCCAGACTCTCGATGATTTCAACAAGTGTGTTGACTTCAGCTTCACTATAGACGAGTTTGAGCAGAATTGGGCTGGGTTAATGATGAAGTATGAGGCTATGACACACGCACTTTGAGAAGTTGTGCGAATACAGGTCAACTTGGGTGCCGTGCTACTTCAAACACAGGTTCTTTCCCTTCCTCCAGTCTACACAGCGTAGTGAGGGGTTCAACGCCGTCCTCAAAAGATATGTGAACCCACACAACTCAATGCTGAACTTCGTCAAGCAATATGAAAAATACTGAGAACCACATCCTTGCCAAGGAAGGCTGCAATGATTACAGGACACAACACCTTGAGATTGAGTTGTGGTCCAACTTCCCAATAGAGAAGCAAGCTTACAAAACCTATACTAGAGACCTTTACCACAAGTTTAGAGAAGAGTTTGAGCTGATTGGACGTTATAATGCATTCCAAGTTCTCTGCGATGCGTTTGAGCTCGAGACCGAACCAGGAATTTGTTGCGAAATATGGTTCTCGAAACTACTTGGTGCGAGCAAGGGTGGAGGAGGTTCCTATTTGTGTGAGTGTTGTAAAATGGACAAGGACGGCATCCTCTGTTGCCACATCCTCAAGGTGTTCACCCATGTTGGCGTTGATGTCATACCGAAAGGTACACCTAAGACGGTGGACACCTCTTGCTATACCTAGTGCGCCAGGACTGGTTATGAGCAACCGGATGAAATGCCTCCTCAATCAAAGAAGCGAGATAAGGAGAGGAACATGATATACGATTTTCGGAAACTAGCAAAGTTTGCGAGTGGTTCTGATCCAGCACAAGCTATTGTATACAAGCATATGCGTGCAGCACGTACCGAGATCGGCCACCTGAACAAGTCCAAGAAAAAGAAAAAACCGACTGCTGCAACGGGGCCATCAGATGATGGCAACCCTCGAGACCTCCTCCACCTCCGAGCAGCAATCAGGGGGCTCATCATCCAGGTAATTACCTGCCCCAACTCCTGATCTAACTAGGTGTGTAACTTCAGTTGCACACATCATTGTGCCCAGTTGCACACACCATGGTAGCCACTTGGACAGAACATACTGCCTAGTTGCGCACGCTGTGTTAGTTCAAGCATCAAGATAACACAGCTAACTTATTTTTCGATTATGCATATATGTGATGTCAACCCTCAAGGACCTCCTCCCCCCCAGCTGTACACGGCATCCTCCGCCACCTCCTCAACCGCATGCTCCTCCCAATGACCCTCAGGCAGCACTCGGGGGCTCGTCGTCTAGGTAATTACCCCCCAACTCCCTATCAAACTAGGTCTCTAACTCCAATTGCACACATCATGGTGCTCGGTTGCACCGACAGGCTCCCTAGTTGCGCATGCTGTGTTAGTTTGAGCATCAAAAGATAAACACAACTGACTTGTTTGTCTGTTACGCCTATAGGTGATGCCAACCTCAAAGACCTCCTCCCCGCCAGCCCAACTAGCAGTGCCCTTTGTGCTACTCCCAATGGACCTCTGAGGCAGGACTCGGGGGCTCATAACCCAGTTTAGTACCTTCACCGACTCCAAAACAAAAACTAGGGTGAGTGACTTTAGTTGCACATATCATAGTGCCCAGTTGAATGAGACATGCTGCCTAGTTAAATGCGCTGTGTTAGTTTGAGGATCAAGCTAAAAATCTAACTTGTTTTTCATGTTCTGCCCATAGGCGACTACAATCCAAGTACCATGACAGGCCGTGCTCTGCAGGTGTTTTTTTCAACTTAACTTGCACACAAAGAACCAGTTAGTTGCACAAAATGTCTTGTGTGGTTGCACGAAACATCGATGCTGGTTGCACAATAACAAAAATACTAAACTTTTTATATGATTATTACACAGTGATCGTGACGGTCCCATCGCCCGTTGGAGGCTGCATCCCTTGCACAAGCTTCGATGATTTTGTGCCCAGGGATCCTCAAAGGTCTACTACAAAGGGTAGGGCAAAGAGTCGACGGTACAAATCGTACTGAGCTACACCCAAAGAAGAAAAACAAATGCAGCCAAGCCAATCTACAGAGCACACTGCTGGTGTGTGTCCACAGAGGCTCTGTGATTCTGTTTCCTCATTTGTAACTTTGGAACAAAAAGGAAAATAATGATGTCTTTTTAGCAATGTTGGGACCAAGTGGACACATTCAGCATCTATGATTCCTCTTTATCTAATTTATGCTGCTTGAATTAGTTCATGCCTTTGTGTAAAAAAGTTGCTATTTGTGCCTTTGTTGGCAACTGGTTAAATATTTAGTTGTTGAACAATTGTATATCCAAAGGCTCTAATGTATTAACAAAAGTGATGATATTGAGTTCCAAACGCAATTACTAGCAGTGTGCAACTACAAAATCTACTTAATAAAATTGTACAAACCAGCAACTTCCTCCATGGAGCAGAAAAAAAAATAGTACTGACCTACTCCTTGTCGTATCTCAGCAACTTCCTCCATGGGGCGGTGTTGTGCACGCTGGTGACCCAATCATACGCCAGCTTCTTCCTAATGTTGAGTACTTCCTTGGGGTCGTAGTTGGGCAGTTGGCTACCATTCCACTCGGTGGCGTTAAGCAGTGTGAACAACCCACACTCATTACTGCAAAAAATGGGCAAAAAAAATGACACATAAAATTAAAACCAAAATAATTGGGTCAACTACTTATGTCCTACTGTGCAACTGCTTGTGTTCTACTGCAACTCATTATGTGCCACTATGCAACTACTTATGCGCCACTCTGCAACTAGCTAGATAATCCATTAGAAACTCATAAAAATGATAAAACAGATTGAAGACTAGTACTGTGTCTAAAAAATACTAAAGATTGCACATGTAGAAAAATTTAAAAACTACAAAATGATTGTATTTGATTGAGAAGGAATGAAATTCTTATTGTCTTACTTGCCAAGCTGCTTTGGTACGTCAATGTCAATAATCTGGAAGTGCTCGATGCTGAACTTTGGGTAATGCTTCCTCCATAGCTGGCGTCTTGCCCCCATAAATGGTAGGCGTTGTTCATCAGCTCAATGTTGTCCAGCGTCTGCTTGAATCAAGAACTTGAGCGTCCGTCCCTCAAGTTGACACTAAAGACCCAATAATGCCTCCCTCCGTCCTTATCGGTTATATCTGCGCACTCGAGCACTGGCAGTATGACCTACAAGCGTGAACGATTTCAGACACAAATACAAGATGTCGCTAAGAAAAACAGTAAAAATACTTGGTCAAGTTAAAAACGGGTTGCAACAAGTATCTGCCAACTAACAGATGTGTCATGTGCAAGCTGGACATCTTGTGGGTGCCAACTAAAAAAGATTGATGATGTGGGCACAATACTCACCAAGTCTTTCTTGTCGAGACGGTTCTTGTAATCAAACATCTTGTTCATCTCATTCACATTGTGGATCCCTTGCTGTAAGTTTATCTGCAGAGATTATAAAACATGGCTCAAAACTCCTTAGTAGGTGAAAGGCCTCCCTCAAATGGTCAACGAAAAAGTGCTACAGAACAAAGATGAGGGTAAAAGAAGGTTTTGGAAAAACTTACGAGAAAACCTCGGTGGCATAACAACCTTCTTTGACCCTTCCGGTAAGTTATCCATTATGTGTAAGATTCCAGTCTCGATAACAATTTTGACAACCATTGAACCGGCTTCATCGAATCAACTAACTCCTTTAAAGAAATGTAGAAAGCACCATACCTGATTATCTCGTATTGATTTTTTTGAAAGCAATAAAAGACAAGTTAGCTCTGCTACGTGTGCATGAAAATGAAAAAAAACGAGTGTGCAACTAAAAGCCCTGCTACGTGCAACATACTATGCTTTCGTGCAACTAAGTGGCTGGTACTATGCAACCGAAAAAGATATGTATGTAGGCTGTGGGGAGTTAGTTTACCCGGTAGCTCCATCATCCGCTCCTTTGTGATGCCCGACCCAATACAAGAGGGCAGCGTAAAGCTTGTTCACTACCTCATTGGTGCCGAAAGTCTTGTTCTTGTTGTAGTCGATGAATGGAGACCTTTGAGATGCTGCGGCCTTCTTACCCTCCTCTGTCTTCGTGCAAGAGGTGGCCCCAAGAACTGCTCGTGCCAAGTTCTCGTTCTGCGCATATCGGGTGTGGCAATTCTCGGTGAACCAACATCTAGTTCTTGAGCTATTGCCTTGCCAAAGATCAGCAGAGATCACATCCTTCATTCACAGCTCTGGATCTAACTCACACTCATCGATCTTGATCACACCGGCTTCGCCGCTTCTGCTTTGGAGCAGTCTTTGGAGCATCACCATCTATGCCGAGGTCAAAAGATGGTGCATCACGTAACCCGTCACCATGATAAGAGTTTGATCTTCGTGAGGGTTCAAGGACCAGGGCATCTCCTTGCGGCACAAACACGGTGCATCATTCACGATTTGGTTCGCAATAGTGTTGTAGTTGGCGGCCTTGGAGGCTTGCACCTACTTATAATGTCGAACACCTCCTCTTGTGTTAATGGTTGCTGAAAGACAGCTCTTGGGGATGGCACTTTGATAGTTGGATGACCTCCTTTTGTGTTTGGCATTGAAGCATCTCTATCAGTAGGCACCTTGGTGGTTTTGACTGACACATCAGTTGGCACACTGGTATCTGTAGTTGGCATCTTTCCAGTCTGAGTTGGCAGCAACCTGGCAGAACTTGGCACCCCTACATCAATGGCTGCAGCTCGTAGCTCTCTCTCGTATCTGAACCCCAAATCTCTTGTGGCGTGTTCCCCCTTTGCGCCCCTGGCAAACTTGACAATCTTCTGCTTAGGTGGTTTTGGTGGGATGTTGAAAGGGAGTCTTCCCTTGATATGTTGAACTTCTCGACATTGGTTGGCTCTCTGCTTACTCTTGTTGGCATATCGGTTTGAAGCACGATTCCTTGACCATGTTTACTTCAACATCTCCACTCACCATCTTCTCCTTGGTTTGAGGCAACTGTAGATTCTTCTTAATTGAAACTGCCGTGGATGCTGCCTTGCTCTTGCTGGAGCTTAGGTCTGGGAGCTTCTTTAAATATTCCTTGTATTTTTCCTTTGAATGAACCCAGTCAAGACCCTTTCCTGCTTCCTCCATGTCAATTTGATTCTTTTCACTTCTTGAGTTGATAAGAACAGGCTCTTGTCAATGGCAAAGTTGATCTTCTCACACATATCTTTGTCGCTAAACTGCACGGAAAGCTGGTTGGCAAAGCTGGCTTCAAGTTGCGAGCTTGAACATATCAATGCTGCCTGAGACTCTCCTTCATCATTTTTCTTTGACTTTGGACAATCCTTGTCTTTCCAAAGCAAGTCTTGTCAATCAACATCTGTAGTGTGCTCCTGCTACTCAATGAATTGCTCTTGCTCATGAGGTTGGCATGAGTGCTAGTCCTCCCGGATGTGTTGCCACACAGTACCACCGTAACTGTGGCGTTGTCATCATCATCGTCATCGCTGCTTGTCGCTGCCTCCATTGGATCCCCTTTATCATCACCATAATCATCCTCGTCTTCTTCATCCTCGTCTTCTTCCCTCTCACGCCATCACCTGCTGCGCTTTGTCTTCTCCTCTCATCGCCATCAATCTGCTGCCGCTTTGTCCCCGTCCCCCTCTCTGGCCTCAACTTCTTCTTCCTCCTCCTCTGCATCACTATCTTCTTCCTTGTCCTCCTCCTCCTGCTCCTCTTCCTCCTCATCCTCCTCCTCCTCTGCATCTTCTTCATTGTCATCCTCATCCTT
Source organism: Aegilops longissima (assembly GCA_021605205.1). NCBI lineage: Eukaryota > Viridiplantae > Streptophyta > Magnoliopsida > Poales > Poaceae > Aegilops > Aegilops longissima. The sequence continues at coordinate 490,811,329 of CM038680.1, forward strand.
GTCCTCCTCCTCTGATTCATCCGCATCTGTCTCCTCATCGTCGTCAACATCTATCGCTGCTTCCATTTCCTCATCTTCTTCTGAATCATCCTCAACAAATTCTTCTTCTTCTTGTATAGTTGACCGCCGTCTCTTTCTTTTTGGAGCACGACGTGATGCCCCAGTTTGCATTGATGGCTGCTGTACGTAAGGATCAATATCTGGTTCCTCGTCATCAATCTTGGCAACTTCTTCAATGAAGGTGCCAACCTGTTCGATTCTGACCTTGCACAGCTCATTGACCACTTTCGCAATTTTGCCTTTTTCGCATGAACACAACAAAGATTGATCTGATTCAGTTAGAAAAATAAATAAAAAGTAAAATGTCAGAATCGACCATGATGTGATAAGCAAAACGACTAATACACACTTTCGGCCAACTAAAAACATGATACTAGCCAACTACAAAATGCCTTTGTGGCGAAAGTAAAAACCATGCATTTCGCCAAAAGTTGATGACAATGGTTGTAAATGAACACTCGACTATCCAAAAGAACATGTGCAACTACAAAAGCTTATATGTGCAACTGAACATACATCACAACCAACTAAATTCTATATTTTCGCAACTACAAAAGTTATACATGTCCAACGAACATACATCCCGCCAATAGAAAAATATTAGTAAGTGATACAAGTTTACGTATGCGAACACTAACTCATGGATTGTATGTTATTGGTAACTTGGATGCCACAAATGCTTCAGCTTGCAAAATTCCACCAAACAGTGGTGTCTGCTCTCGTGCCTCTATACTCCTCTTTAAGCTGATGTGAAAAAAAAGTGAAACAGAAAATAACAAGGTTATCAAAATAGATTTGTGTGTTTAATGAAACCACACATTACAACTTGTGCAACTACAACAAGATCTTTGGAGTAGACAAAATCAACTATACATATATGCAATCGAACAAAGACACAAAAACTGTGCAACACACATGGCACCTAAAAAAGTTCCTACCAACTGATGCAACACATCATGCAACAAGATTAGTAAAACTGTGCAACTTAAAAAGATGGTGTGCCAATTTAAAATGAACATGTGTGCAGATTGCCAAACTTAAAGCTATAATCAGTGCAACTACATGCATTGTTGTGCCAACTGATGACAGTTTTCGTGCAATTTCAAAAATAGTGACCAGACATCAAAAGAATATAGAAGGAAGACACTGTTGAAAAAAACAAAAAGAACTCACTTGTAATTTGCGAACACACCAGAGAGATAGTATCCTTCTTGATCACCTTGGCAATTAGAGTACTATCCCATGCATTCGATCGTGTCGCTGCAGCTTGCTTCTTGGGATGTCATGTACGAAAGCGCATCAAGGTATAGTATCTGCACTAGACTCAAACAAAAGAAAAAGCCAAGTTCAGTTATTGTTATGAGAATTTCAGCAAACTATAACTGCACAGAAAGAACAGGAACAGATGGAAAAAAGTGGTCGTTTTCACTAACCATCAAGTGATACAAGCAGCAGACAAACAGTTTACTTCTCCGGTCCATGTTCGGAAAGCTTCGTTAATGTGTTACGCTACAAACAGGCAGATGTTTGTATTCTTTAGCATTTGATGATCTAGCACAAGTCCATAACACTTTGGGCTGAGCTTCAAGGCTGTGGTTGGTGCTAGAAAAGTCTTTGAAGGCAACCGCAAGCCAGGCCATAAAGAATGTGTCATCCGTTCTTCCACCATATGCTCAATCATGTTGAGCCATGTGGTGATCTGGGATGAGAATTTCCAGTTATGTTGAAAGTCCATGCTCAATCTCCTAGTGGCATCCTTGTCAACTAAATATCTGACTTTTGGACCCTTGTTTGGGAGATCAAATACCCTCTGAACAACATCGGCATCGACACGGATCCTTCCCTTCCCGGGAAAACCATTTCAGAGGTCTGTGGCTGGTAGGACTGCACCAGAACTTAGTGAGGTCCATTGGAAGTGTGTCGATAAGTTCAATAGCCCCCGACCGACCTCGAAACTAGCTCTGATTTACTGTAGTGGGGTTAGACAGCGTTGAAATTTGCAAAGCGCTGGTGATGCCCTTATCCTGCTCTTGTGATGGTCGCCCACATCTTCCCTGAGCCACCTCAACTCCTTCACCACCGCCTGTTGATTAGAAAATGAAAGCATTACACAAACATTAAACACAAGAGAAAAAACAAGAATGAAAAAAAACTAGCAATCATCATTTGAATCGGTATTAGAATGAGCTATATATTCATAAAATGGATCATGCCAACTAATATGATGTATTTGTGCAACTAATAAAGCTCATGAGGACAAGCTGCAAAGACTGCCAGCAGTGCAACTGAATGTGCGACAATAAAACAGTAAATAAAAAAAAAAAAACAAGAATATATAGCAATCATCATTTGAATCGGTATTAGAATGAGCTATATATTCATAAAATGGATCATGCCAACTAATATGATGTATTTGTGCAACTAATAAAGCTCATGAGGACAACTGCAAAGACTGCCAGCAGCAACCGAATGTGCGACAATAAAACAGTAAATAAAAAAGAAAAAAACAAGAATATATAGCAATCATCATTTGAATCAGTATTAGAATGAGCTATATATTCATAAAATGGATCATGCCAACTAATATGATGTATTTGTGCAACTAATAAAGCTCATGAGGACAAGCTGCAAAGACTGCCAGCAGTGCAACCGAATGTGCGACAATAAAACAGATAAATAAAAAAAGAACGAAACCTGGCAGCTACAAAAAGTTCTAGTGTATGTGCAACAATAAGAAATGATATTGCAACACAAGAAAAACAGTAACTAAAAAACCTAAAGGTTTGCAAAGAACTATTCAAATAGCTCATAAACACACACAAAAACCCACATACCTCGGATCTGCTGCGGAAGATGCGACGACTTCTCCGAAGAATCTGCTGCTGCACAAAAAATGACCACGATGTCAATTATGAAAAGTTGCCAACTAGTGAACTACAAGATGCCAACTAATGCCAACTAATGTCAACTGTATTTAAATCAAAATGACTAGAGATGTCAACTACAAAAGGTTGTTATTGACAGACTAAAAACAAAAATACTGTTCGGAACTGCTGCATAATTTCATCACTATCTAAAAAAGCGAGAAAACACTTATATTTGAGATTTTACTTACCCTAGAAGATGACTCAGCTCCTTGCCAAGTGCTGCACGCCTAGTCCGCTTTACAACACGGAACTGATCAGCATCCTAAGAAAAAAATAAAAAACATGAGCATGGGAAAAAATAAAAAAAATGTTATATGACCCAAACAAAACCAAAAAATGGACTTGTGTCATCAACATGCCACTTACCTCAACATCCTCTCCTGCTCAACACTCTGCAGGTCGTGGTGGCGATTAGCGGGGCGCTTGAGTTCGTGAAAAGGCTGACTTCGAACGCTGGTTAAGCAACCAAAAGAAAACATGAAAAAAAGACATTAGCATACATGCATAAGTTGAAAAACAACTCAAAAACAAAAGAAAAAGTGAATAAAATACATCTCCTTGATTGCCACCGCATCTCCTCCTATTATAACCATTTTTGCCTCAAGGCAGGAAATACAACAAAAAACATAGTTAGAAGATGTGGACAACCAACTACTACAATGATGCAGCCAATCGGGCAAGAAACCTTGTGCAAACTGGACATCAAATAAGCCAACTAACTTTTTTCGCCTAATTATTACTTGCCAACTGTGACAAGTAATACCTAGACAGAAAAAAGTTAAGTAAAGGCAACAAGCTTAGTGAGATAACTTATTCTGAAAAAAGCGTCCCTAGTTGAACACGAAGGGAGACACATGAAAACAACCACATCCAGAAGTCAAGCATTGGTACTAATTTGCACAAATCAAGGGGTCCTAGTTGCACAAAGCAGGAGAATACCACCTAGTACAAGTAAAACCAACTAAGTAGAGCAACTGGCACAAGTGTATAACATATGAATAGCCAACTTAGTAAAAGTGATGCAGCCAACCGAAAGGCAACTTGTGCAATCGAACACAGTATAAACAACCACCTAGTACAACAACGGTGAGCCAATGACCAAAACAATCTGCTGCAATCTGCAGAGCATATGGACAGCCAAGTACTATATGGATGCAGCCAATCGAGGAGAATTTTGTGCAACTAACCACTTAAATCTCTGAACACCAACTACGAAATCAGCCAATGAATTGCACACAACAATGCGCACATCTAATACAAACTTACGAATAACTAAGAATCATGAACAGATCTCAAATCTCGCAAATTTGAATGGAACATGAAGTAAACAGCCAACCGAAAGCAGCAACTTGTGCAATCGAACACAGTATAAACAACCACCTAGTACAAAAAGCAGTGAGCCAACGACCAAAACAATCTGCTGCAATCTGCAGAGCATATGGACAGCCAAGTACTATATGGACGCAGCCAACCGAGGAGAATTTTGTGCAACTAACCACTTAAATCTCTGAACACCAACTACGAAATCAGCCAATGCATTGCACACAACATTGTGCACATCTAAGAATCATGAACAGATATCAAATCTCGCAAAATTGAATGGAACATGAAGTAAACAGCCAAATCGCCTAAAATCGCGCAAGCGGGACTACACGTTGACCTGTCCACCACCCCGTGCCGTGAACTACGCCTCAACGATTCCCATGAGGAGAACCACCCGCAACCCGTCAGCCGAATCGAGCACTCCGCGCGGCGCCTGCTCGGTGGAGAGGATAGCGAGGAGGAAGACGAAGACGGAATGGGAGAGAACTTCGCTGTGGCGAGGGATTTCAGCCACCTTGTAGATCCCGACCACCGTTGGCGCGTCTTTGCGAGATGGGACAACGGAACTCAACGTGACCTCGCATTCCCTCGCCCTAAAATCGCCCTAAAATCGCAGGAAATCAAAGATAAGCGGGGTAGTTGGCGCCGCCTTCGAACCCTAGAGAGCATTCCCTCGATTTCGGCACCATCCGCGCCCGCGAGATAGAGAAAGGAAGGGGAAGCATGTAGAAGTGGAGGGAGAGCATACCTCCGGCGGCGAGGAGCACCAGCGATTCCCCCGCGAGGAGAACCACCCGCAAGCCGCCGCCGACCTGAACACTCCACCGCGACGCCCCGTTCGGTGGAGAGGATGGCGAGGAGGAGGACGAAGATGGAATGGGGAGAGAGCACGCTGCGGGCGAGGGATTTCAGGCACGGATTTCGAAAACCGCCGCCCACAACCCCCACTACTCCCCTCCTCTACCGCTTACAGGTGGGCCTGCCCACGTCCGGATATGGACAACCGCCCACAACATGCGCTGAGCCAATCCAGACCAGGTGGCACTGGCGGATCCGGCGCGATCGCTGGCGCGATCGTGCGGCCAGGAATCAGCCGCCCGTTTTGGTTAGTTAGTGGCCGGCCGCTTTTTAGATTTTAGGAAAAATAAAATCAAAAGATAACCTGACTACAACCAAGCGGACCCGATATTACATATCTCATCCGCCTAAGCTACCAGCTCAAGTGACTCGCCAGCCAAACTAGTTAAATAAAGGGAGAAGTATATTTTTCATCCCTCAACTCTTTCAAGAGTATAGAAATGGTCCCTCAATTGTAAAACCAGCAAAATTTGATTCCTTAACTATTCAAACCAAATTAGTTCAGTCCCTATACCGCTTTGGCAGTTTTTATCTGACATGGAGTGGTTTTGAGTAAAACCAGATACATCATACAGGCTGGACCGTCACATCAGCCTGTACAATTTTTTCTGGCGTGGATAAGTTTAGTCCCTATATTTAGGCCTAAAAATCAAATGCATCCCTGAGGTTTCGAACTTAAGACCAGAAACACGCCAGATCAGTAGGTAACCACCACACCACAGATATTATCTAGTACAAAATTGACAAGTATAAAATCTTTTGTAGTTTTGCAGATATTAAGCATGTTCGGTGTACAATGATATTAACTCATTTAAAAGCGATTTTTTTTCCAGTTTCAGTCCTCTGCACATTTTTTTTTGTTTTCTGTGCTCATGTGCACAATGAAGTAGCTATATTGATGTGTAAGAATCTATACAACAAAGATATTAATGTCAAAATTGGTAAAATAATGAAATGGTTCTTACTCATTTTTCTTAATTTAATAGCTAACTCGTCTGCACGAGCATTCCGTGTTCAAGTACAAGAAAAAAAATAAGAAAGTATCTCTCAGTATAAGGATATATGGTACTTTTAATGAAGCTGAATTCTATTTCTATCCATTTCATGTCAGGTGTGTTTCGATAAATAATAAATAAAATGTATTTGTCCGCATCATAAAAAAGCTTACTCGCTGGGTGGCTAGCCGTGCTTGCACTTATTAGCATGATATGCCTCTTTCGAGTTAGACGACCGACGATATATTTTTTGCACGTCTTTTATTTTTTTACACCACATACTGTTCAAATTTCGACCACTAATAGGCTGGTCCCACTGTTCCAAACAAGAACCAGTTCACGTCAGCAAAAAATCAGCTAAAGCGGTATGAGGGACTAAACTTATACGGTTTTAAAAATTGAGGGACTACAGTTTGCTGGTTTTGAAGTTGAGGGACTATTTCTATACTTCGAAAAAGATGAAGGGACGAAAAATATACTTATCCCTTAAATAAATCCCTGTGTAATTTTCAGCTGGCTGCACCTAGAAGTCATAAGCGCCCGCGCGTCCACACATTAAAGTGATGATCAAACGGATTGAAGTCGTAGCCATGTAGATAACCTGCAAGAAATTAGGAATAAATGATCTGTTAAAAACACAACCATTCCGACAATTTCATATAGCCAGAGAATGGCACAAACTCCGACACGGATTTGGCCCTTCAGCTTATAATGAACATCACCCAACCAGTTTTCAATCAAATTTGGAATACTCGTTTGCGGTGCTAAATTTTATGTAACATGTATGATGCACTAAAGGTAGTAAACGGACATGACAAAAATAAATGATGTATTGTCTCCTCTGATCACAAAAACAATATTTTGTTACCATGTCAATTTCGCTTAGCATGATTTTCCTCCCTCTGCAAAAACCACCGAAAACTTCGATTCTGGAAGGAACCTATGTTTTCTAAATATGTTTTCTCCGAAGATGGTACGGAATTCATAAGATCCGTATACATAGACTTTACAGCGAAGAGACCATTAGAGGTTAACCTCCACTGAAATGTATTTAGAATCCGAGTTAGATTAATTGACATCAGCCTAGAAACCACATGGATCCACTTAGTTCATTTTTCACCAAGTAAAGCCCTATGAATTTGTATGTTCAAAGGGTTATCCCCAAGAACTTACGCCACTGAATCCTCTTTTCTAAAAACAATATTATACATGCTCGTGTATTGGAGAGCTAAAGGAGTGTCACCCAACCAAATATCTTCTGAAAAACTCGTCGATTAGCCTTCACCAACCTGAAGAAGACCTCTCATAAAAAAATATGATTTGACCTTCTAGAATGGTGAATTCGTAGGCTTAACATCTATTTGGGATAGTGTTTTGGAGTACGTGCATTTGTTATGCAACAACTCTTGTCAAACACCATCCGCGTTAAGTAGCTTATACATCCATTTGCTGAGTAAGCACTTACTTTTTATCTCGAGATTTTCAATGCCCAATACACCTTGATCCTTAGTCCTACCCAGAATGTCTCATTTAGCAAGTCTATACTTCGGCTTCTGACCCTCACATTGCTAGAAGAATCTAGATCAGTAAAATTCTAGCCTTTCCAGCACCCCTTTAGGTATCTAAAAAAGATATCATGAGCATCATTAGGTTAGTAAGGACAATGTTGATAAGGGTAAGTCATCCTCCATATGACAAAATTTTACCCTCTCAACAACTGAGCTTATTTTTGAAGCCGTCTTCAACAAATTTTCATTCCTTGTTAGTGATGATCTTACGGTGATGAATGGGAATCTCAAGGTACATAAATGAAAGGGGTCCCACCTCACGGCCAAACAATTGCATACACTGACTGTTCTCCCCTTTGGCCTTACCAAAACAGGAGCTCACTTTTGTGAATATTATTTTTCAGACCCGGCCAGAAGTTGTTCAAAAAGACACGTTATAAACTTCATATTAATTGCTTTTTGAAGGTTATGTTCCATAAAAATGACTATGTCATCCACATACTAAAGGACAAACACACCTTCATCAACCAGATGCGGAATAAGGCCCCCAACTTGACCATCCTCCTTATCCCTGGCCCCCAACTTGACCAACATATCTGCCACAATAATAGATAAAATTGGCGACATGGGGTGACAGAGTCGATTCCGGAAGATCTCGGGCAGGAGGTCCCGAACTAGTATCCTAGATGCAATGGTAACAGAGACATGAGATTTTACTCAGGATCGAGCTCTCCTAGGAGATAAAATCATGTGTCCTTCTTGTGTTGTATTGATTTGGGATAGAGTACAAAGTACATGTTCACCTACCACGAGATCGTTGTGTCCCATCCATGAACCCTACCCCTGGTTTATATAGGTATCAGGGGGTCTAGGTTTATAATTAGGTCAGCTATGTAGAAGGTAATTGTGTTGTAGACGACCTCTAAATCTTGGAGTGACTGCAAAGTCTTTGGAAACATTCCTTCTGTGCACCATTGGCCCCATTGTCATGGCCCGCTAGTGGATCGACATGGGGTTGCACAACCCAACCCACCTGGCCGGGAGACGACATGGTGAGCGATCCCTAATCCGGGACACCATCATGGGGTCACTTGCCTCAATCATTTCTAGGTTTAGAAATAATGATCAACATCATCAGTAACCTTAACTCCAACACTCCCGCCTTGAATGTAATAAGCCACTTGTTGCCCCCATTCAGCCGCAAAACCTTTCATGTGAAACGCTTGCTGAAAGATCAAGGATGTCGCCTAGAGGGGGGGGGGGTGAATAGGCGCTTTAAAATAATTACGGTTTAGGCTTGAACAAATGCGGAATAAACCTAACGGTTAATTTGTCAAGCACAAAACCTAAAACAACTAGGCTCACCTATGTGCACCAACAACTTATGCTAAGCAAGATAAGCAACTATGTGATAGCAAGATATATGACAAAGAACAATATGGCTATCACAAAGTAAAGTGCATAAGTAAAGGGCTCGGATAAGAGATAACCGAGGCATGCGGAGACGACGATGTATCCCGAAGTTCACACCCTTGCGGATGCTAATCTCCGCTTGGAGCGGTGTGGAGGCACAATGCTCCCAAGAAGCCACTAGGGCCACAGTAATCTCCTCACGCCCTCGACAATGCAAGATGCCGTGATTCCACTAAGGTACCCTTGAGGGCGGTCACCGAACCCGCATAAATGGCAACCCTTGGGGCGGTCACCGAACCCAGACACTTTGGCAACCCTTGGGGCGGTCACGGAACCCGTCAAATTGCTCAGGCGATCTCCACAACCTAATTGAGACCCGACGCTGCTGCCGAGCTTTACACCACAATGATTGAGCTCGAACACTACTAACTGCCTAGGGCGCCCAAGCACCCAAGAGGAACAAGCTCAAGGGCACCAAGCACCCAAGAGTAATAAGCTTCTCAACTTGTAACTTCCACGTATCACCGTGGAGAACTCAAACCGATGCACCAAATGCAATGGCAAGGGCACACGGAGTGCCCAAGTCCTTCTCTCTCAAATCCCACCAAAGCAACTAATGCTAGGGAGGAAAATGAGAGGAAGAACAAGAAGGAGAACACCAAGAACTCCAAGAACTAGATCCAAGGGGTTCCCCTCACATAGAGGAGAAAGTGATTGGTGGAAATGTGGATCTAGATCTCCTCTCTTTTCCCCAAAAACTAGCAAGAAACCATGGAGGGATTGAGAGATAGCAAGCTCGGAGAAGGTCAACAATGGGGAAGAACACGAGCTCAAAGGATAAGGTTCAATGGGAAGAAGACCCCTTATATAGGAGGGGAAAATCCAACCGTTACCCCCACCGAAAATCCCAGACAGAGCGGTACTACCGCTAGGGAGGGCGGTACTACACTGAGGGCGGTACTACCGCTCCCTATCCAAATACTACCGCTGTTGAAGAGAAGGTCAAGGCCACGCCCCAGAGCGGTACTACCGCTAGGGAAGAGCGGTACTACCGCTCAGAGCGGTACTACCGCTTCTACTGCCGCTACTAGTGCCGCAAAACCCGACACGAAAAACTTCGTTCGAGAATCGAGGCGGAAGTAGCCCAGACGCACAGCGGTACTACGGCCGAAACTCCCAAGGAAAACCAGAACTGCCATAACTTCTTCATATGAGCTCCGAATTGAGCAAACTCAAGCTTGTTTGAAACAAGACAACGAGTAGCATCAAAACAGCGACTAGTTATAGTAAGAAGAGGCAGGGGAGGTATGCTTAGCAAACAAAGGAGTGAAACCTCCAACCGAGAAGAACCGACATACCCTCCAACATCGAAAACATCATAGAAGATGCATGAGAACTCCGTTTTCGATGAACTCGAGCTTGTCATAAAAATGACCATAAGCTCCAAATCTCACAAGGAGAAGAACCAAACAAGAATCCAAAAAGATGATGCAAGGATGCAATGGTTGGAGCTCTCTACGAATGATACGATCAAGCTACTCATCGAGAGCCCCCCTTGATAGTACGGCAATCGATCCTATAACCCGGTCTCCCAACTACCATCATGAGACCGGTAAACTAGAAAACCTATCAAGGGCAAACCTTTGCCTTGCACATGGTCCACTTGAGCTAGACGATGACGATCTTGACTCCCTCAAGTTGGACCACCTTTCTTGATTGCGTTGGCTCGAAGAAGACTAGTTGATTGCTCCCCCATACAAGAAGAACTCATCTAGCAAGGCTCGTGCGTTTGTTGGCAAGGAGATGGATTTAGAGGAGGACTCTGCTTCCGAGGAGGCAGAGGTGGAGTATGGGGAGGAGTCCGATTCAGGCGTGGCAAGCCTGGCTCTAGCTACTGCTTATGTTGCCAAGTCCATCTTCAACACTGAAGACAATGGCCCCATCACCAACGCTGATGCCAATGATGAGGATGACTCTGCTCCCACCTACTGCTTCATGGCACGTGGTGCCAAGGTAAACTCACGCGATGCTTACTTTCAAACATCAAGTGAAGATGACTCTGAATGTGAATCTAAACCTAGCTACAAACCACTAGCTAAAATTGCAACTGAACAACAGAATGCTATGGAACATATTCAAAAATTGCTAGACAAAAGCGATGACCTGTTGGACGTAGAAATGACCCAATCTCAGTCCTTAATTAAAGACATAAAAAATCTTCATGTTAAGTACGAGGAATTTGAAAGTCGTCATTAAACGCTCTCAACTCATGAAAAGCTTTCCTATGATTATCTTCAAAGGAAGCAAGAACTTGAGAACTTGAGAGCGGCTCATGAAGATCTTCAAAAGGAGAATGAGTCACTTCGCGCTCAACAGATCAGTTCTACTCACGAAGGATTTGAACCACCATGTCTAAAATGTCTTGAGCGTGATAATGCTGTCTCTATTGCTGAATGTTCTACTGCTGCTACTATTGCAATATCTTCAACTACTGATGTGGTAACTAACCCATCTACTGAGGATACCACTACTATTGCTTATGAGAACGCCAGGTTGAAGACATTGCTTGAGACAGGAATGTACAAAAGTCTCAAAGGGCATCAAACACTATGTGATGTCCTCAAAAAGCAGATTCTGAACCGAAACCCTAGGAAAGAGGGTGTTGGGTCTGAGAGGAAAATGAATGTTGATGGTTCTTCTCGAAGCCCCGAGCGACCCCAAAACCACATGGGTTGCTGCAAAGGGACCTTCAGTGGATCCGTCTACCTTATCTGGATTCACTTGTGCTAACCCGATTATCATTGATGAATCCTTTAATGCAAACTATAAATTGTTTAAGAATCAGAATGGTGAAGTGTTTGCCAGGTATATTGGTACTAACTGCAGGAATGGGCCACCTATGAAGAAGATCTGGGTGCCAAAAAGCTATCTTGAGAATCTTCCTTTGAATGTCATCATGACACCACCTGGGAAGAAGACAAATCCCATACCAAAGGCTTCATATGGTCCAAAGGCTTCATACAGACAGAGGACTCACCAGAGTCACCCTAACGCCAATGTTTTGCTGGGAAACCATACTCAGACTTGTGAATATGAGCGTGTTTCTTCAAACCACTATGTTCATAAGATCAAGAACTATTCTGCTTATTCTTATGAGTATTATTCACCACCTGCAAGGCTATTTGCTAAGGCTCCAAAGCCGAAGTTCTCAGATGCTGCACTTAGACTCATTGCTTCTAAGCCACCCTTGAAGATGTGGGTGGTTAAGAAAAATTATCTTTCTTTTGCAGGGAAAGGTCTCCAGCGGGAAATCAAAGGCATCTAATGCTTATGCTGGGGACCAAAAATATCTTGTGGGGCGCAAGATAAAATGCCCAAATGGTCTTACTATGTATTTTATTCATGGATTCCTTGATAGACAGCCTATCTGCCCTAACTAGGATCTGAATTTTGATAATATGCTTGTTCGTCAAATGTTTATGCTTCACATTTCCCTTGGTCAAGCCTATCCCCCTAACTGCACTGTAGGGTACGATACCAAAGGCTTCTGAGTGGATTATGGACAGTGGATGCACTAACCACATGACTGGTGATCGAAGTCTTCTCATGGACTCAACCTTATGTCCATATGACAAAAGTCACATCACGTTTGCTGACACTGGTAAAAGCAAGGTATTGGGTCTAGGTAGAGTTGCAATCTCAAAGGATCAGCACATGGATAAAGTGATGCTTGTTGAATCCCTTGGCTTCAACTTAATGTTTGTCTCAATGCTTTGTGACTTGAACATGATTGTGATATTTGGAAAATATCGTTGCCTTGTTCTTATGGAATCTGACAAGTCTCTAGTCTTTGAAGGGTATCGGAAAGATGATCTGTATATGGTAGATTTCTCAACAGGACCACAGTTGGCCGTATGTCTTCTAGCAAAAGCTTCAGAGTGCTGGCTCTGGCATCAGAGGCTAGGGCATGCTGGCGTGAGGAACTTGTACACACTCGCGAAGAAAACACGTCGTAGGCATCGAGGGCGTCAAGTTCAAGAAGGATCATCTGTGTGGTGCCTGCGAAGCTGGAAAGATGACAAGGGCCAAGCATCCCTCGAAGACAATCATGATGACATCTCGTCCCTTCGAGCTGCTTCACATGGACCTATTTGGCCCTACTCACTACTCTACACTTACTACCACTGCTTGCCTCTATGGCTTCGTCATTGTTGATGATTATTCAAGATATACATGGGTGCATATAATCCTCTACAAGAATGAAGTGCAGGATGTCTTCAGACTATTCGCTAATTATGCCATGACGAACTATGGCATCAAGATCAAACACATCAGAAGTGACAACGGCATAGAGTTCAAGAACACCGGCCTCGACACTTATCTTGATACATTGGGCATCACTCATGAGTTCTCAGCTCCATACACACCTTAGCAGAATGGCATCATGGAGCGCAAGAACAGAACCCTCATTGAGATGGCTTGGATGATGCTTGATGAGTACAAGACTCCAAGGAAGTTCTAGCCTGAAGCCATTGATACTGCATGCGACGTCATCAACCGTGTTTATCTTCACAAGCTTCTAAAGAAGACATCCTATGATCTCCTAACTGGTAAGAAGCCAAATATCAGTTACTTCAGAGTATTTGGTGCTAGGTGCTGGATCAAGGATCCACATCACACTTCAAAATTTGCACCGAAAGCACATGAAGGTTTTATGCTTGGCTACGGAAAGGATTCGCACTCCTACAGAGTTTTCAACTCTTTCACTATAAAGTGGTTGAAACTGTGGATGTGCGGTTCGATGAGACTAACGGCTCGCAAAGAGAGCACCTGACAAATGTGATAGATGAAGTCTCACCTAGTGAATCAATCAAGCTTATGGGTACTGGAGAAATCATACCTTCAGAGGCACAGGCTGAAGAAGAAATCATCATTTCTGCACCTAATCAACCTAAAGACACTGCTCAGCCTAAAGCCAATGCTGAAGACGAAGACAATGATCGGCAAGGGCAAAATCTTCGTCCAGTTCATCCTCGTGTTGCAAATGAAGTACAGATTGAGAAGATAATTGATAGCATCAATGCACCTGGTCCACTCAGTTGTTCAAGAGCAACACAGCTAGCAAATTTCTGTGGGCACTTTGCATTTGTCTCTATATCTGAACCCAAGAAAGTTGCTGAAGCCTTCATGTAACCTGAATGGATTCAAGCTATGCAAGAAGAGCTTCAACAGTTCGATCTGAACAATGTGTGGGAATTGGTTAAGCGTCCTGATCCTCGCAAGCACAATATCATAGGCACAAAATGGATCTATCGCAACAAACAAGATGAGCATGGTCAAGTTGTTAGAAACAAGGCTCGTCTCATTGCTCAAGGATACACTCAAGTTGAAGGGATTGACTTCGATGAAACATTTGCTCCGGTGGCTAGGCTTGAAGCCATTCGCGTACTGCTAGCCTATGCCAACCATCACAACATCCTCCTGTACCAAATGGATGTGAAGAGTGCTTTTCTCAATGGCAAGATTGAAGAAGAAGTGTATGTTGCACAACCACCTGGCTTTGAAGACCCAAAACATCCTGACATGGTATACAAGCTCAACAAAGCACTGTATGGCCTCAAACAAGCCCATCGCGCTTGGTATGACACACTCAAAGACTTCCTGAAGAGCAAAGGCTTCAAACCTGGTTCCCTGGATCCCACTCTCTTCACGAAGACATACGATGGTGAACTGTTTGCATGCCAGATCTATGTGGATGACATTATCTTCGGCTGCACTGACAAGAGATACAGTGATGAGTTTGGGCACATGATGCAAGAGCAATATCAGATGTCCATGATGGGTGAGCTGAAATTCTTCTCGGTCTTCAAATCCGTCAGCAGAGGAACGACATCTTCATATCTCTAGAAAAATACCTCAAAGATTGCCTAAAGAAGTTTGGAATGCAAGACTGCAAAGGGTACACGACGCCAATGCCAACCAAAGGTCAATTGAGTCCCGACGACAATGGTAAAGAGTTCGATCAAAAGGTATACCGCTCCATGATTGGTTCTTTAATCTATTTATGTGCATCTAGGCCAGATATGATGCTTAGCGTTTGCATGTGTGCCTGATTCCAAGCGGCACCAAAGGAATCGCATCACTTAGCTGTGAAGTGAATTCTTCGATATTTGGCTTACACTCCAACACTAGGATTATGGTATCCAAAGGGCTCGGAGTTTGATCTAGTTGGATTCTCAGATGCTGATTATGCTGGTGACAAGGTTGATCGCAAGTCCACATCAGGCACATGTCACTTTCTTGGACGATCTCTTGTCAGTTGGTCCTCAAAGAAGCAGAACTGTGTATCTCTCTCCACTGCTGAATTTGAATAAATTGCTGCTGGATCTTGCTGCGCTCAGCTTCTATGGATGAAGCAAACTCTCAAGGACTATGGCATCCATCTGAAGCAAGTGCCACTTTACTGTGACAATGAAAGTGCAATCAAGATTGCCAACAACCCAGTCCAACACTCAATGTCGGTGTTCTGGGAACGAGGGTCTCCAGACTTGCCTGCCTGCGGCCCACGGCGTGGCTCCACTCGCGGCCCAGTACGGCCCGTCTTCACCAGCAAGCATTCAAGACCCTCGCGAGGGGCCAAGCCTCGCGAGGCGGACGACACAAGACCTCCTTAGGGGCGGCCTCACCAGGCTGGCTCACGAGAGGCGGAGAGATCAAGGCAAGGGGTACCTCGCGAAGTTTCCGTGACGTAAGCCATGACGATCAAGGCCAGGCGGGCGCCAGCGATCGCAGCGTCCTCATTTCCCCTTTGGTGCTAAGGAGGAAAGCGCATGCGAAGAGTACCGAGGCATCAGGCAAAGGTTTCCATATCGGTGCAATGAGACAAAGACCAGTAGGATGGCAGGATGGAGGTCACCGTGCAGCCCAAGACGGCGTCACCACCAGAGCCTTTGGCAGACGAAGACTACTTTAGTCAGGATAACTTGTACTAGTTGTCTCCCTTCAAACTGGCCGTTGTGGAATCCCTTCCCGCTCAATATTTGGGGAGAGGACCAGGGCCTCTATAAATAGGACTAGCCACCACAGTAGGAGGCAACTCAGCGAGAACTAATTCAGATCAGCTCGAACTCATTTCGGATAGGATCCACTCCATCCTCACACCCAAGCACAAGAGCACCTCTCCTCAGGAGGCTGTTCTTCCCCTTGTACTGTTCATCAACAGCCTCCAAGGCAATCCACCACCACCACACTGGAGTAGGGTATTACACCACATCGGTGGCCCGAACCAGTATAAATCTTGTGTCCTTTGTGTTGCGAGTTCGTCGAGCTAGGCTTTGAGATCGCGGTGAGGGTGAGGGCGTGATTAGGTAGGGGGAATCTTCATGCGCACCCCAGTGTTCGAACCTCAAGGGTTTTGCCGGAACCCAAAATCCGACATTTGGCGCGCCAGGTAGGGGTGCGCCGGAATTTCCTTCCGCTGATCCGCGTCCCATCGCTTCATCACCTCCATGTCGGACGCCCGTCGAGCCCGCGCTGAGCGCTGGGCCGCCCTTGCTGCCTGCGTTGTTCAGACGGCTCCCATTGGTGGGCCTCCCCGTCATTCTCCATCGCCTGCTGCCAACGTCGTCACCGGCCCGGCGGGGAACGAGCAGCAAGCATCCTCACTGCACCCCTCGGTGCGGCGGGACGACCGCACTGCCACTCCGTCGCTGACCCCGGCCGGCTCGTCGTCTCACGCTCGTCGCGCTCCCACGGACGCGCAGGCCGCGTTGCTCATGGCACGCGAGCTCCTGCGCTATCGCCCCGTCGACGACCTCTACGAGGACTGGCTCGACCGTATCGCTAAGCTCGTCAGCGTGGTAAGGGGCTCCCCATGTGCCTTCCCTCTCGCTGCCTCGCCCTCCGCCAGCTACGGGCGACATGGCTTACGGAGCGCCACCTCCACCACCTCCGCACCAAGACGGCGTCCTGGCGCCAAGCGTCGCGCCAGCAGCGACCAGCGCGTCCAGGCGCCAGCAAGAAGGAAGCTGCCAAGAAGTTCCTCGTCCGCGAGAAAACGCTCCCGCGCTCCCAGCACCACCACGACAAGGCCGTGCGCCGCCTGCGGTGGCGGTGCGCGAACATCAAGGGCAGGTTCCACATCAGCAAAGGGCCCCGGTGGCCACCGCAGGCTGCCGTGCTTTCACCCAGAGCTGCATAGCGTCGCATGGCCGGGCAAGTTCAAGCCAGACCTGCTTCCTCACTACAACGGCACCCACGACCCCGCGGAGTTCCTGTAGCTCTACGAGCTGAGCATTGAGGCGGCCAACGGCGACGAGAAAGTCATGGCGAACTGGTTCCCTATGGCTCTCAAGGATGGTGCTCGCTCATGGCTCCTAAACCTGCCTCCGGGCTCGATCTCCTCCTGGGACGAGATGCGCGACCGCTTCGTCGCAAACTTCCAGGGCACTCGCGACCGCCCTCCGGCCGTGGGTGACTTGTGCCGCATCAAGTAGCAGCCAGGAGAGACCCTCCAGAAGTACGTCCAGCGCTTCAACAACGTTCGCCTCAAAATCCCCAAGGTGACGGACGAGGCCATCATCTCTGCATTTTCCGATGGCGTCCGCGATGTCAAGATGAAGGAGGAGCTCGCCATCCACGAGGAGCTGTGCACGTCCTTGGAATTGTTCAACCTGGCGACCAAGTGCGCAAGGGCTGAGGAAGTGCGCCTTTCCCTCCTTGAGCTCCCAGCTCCCGGCCTGGAGGAGAAGAAGGCTAAGGCCAAGGACGTGAAGCGCAAGGGAGTGGCCGTGCTCGCGGTGGAGCCGGACACAAAGCGCGGCCGCGACCAGCCCGAGTCATCCAAGAGCAGCCGACCATTCTGCGCCTTCCACAACGTTCACAGCCACAACACCAATGACTGTCAAGAGCTCAGGGCCATTCGAGATGGACGCCTCGGTCGACGCCCCGAGTGCAACGACCGGGGCTACGACCGAGGAGGAGGACGCGGCAGAGGACGCTGGGACGACCGTGGCCCTCGCCAGGAGTGGCGTGACCGGCCTTGCGAGGACTGCTGGCAAGATCAGCCTCACGAGGGCGCTTGGAGGGATCAGCCTCGCGAGGACCGCCCTCAAGGCAACGCCGGTCTCCATCCGCTGCCGCCACCACCAAGAAGGAACGACGACCACCATCAGGACGACAGGACTGGGGGCTTCCAGGAGCCGTGCACTATCGCCTGCATCTTGGGCGGAGCTCAAGCCCCAGCCTCGCAACGAATCTTCAAGCAGTTTGCTCGCGAGGTGAATGCAGTCCTCCCCAAGCTTGAGGCCACGCACCCGCTCAGGTGGTCCAAGTGCGCCATCACCTTCAGTTCAGCAGATCAGCTCAAGTGCGCGGCTACCGCTGGCGCCCTCCCAATGCTTTGCTCTCCCATCATCAGCAATGTAAAAGTCACCAAGACCCTCATCGACGGCAGCGCAGGGCTCAACGTCCTGTCCATCGAAATGTTCGACAACACCTGCCTTGGGAGTCCTGGCCTGCGGCCCGACCTCGGGAGCGCGCTTGCTCTTGGCGCTCAAGCCTTAGGAGGGGTGCTGGATCAAGGAATTCAAGGAATACCTGGCGCAAGGGACGCTGCCAGAAGAGGAGGAGGACATGGAGCATGTGGCCCGACAGGCCACGACATACTGCATCCGGGACGATGAGTTATACATGAAGCGGCCAAATGACGTTTTCCTGCGTTGCATCTCCAGGGAGCAAGGGAGAGAGCTGCTGGCTGACATACACGACGGGGACTGCGGGCACCACTCGTCGTCATGGACCCTCGTCGGCAAGGTGTTTCACAATGGATTCTACTGGCCTACGACACTCAATTATGCGACTGAGCTGGTGAGGTCCTGTGAGGCCTGTCAATTCCACACCAAGCAGATTCATCAGTCGGCTCAGGGCCTCCAGACCATCCCGCTCTCGTGGCCATTCGCGGCCTGGGGGCTAGATATCTTGGGCCCGTTCCCTTGTGCGCCTGGGGGCTACCGCTACCTCTACGTCGCCATCAACAAGTTCACCAAGTGGGCAGAAGTAGAAGCCGTCCGCACCATCCCGGCCGGCTCCGCGGTCAAGTTCATCAAGGGTCTCGTGAGTCGGTTTGGGGTCCCCAACCGCGTCATCACCGATAACGGCTCACAGTTCACTAGCAACCTTTTCAAGACATATTGTGCTAAACTTGGAATGCAGATCTGCTACGCTTCGGTGGCGCACCCCCGGAGCAATGGCCAGGACGAACGCACCAACACGGAGGTCCTGAGAGGCCTCAATACCGGGTCTTTCAAGAAGAAGCTTGAGGCCTATGGCAGGGGCTGACACGACGAGCTCCGGTCCGTGTTGTGGTCCATCCGCACCACCGCCACCAAGCCGACGGGCGAGACCCCATTCTTTCTTGTCTACGGAGCAGAAGCGGTTCTCCCTCACGAGGTCAAACATCACCCTGCGCGGGTCCTGGCATTTGATGAGGCGCAGCAGGACGCCATGTGGGGGATGGACCTCGTGCTGGGGGAGGAATGCCGCCGTGAAGCCACGCTACAGGCTGCAAGATATCAGCAGGCGCTGCGACGGTACCACTGCCGCAACATCCGCTCCAGGACGCTCGAGGTGGGTGACCTCTCCCTAAGGCGGGTGCTCTCCAGGGAAGGGCTGCATAAGCTCTCACCCATGTGGGAGGGCCCATTTAGGATCGCCCACGTCTCCAGGCCTGGTGCCGCGCGCCTGGAGACGTGGGACGGGGTACCCATCCAGAACGCCTAGAACATCCAGCACCTCCGGAAGTTCTACCCATGAAGAAAGACCCAGCGCCTGTGAAGAAGGCCCATCGCCTGTGAAGGTCTCCGCTCGTGACACTCTCACGTAATAATGAGTGGGGCTGTACATGCCCCGGAGTCTCAGGAGTGCCGCCCTTGGGCCTCTAGGGCTCCCTCCCATGTCCTAGTGGCACCACTTAGCTCCGCGCTGGTGAGAAGACAAGAAGACTAGACTAGGTGCTGGGCGCGGCTTTTCATTTGCTTTCCGTAGTTGGCTTGCCCGTCTTTATTCGAAATTTGCTTTCTGGTGTTCGATTGCCGGTCTTGTTCCATCGCCTTCTGCCTCTGTTTTTGCCTTCGGTTCTCTGTTTGACCTGTGCTCTCTCCTGCGTTCCTCGCGAGGGGGGCTGGGCAGGTGCCCTCGCGAGCGTCTTGGCATCTCTTGTCCATTTTTTTCGCGAGGCACTCTCGTTCGAGCTGCAAGATGGCGCCCCTCTCTCAATCCGTGCCCCTCGGGTACCGGATGCGAGGTGCTGGGTCATGGCCGGCGGTGCCTGTGACCAGGGCTCGGAATCCCCTACTAACAAATTTTTCCAGTTCCTAAACGGCTCGTCAGGCACGGAGGAATGCACGCCTCGTAAAGCGGAAACTACTCCAAGCACGTCAAGCTAAGTTATTCCTACGTGCCTACACAAGATATTGATATTGCGACACAACACAGGAACGATAAACATAGCATAACAACTTGGAAATCATAGTTTGTCGCACGCCCCTGCGGGGCCCCATACTTGTCTCTCTCTTAATGCAGGAAGAAAAGGAAGAATAAAACAAAAGCGGCGCGTGCCTCTGCGGCGGTTCGCGAGGTCGGACCCGCGGCGCTCTCCTGAGCTGAACCGGACCTTTACTCGTGCTTCATTGAGGCGCGACGGCGAGACGACCCGCTGCCACCTTCAAAGCGAGCGCGGCGGCTGGTCGTAGCCACCGCTGCTGGAGCTATCGCCGGAAGGAGAACCGCCATAGCTCGGCACGAGGTCGTCCTCGCCCTCATCTCGACTATCGCCAAGGCCAAGCACCTCGTCGTCGTCGTTGTCCTCGGGGCAGCACCCGACGCGGCGGCCATCTTCTCTGAACGCCCTCACATAGAGGGTCGCGTTCCCGTCGTACTTGAAGTGGAGGGTGCACCGACTGCACAGGCCGCCCGCGCGGGCAACGACTGCCAGCCGAGGGCCAGGCCCATGTTGCCAGCAACGGAGACCTCGACCACGACCCATGAAGCTTTGCTGCAGCAGCCGTCTGCCTGCAGCCAGAGCCCGCCTGGACCTGCGGTCGACAGTTCACCGGCGAAGAAGTGCGGGAGCTGAAGCCAAGTGTTGGCCGGGTTCTCCGACCAAACGACGAACCCTGGCAGCACCTCCACCGAGTGAAAGCACGGCCGAGGAGCCCGAGCGACCATGGCGCGCCTCCCCTCACCGACAGGGCTGCCACGATCTGGACGAACCTCACCCCGAGAAGAGGCACCGCCACGGCAGCGAGGAGCCGCAGTGGGGGTCGCGGCGTGCTTGCGGGGACGGCCGCGCCCATGCTTGGACGGTGTGGAGCCGGGCCCCTCTCGGTGAGCCTTCCCCTTCTCCGCGGTCGAGAACCTCTTCGTGGGCGCCATTGGTATCTCAACCAACAATGGAGCAAGGAAGGCGAAGTGGGAGAAGCAAGAAGGGATGGGCGACGGGGGCTCCGCCTCCCTCCTCATTTATAGCCCAAGGGAGGCCAACCGTCGACCTCCACGATGGCAGGTAATGATAACCCTTTTTGCATGCAGCAGGGACTCGTCAAATCGGGCAGTTGCCGAGGTAATGTGGGGAAGCGGAGACACCCACGTCCAATCAATCGCCATGCGTCGACCAAGGCCGCAGGCTGTTGGGGCCCGCGGCGCTCTGCACTTGCCCTTTGGCTTTGCCTGGAAGCCAAGTTCGAGCGCGCCTTGGGCCCGGGGGCTACTATCGGCGTTCTGGGAACGGGGGCCCCCAGACTTGCCTGCCTACGGCCTGCGACGTGGATCCACTCGCGGCCCAGTATGGCCCTTCTTCACCAGCAAGCATTCAAGACCCTCGCGAGGTCCATGCCTCGCGATGCGGACGACACAAGACCTCCTCAGGGGCGGCCTGTAATAGCCTGGCTTATTAGGGATGATAGACTACTCATATCAATAAGGAATTCCTTCTTTTCCGGGATCCCATTCGGACAGAACTCCAAAGTTAAGCGTGTTCAGCTTGGAGTAGTTTCAGGATGGGTGACCGACCGGGAAGTTGCTCCCGGGTGCGCACGAGTGAGGACAAAGTGCGCAGAAAAGACTAGTATTGATTTGTGGGGCCAGTCTAGATCCCGCCAGGAGTAACGACCACCGGCGGGTGTGTCCGGGGCGTTACAAGTTGGTATCAGAGCCGACCCTCGCGGTTACACGGATGGTTGCGGACAGGTGCGCGGTCATGTTGTTCATGACGTTTGTGACCCGTCATGGCACGCGGCATGGCACATGTACCGGACTGGATGCACAGACGGTTGTGCCAAGAGGGAACGTTCCTGTGGCCCGACGAGGATGTCGGTTCCTCTGAGTGGGGGTGTATGTAATAGCATGGCTTATTAGGGATGATAGACTACTCATATCAATAAGGAATTCCTTCTTTTCCGGGATCCCATTCGGACAGAACTCCAAAGTTAAGCGTGCTCAGCTTGGAGTAGTTTGAGATGGGTGACCGACCGAAGTTGCTCCGGGTGCGCATTTAGTGAGGACAAAGTGCGCAGAAAAGACTAGTATTGATCTGTGGGGCCAGTCTAGATCCTGCCAGGAGTAACGACCACCGGCGGGTGTGTCCGGGGCATTATACGGCCTCACCAGGCTGGCTCGCGAGGGGCGGAGAGATCAAGGCAAGGGGTACCTCGCGAGGTTTCCCATGACGTAAGCCATGACGATCAAGGCCAGGTGGGCGTCAGCGATCGCAGCGTTCTCGTTTCCCCTTTGGTGCTAAGGAGGCAAGCGTGGGCGAAGAGTTCCGAGGCAAAGGTTTCCATATCGGTGCAACGCGACCAAGACCAGCAAGACGGCAGGACGGAGGTCACCGTGGAGCCCAAGACGGCGTCACCATCAGAGCCTTTGGCAGGCGAAGACTACTTTTGTTAGGATAGCTTGTACTAGTTGTCTCCCTTCAAATTGGCCGTTGTGGAATCCCTTCCCGCTCAATATTTGGGATAGGACCAGGGCCTCTATAAATAGGACTAGCCACCACAGTAGGAGGCAACTCAGCGAGAACTGATTCAGATCAGCTCGAACTCATCTTGGATAGGATCCACTCCATCCTCACACCCAAGCACAAGAGCACCTCTCCTCAGGAGGCTGTTCTTCCCCTTGTACTGTTCATCAACAGCCTCCAAGGCAATCCACCACCACCACACTGGAGTAGGGTATTACACCACATCGGTGGCCCGAACCAGTATAAATCTTGTGTCCTTTGTGTTGCGAGTTCGTCGAGCTAGGCTTTGAGATCGCGGTGAGGGTGAGGGCGTGATTAGGTAGGGGAAATCTTCGTGCACACCCCAGTGTTCGAACCTCAAGGGTTTTGCCAAAACCCGAAATCCGACACTCGAAGACAAAGCATATTCTGATCCGTCATCACTTCCTCAGAGATCATGTCATGAAGGAAGATATTGATATAATTCACGTCAACACTGAAGAGCAATTGGCAGACATCTTCACAAAGCCCTTGGATGAGAAAAGGTTTTGCAAGTTGCGGTGTGAGCTAAATATCTTAGAATCCTCAAATGTCCTGTGATAGGACACACATCCTAACGCTTATGCATGTTGATGAGTTAGATGTGCAACACACGAAATAACATATATCTTCAATCAATGAAGACATACACTCTAAGTGTGAATACATTAATGCGGAATTTGACTTCGGAGCGCCATGATAATTGTGTGCCATGTCTGGGTCTAATACTTCTTATACGGTGGGTAACGCCACCATCATATTCTTGTTTGAAGTGTTCCAATTGGCGTCATAATTGCAAAGTCTTCACATTTGGTTTATTTTCAACACTGATTTGACTTCACGTTTATCTTCACAATGTTGAGTTGGTCTTATGCTGATATATATATATATATATATATATATATATATATATATATATATATATATATATATATATATATATATATATATATATATATATATATATATATATATATATATTCGTGTTCTGTCCTCTACAACATTCACTTATGGCTTCATACTTGATTTTTTTCTTGATCTAAGTGAATGTGATCGGACCCTAACCCCTTTTGTGCTTCTACCTCAAATTCTATCTATTCAAATCATATGCATTCTATTGAAACCTGTCGATTGTCTTCTCTGAATCCTTGTCAGCAGAAGACAAAGTGACAAAAGTTTAAATCTGTTTTTAATGCCATATCCTTATTGCCTGAATACCGGAGAAGCCGGAACGACCACCCGACAATCCAGGCGTGCGTAGGAACATGGAGCAACTTCCAATAAGTTGCATGCATGCCACATGTCCTTCAGATGTGAAACGCCAGGGGCACCTGCGTAATTATGTTGTGCTATCCCTTTCCTTATAAATACACAACTCACCGCGGTCATAATCTCTTCTTCCACCTCGCACAAACCCTAGCGCCTTCGCTAGCTCGCGTCGACGCCGGAGACGAAGCACTTTGCTATCGCGACTTCTTCGACGCTGTCCTCACGCCGGCCGCGGACCTCGTCCTCTCCGCCACCGCCGTAGGTGTCTTCCGCCGCCGAGTTAGGGCATGGGAGATTGAACTACTCGGCCTCTCCCTCGGCCTCGTCTAGCAGTTCGTCAGCGGTAAATAAAACTTACTTTTTACTGCCTTTTTGATCCGTCAAATCCATCCACTTCAACCAAAAGTGGTTTGTTAACTTCCAAATCTGGATCTATCTCGTTCTGCATCTCATATCATGCCAAGTATATTCACTTATGCTTCATAACTAGTTAGACTCCTCACTTGTACTTATTCATGGATTCGTACAAATCTGGAACCAACTCTCATCAAATAAGTGAATGTCTTTGCACTATGAGGTCAATGTCTTGAAACTGATTGATCTTCAAAACCTTCTGAGAATGCATATGAGCTCTTCCCCTTCCCTCGCACCTCTAATGCTGTCACAGGTACATGTCCGTGGGAGAATCCCTTGGTTCTCATAGTCTGCATT
Source organism: Aegilops longissima (assembly GCA_021605205.1). Taxonomy (NCBI): domain Eukaryota; kingdom Viridiplantae; phylum Streptophyta; class Magnoliopsida; order Poales; family Poaceae; genus Aegilops; species Aegilops longissima. The sequence goes on from CM038680.1 coordinate 490,836,428, forward strand.
CATTTGCAGAGTTCTTACAACGTCACATCAACTCTCCTAAAGCCAGTTCCTGTCTGACCAACAAAAGGAAGCCATTCACTGTCTTTAAGCCATTCGGTTTGAATATAATGGCCACCGAGAAGTCAGCTAGAAAGGGTGGCAGGCAGCGTCGTGGGGATACATCCAAGGATTTGCCTCCAGATCTATTTGAAATGTACAAGACATATCCTTAAGAGAGCTATGGCCAGCACAAGACGCGAATCCAATGGATTCGAAGATATTGGGCAGAGGTATGGTTCAAATACAACTTTGTAACCCCTGAATATGCAGAAAAGAATGCTATCAAGTGCCCATGGGGAGATACTCTGTACAGAAATCTGCAGCCCAAGTCCAAGTGTGAAGCCATTGCTCAAGGCTTCTACTCATGCATGGTTCACGGACCGAAGCCAGAAAATGCCGACCCATCATCTATGTTATGGTGTCGTGAAGACAATCTTTTCAAGCACAACTATCAGTTTGCAAAAGATTCTGCTGTGAAGAACAAGAAGGATCTGGGCCTCAACTTCAACCCTGGTCCATCTGCTCCTAGGGCTGATGGCACATGTGATGCCAATCCCAATGTCATCGGCCCCTTCAACAATTTCGATGGCCTCCTCTCTCATATAGCTACTCAGAGGGCCACAGTGGAGCAATCAGGTGATGACGCAGATTCTGAAGATGCGCCTGCTCCACCGAAGCCAAAGAAGAAGAAGACAAAGGCTTCAAAGCCCTCTGTCACACCAAAAGCTTCGATTGTGAAGCCATTGGCCACTGCACCTCCTGAACCCAGTGTGCAATATGAAGACTTATCTCGTGTCTCTAAGAAGACTGAGAAGTCCAAGAAGAACAAGAAGCCCATGAAGATTTATGGGCATGAACTTACTCCAGCTGCCGTTCTGCGGAACGAGGATGAAACCATCGATCTGTCCAGCGATGAAGATTTTGGTGATGATGCCCTTGAGCAACTGATGAAGTGCAAGCAAGAAGCGGAGATCTTGAACGATCTTCCCCTCTTTGACGTTGATATACTGAATAACTTCATTGATGAGTGGTTCGACAACCAGAGCATTAGCATTGATGATCTTCAGCTTCCTATGAACATAAGCGTCACTTTCCATGGAGCCATTGCTAATGAGTTGGCCTTGGCTCAGAAAATTGTCGAGCTCAAGAACAAAATTGAATATGAGAAGGCTCACTTCAAGAAGAACATGGCCAAGATCACCGTGGCAGATGTTCAGATCTTCAAGAAGATGTTGCATGAGCTCAAAGAACAGTTTCACAAGAAGCGTGAAGAAGCAAAAGGTTCAAGAGAGTGCATGAAGTACTTTGCACAGAAATGTGTTCAAGCACACAATGAGGCTGAGAAGCGCAAGGCTCTTGGGCGTCCTGGCATCGACCCCAAGATGGCTGCCAAGCAAAAGAAGACTGTTGTGGCCCAAACTGAAGCACCAAGGCAGGAAGCACCTCGCATTGTCTTCCCTGCCAGCATGACAGGCTCGAAGCCTAAGGTCCCCTCAGCAGCTTCAGAACTAAAGAAGAAAAGGGCAGCTGAGTCCGAAGCCAAGAAACGCAAGCACAAAGATGCTTCTGATGATGCCCCATCCAAGAAGAAGCTAAAGACAAAGTCTTCAAGGAAAGAGCGTGCTGCTGCCATAGAGCCCCTTATTGATTAGCCCATTTCTATTGCCCGTCCAGTCTCCACCAACCAAGAACGTCGCCTTGTCATCCACGAGCCTGCTTTCACAGAGGCTCCTGAAGATGAAGAAGTTCCAGTTGTTGACCCCATCACAGCTGAAGACATTGGTCATGAAGAAAATGTTGAAGATGATGAAGTCCTTCCTCAACTTGAGCACCAACTGGTATCATCGCCTGTTCTTACAAACAGCAAACTCATCAGCATTGGTCGTCCGTTGACGCCAATTGCTCAGGATGGTTCGCGGGCCGATCGCCCTCAACAAGACACCCCCATTCATGATGAGACACCCAGAACTCCACCACCTCAAGTCACCGCTCCGGTGCTTGACGATGACAACTACATGGTGCAGACCACTCCATCACCACAGGCGTCGCCCGCATTCCGCAGGCTTCGCAAAGGCCCTAGGCCATGGGTCACCATGTCGAGCATTCCAAAAGGGGAAGCGCAACAAATCTCAGTAGCACGTCAAGTGTTTCCTGAAGCCACCCCTACTACGAATGTCTCTGTGTCTGAAGCAAAAGTTGCTGAAGACATTCCGGCTGCATCAGCTGATGAAACTCAAGAAACAAGAGAAGAAGAAGAAAGAGTTGCCACACCCCCTATCACTGAAGAAGTCACTCTCGAGGAGAATGTGACTATGCGCGACCCTCCTGCTACTGAAGAAATGGAGGTTGAAAACACTGAGGCTGCCACAACCAATACGACTGAAGCCAATGACTTTGTCATGGCTGAAGACAATGTGGATCATGAAGCCAATGTTGTACCTAAAGCTCGTGTGCAACCTGGAGCCACAGTGAATGCTGAAGCCACAGTTCCACCCCCAAGGCCACACACCATTGAACAGGCCTATAATCGTGGTGAACTAGTCACAGTTCGGTGGCCCATCATGGTGCCTCCCACTGCTCCTGGACCTCAGTATGATTACCATGTGGAGAAAAGGCCTCAAGTTCAGAAGCCAAAGCCCAGGCTGCCAAGGCTTCCAGGTGCTGCTACATCGCCCGGATCTTTCAGCGTGAATAGCTTCAGAGCCCACAACACATTCTTTGACAGTGCCAAGAATCCATACTCGAAGCCAAAGATCTCCTCTAATCGCTTCTGGAGCTATCAGCAGCGCAGCTATTACTCCTGTATTCTATACAACCAAGGGTGAATCTTTCCTCACATGCGTCTTGATTGCGATGCTATTGGTGGGCTGCCCTGCCTTGAAGAAGCTCTGGACTGTTTTAGAGATGCCGGCCTTCTGCAATTCATAACTGATAAAGAGCACTAGAATGAAGAGCTTCTGGTGCAGTTCTATGCCACACTTCACATTCGTGGCTACAACAGGGATCCGAAGACTTGGATTCTTGAGTGGATGACGGGTGATGTGCATCATGAAGCCAAAGCTCAAGATATCATTGAGCTTACTTCCCTGCCCACTCCAGGTGAGCTCTATGAACCTGGTTGTCAGCTACACAGGAATGAGCTGCAGAGTATCTTTCACAAGCCTGGGCCAAATATGAGTCAGATGCTCAGCATGATGAAGCCATTGCCACACGATCCTGAATATCCTAAGGAATTCTTCGTTAAGGACCTCGAGTACTTGCCCCGCATAGTTTATCACATTCTGAGGTGTACTCTATGGCCAGTCAAGGGATATTCTTCTGAAGCCAAATTTGAAGGAACAATGAAGACTTTGGTTTTCTATATTGTCAATGGCATCAGATTCAATACCCAGGATTTCTTCATCAGCCAACTTGCTGCATCTAGGATTGATCTGTTTGGCTTGAAGTTCTATGCTCCATGGGTGATGTGCCTGATCAAACTCCATTCATCTGTTGACTATCAGCCCTCAGCGCGCAACCATCTTGTTTTTCTGCCTGAGGTTGATCTCGCTTGAAGCCATCTACCCGAGCCCGCCAAAGAACCCTATATCTTCATAATGTTGATCGTCAAAGCTTCACGCAACCAATAGAAGGGATCCATGTTCCAAATGCTGCTACTCCTGCTTACCCTCTGGCTGGCAATATGCGTGAGCCACATCGTGCCAACACCAAGCCACCGCCAAGATAATCGCCAAAGGCCTCGGAAGCGTTCTCGTGTTCTCAATGACCGAGAGCTTCTTGTTGCCTTACATCAGAAGCAGGACAAGCACCATGACTGGCTAAAGCGTCAGATGCATAGTATCTTGGTGGACATCAATCACATCCGAAACCTAGCCACCAAGAACTCATTCGTAGCTCATGAAGCCTGTCGGCGGTCTTGGAAGAGTCTCACACTGCTATGCCCTGAAGAAGATCTTCGCAAAGATGACTTCACAAAAGGCTTAAAATTTGACTCAAGACCTCCATGCAATGCAAGCTGGCGTCGCACTCCATCAATAGAAGATTCCGAGTATTCATCTTTGGCTGCAACTGTTGTTGCGAGAGTCATCGATGAAGAAGACGACGCCACTTCACCAACCATGGCTGCACTGCATCTCTCGACACTGCACCAGGCCCTTCTGCACCACCGAACTCAAGCGTCGACCCTGCACCTTCATCTACTCCTGATGGGAACGAGTAAATGCTCTGTCTTCAAACCTTTTTGGTCCTTACTGACAAAAGGGGGAGAAGCATATGAGTTGATAGTCTTCAACCGGGTCCTTATGGGTGGTTGCTATATTTTGCCAAGTGTTTACAACTCTCGTCTTCTGATAGATTTGGTTCTTTGGGTTGTAACACTTAAACTTGATGGTCGTCTGCTACTTTTTCTGTCATTCTATGACGTGATGATAAATTCGGCATGAAGTCATTCCGCAGACGTCCATTTTTCATTATGCATGTCATTATCTTCATTGTATCTTTATATGCATGATGAATTGTCTTCATAAGTTGAAGAGGATCTCCACAAAGTAAAACCTTCCATGTGCATTTGCATTCAAAAGCAAACTACTTATATGCACATCTTTAGGGGGAGCCTTTTGCCACTTATGAAGACAATGCTTAATCCTTAAACTTTCACATACTTTTATCCCCGTTGAAAACTTCAACCAGTTTGTCATCAATCACCAAAAAGGGGGAGATTGTAAGTGCATCTAGTGCCACCCCTAGTTGGTTTTGGAGTATTGACGACAAACTTGGTTGAGGGACTAATGTGTTTGTGAGAATTGTAGGATAACATAGGTAGTAGTCCCACATTGATTCGGTTTACCTCCTAGAGATGACCCCTAAAAATGTGTGAAGACATTGAAGACAATGGTGGTTTGTGAAGATATTCACAACAAAGATTATGACTTGAGAAGACATTCACGTGAAGACTATTGAGTGCGAAGACATACTTGTTTCGTAGTTTCCTTTTTCTTCTTTGTTGAGTCATAGGAACCACCGCACTGTTAAGTGGGGTCCAAGTGAATAAAGTCATAGTGACTGATGTGATGCTCAACCAAATCCTATGTCTTTGAGCGAAGACAATGAGAGCAAATCTTATCCAGAGCTGAATGAGTCAGCTTTACTTGTAGCCCAAGTCAAGCTGCCGCGTGTGTTTGAAATCTGACCGTTGGACATGTCAATTCCTTAGTGACCCAGGGTCATTTTGGACAAATTAGGTTGGGTTGCCTCCTGGCTATAAATAGCCCACCCCCTACACCATAAATTGGTGGCTGCTCAGAGTTAGTGCACGACTTTTGTTGTTTGAGAGCAACCCACCTCCGAAGCATTTGAGAGAGAGATCCTTGCGAGGACAAAGCCCAAAACACCAGAGCCAAAGAGTGTTAGGCATCACTGAAGTCTTTTTGTCCGCGTGATCTGAAGACTTGTTACACTTGAGGACTGTGAATCCTCCAGCCGGTTAGGCATCGCATTCTGAGCATCCAAGAGTCATTGTGGATTGCCGGTGAACAAAGTCTGTGAAGGTTTGGAAGTATACCTTGAAGACTTACCAGAGTGATTGGGCGAGGACTAAGTGTTCTTAGCTCAAGGGGAATAAGGTGAAGACGCGGTCTTCTGAGTTGAATCTCAGCCTCCCTAACCAGACATAGAGTTGTCACAGCAACTGGAACTGGTCCAACAAATCCTTGTCCTCACCAAGCAACTAGTTCTATCTCTTACCTCTCTTTACTCACAGTTTGTCTTCGTTAAGTCATTGCCTACTTGCATGATATGATTGACTTCACTGGGTGAAGATTATGGTTGTTTGGCTTCGTACTATCTTCCATCCTGATCCATTCTACCTAGCTGCTAATAGTCTTCGTGCTTTCACTTCATTGCTTACTTGACTATGGCTTGTCTAGTGTAGTCTACCTTCCGCTGCATATCAATAGGTTCATTTCTACCGTTTGTCTTCAAAGCCCCCGTGTTTAGAAGACTTTCATAAAAATCGCCTATTCACCCCCCCTCTAGTCGATAACTAGCACTTTCATTGGGTAAAGGCATGGTAACTCCAGAGTTGAGACAAACCAACTAAAGATCATCATTGTATAAGTCCTCTAACATTGCAAGAAGATCACCCTTAATAATCTCCTAACATTTCTAATAGAACTCAGTTGGGAACCCATCTGATCTCGATACATTATTACGCTCCATCTAAGAGATGACCTCACAAAACCTCCTTTTCTAGGAAAGGTGCAACCCACACAACATTTCCCTTGGTGGAGAGTTGAGGCATATCATTAGTGGCGTCTTACAGCAAGGATGCAAACTTGGATTGCTGGGAGCCAAAAAGACGCTTATAATAGTTAGTAATGTAAGCTTTATGATGATCTTGACCCACAATGGCCTCCTTGTCTTGTTCAAGCTGAATGATTCTCTTTTCCAATGTTTACCATTTGCAATCAAATGAAACAAATTCACATTGTTATCACCTTCGCAGACAGATTTTAGTTTTGCCAGTACTTGCCCCACGATGATGGCTGATGTCTACTACGCAACCTTCTTCTTGTAGACGTTATTGGGCCTCCAAGTGCAGATGTTTGTAGGACAGTAGCAAATTTCCCTCAAGTGGATGACCTAAGGTTTATCAATCCGTGGGAGGCGTAGGTTGAAGATGGTCTCTCTCAAACAACCCTGCAACCAAATAACAAAGAGTCTCTTGTGTTCCCAACACACCCAATACAATGGTAAATTGTATAGGTGCACTAGTTCGGCGAAGAGATGGTGATACAAGTGCAATATGGATGGTAGATATAGGTTTTTGTAGTCTGAAATTATAAAAACAGCAAGGTAACTAATGATAAAAGTGAGCGTAAACGGTATTGCAATGCGTTGAAACAAGGCCTAGGGTTCATACTTTCACTAGTGCAAGTTCTCTCAACAATAATAACATAATTGAATCATATAACTATACCTCAACATGCAACAAAGAGTCACTCCAAAGTCACTAATAGCGGAGAACAAACGAAGAGATTATTGTAGGGTACGAAACCACCTCAAAGTTATTCTTTCGGATCGATCTATTCAAGAGTTCGTACTAGAATAACACCTTAAGACACATATCAACCAAAACCCTAATTTCACCTAGATACTCCAATGTCACCTCAAGTATCCGTGGGTATGATTATACGATATGCATCACACAATCTCAGATTCATCTATTCAAACCAACACAAAGTACTTCAAAGAGTTCCCCAAAGTTTCTACCGGAGAGTCAAGACGAAAACGTGTGCCAACCCCTATGCATAAGTTCACAATGTTACGAAACCCGCAAGTTGATCACCAAAACATACATCAAGTAGATCACGTGAATATCCCATTGTCACCACAGATAAGCACATGCAAGACATACATCAAGTGTTCTCAAATCCTTAAAGACTCAATCCGATAAGATAACTTCAAAGGGAAAACTCAATCCATTACAAGAGAGTAGAGGGGGAGAAACATCAAAAGATCCAACTATAATAGCAAAGCTCACGGTACATCAAGATCGTGCCGAATCAAGAACATGAGAGAGAGAGAGAGAGAGAGAGAGAGAGAGAGATCAAACACATAGCTACTGGTACATACCCTCAGCCCCGAGGGCGAACTACTCCCTCCTCGTCATGAAGAGCACCGGGATGATGAAGATGACCACCGGTGAGGGGTTCCCCCTTCGGAAGGATGCCGGAACCGGGTCCCGATTGGTTTTTGGTGGCTACAGAGGCTTGCGGTGGCAGAACTCCCGATCTAGATTATGTTCCGAGGGTTTCTGTATATATAAGAGATTTTGGCGTTGAGAACAAGTCAGAGGGGTCTCCGGGCTGTCCTCGAGGTCGGGGCGCCCCACCTCGTGGGCAGCCCGGGACTCTTATGGCCCAACTCTTTTACTTCATGGCCTTCTTTTGGTCCAAAAATAAGCTCCGTCAAGTTTCAGGTCAATTGTACTCCGTTTGGTTTTCCTTTCTGCGATACTCAAAAACAAGGAAAAAACAGAAACTGGCACTGGGCTCTAGGTTAATAGGTTAGTCCCAAAAATCATATAAAATAGCATTGCATATAAAACATCTAAGATGGAAAATATAATAGCATGAATACTTCATAAATTATAGATACGTTGGAGACGTATCAGCATCCCCAGGCTTAATTCCTGCTCGTCCTTGAGGAGGTAAATGATAAAATAAATAATTTATGAAGTGTGAATGCTAGCAGGTGCACAAGTTTGATCAATGATAATTCCAATCACCTTTTCTAGCATCACTATATATCATAACAGTAGCTCATATCATAAAGCTTCTCATGATCAAGTAACAAGCTATTCACATGTTAAAGTATAGATCATAAACTTTCTTGAAAACTAACAAACCGTTCTCAGTCATCAAACAATTGCAATTCATCTTATTTATAGGAAGGGTCTATGTAAGAGCTTTGATTTAGCAAGTCCCACATACTCAACTATCATATAGTCTTCCATGATTGCTACCACTCAAAGCATATTTTTAGAAAAAATAGCATCCATTGAACACAGAGAAAGATAGGGGCTTAATGTTTCGCCTCCCAGCTTATTTATCATATATATAATTGTCAACAATAATAATTCATGATCAAATATATTTGAATGGCCATATATGCTTAGATCTTTCTCCACCACATGATGCTTGCCAACTAAAAGGTAGGTTGGAATGAGAAGGAATACTCCTGACTCTTGCATAAAAGTAAAAGATAGGCCCTTCGCAGAGGGAATTTGCAGAGGTGCCAGAGCTCGAAGCAAAAACAGAGATGAAAAATAATTTTGAGAGGTATGCTTTCATTGTCAACATAACGACCAAGAGTTCCCAATATCTTCCATACTAGATACATCATAGGCAGTTCCCAAACAGAAAGGTAAAGATTTTACTCCCCCTCTACCAACAATCACACTCCACGGCTTGTCCGAAACAATGGGTGCCGTCCAACTATCAACAATCCTGGGGGAGTTTGTTTAAATTACTTGCGAATTTTTTTGATCTTTTGATCATAGGATTGGGCATGCCAGTTACCAGCCATTTTCTCGTGAATGGTGAGCGGAGTCCACTCATCATGAGAATAACCCACCTAGCATGGAAGCTACTGACAGTCCCTAGTCGCTACATGAGCGATTCGCGCATACAAAACAGATTATTATTTGAAGGTTTAGAGTTTGGTACATGCAAATTTACTTGGAACGGCAGGTAAATAGCGCATATAGGTAGATATGGTGGACACTCATGGAAGGAACTTGGTTCAAGGATTTTGGATGCACAAGCAGTATTCCCGCTTAGTATAGATATTTTGGTTAGCAAAGGATTCTAAATAGCAAGCACCACATGTTAGAGGATCCATAGCAATATAACTTCTATACAAATTACCCAAGCATAACTCATTATGTTGTCTTCCTTGTCCAACTTCAACTAATTTGCTCAGGTTTGAAAATAATTAACGGGGCTCACAATCATATAAGATGTCCAATATAGTATATTTATATGTGAAATCTCTCTTCCTTCAATATTCTTTCATGAATTGTTCAAGTGACGAATACAATGTTTGCTAACCTTCAAAAAAATTACCACCTCTACTTCTTATATGTGAAGGCATTACTCCCCATGGGAAAGGCATATGAAACATATATATTTCAGATTTATGATATTCAAATCATTCAACTATTTACTCATAGGATATAAGTGAAGCACACGAGTAAATGACAAACTACTCCAAAAAGATATAAGTGAAGATCAATGAATAGTTAAATAATTATGTAGCTTCGTGAAGACTCTCTCTCATTTAAGAATTTCAGATCTTGGGATATTTTTCAAACAGCAAGCAAAAAAAAATAAAACGACATTTCAAGGATAGCACTCATCATGTGAAGAAGCAAAAACTTAGTCTCAATCGATACTAACCGATAATTGTTGAAGAAGAAAGGTGGGATGCCTACCGGGGCATCCCCAAGCTTAAATGCTTGAGACTTCTTGAAATATTATATTGGGGGTGCCTTGGGAATCCCCAAGCTTCAGCTTTTGTGTCTCCTTAATTCCTCTCATATCACGGTTTCCTAAATCTCGAAAGCTTCATCCACACCAAACTCAACAAGAACTCGTGAGATAAGTTAGTATAAACCAATGCAAAAACCTTATCATTTTCTACTGTAACAAATCACTAAAATTATTATTCAACATTGCATACTAAATGCCTCTTCATATTTTAATACTCCTATCCTCAAATAGAATCATTAAACAAGCAAACATATGCAAACAATGCAAACATAACAGCAATCTGCCAAAACAGTACAGTCTGTAAAGAATGCAAGATTCATCGAACTTCCCTAACTCCAAACATTATGAAATTCTACCACACTGTAGAAAATTTATCAGAGCTCAATATGCAAAAAAATTCAACATTTTATCATATTCTGACTTTTCTAGGGAATTTTTGCAACAGCGGTAAACTTTCTGTTTTGAAATAGCAACATGTATACTTGCAAAATAAGCATGGTAAAGGCTATCCTTGGAATTATTATTGAAAATAGAGATGCAAAACATTATTATAAATAACAGCAATCAAGTACTAACAAAATAAAAGGACGCTCCAAGCAAAACACATATCCTGTGGTGAATAAAAATATAGCTCCAAGTAAAGTTACCGATGAACTAAGACGGAAGAGGGGATGCCATCCGGGGCATCCCCAATCTTAGGCTCTTGGTGGTCCTTCAATATTACCTTGGGGTGCCTTGGGCATCCCCAAGATTAGGCTCTTGCCACTCCTTATTCCATAGTCCATCGAATCTTTACCAAAACTTGAAAACTTCACAACACAAAACTCAACAGAAAATCTCATGAGCTCCGTTAGCGAAAAGAAAACAAACCACCACTTAAAGGTACTGTAATGAACTCATTATTTATTTATATTGGTGTTAAACCTACTGTATTTCAACTTCTCTATGGTTCATACCCTCCGATACTACTCATAGATTCATCAAAATAAGCAAACAACACACGAAAAACAGAATCTGTCAAAAACAGAACAGTCTATAGTAATCTGCATCAAACGAAGACTTCTGGAACTCAGAAAAATCTGTCAGAATAGGAAGACTTAGATAATTTGATTATTGATCTACTGCAATTGGAATCAGTATTTTATCACTTTCGGGTGACTTTTAACAATTGTTTTAGGGAGCAGAAAGTTTCTGTCTTTTTCTGCAAGATCAAATAATTATCATCCAAGAAGATCCTATAGGTCTTACTTGGCACAAACACTAATTAAAACATAAAACCACATCTAACCAGAGGGTAGATGATTTATTTATTACTAAACAGGAACAAAAAGCAAGGAACAAAAATAAAATTGGGTTGCCTCCCAACAAGCGCTAACATTTAACGCCCCTAGCTAGGCATGATGATATCAATGATGCTCACCTAAAAGATAAGAATTGAAACATAAAGAGAGAATCATGAAGAATATGACTAGCACATTTAAGTCTAACCCACTTCCTATGCATAGGGATTTTGTGAGCAAACAACTTATGGGAACAATAATCAACTAGCATAGGAAGGCAAAACAAGCATAACTTCAAAACTTTAAGCACATAGAGAGGAAACTTGATATTATTGCAATATGTAGAAGCATATGATCCTCTCTCATAATAATTTTCAGTAGCATCATGAATGAATTCAACAGTATAACCAGCACATAAAGCATTCTTTTAATGATCTACTTGCATAGAAATTTTACTACTCTCCACATAAGCAAATTTATTCTCATCAATAGTAGTGGGAGCAAACTCAACGAAATAACTATCATGTGATGCATAATCCAATTGAAAATTAAAATCATGATGACAAGTTTCATGGTTATCTTTATTCCTTATATCATAAGTGTCATCACAATAATCATCATAAATAGGAGGCATGCTTTCATCATAATAAATTTGCTCATCAAAACATGGGGGACTAAACATATCATATTCATCAAACATAGCATCCCCAAGCTTGTGGCTTTGCATATCATTAGCATCATGGGTATTCAAAGAATTCATACTAACAACATTGCAATCATTCCCATCATTCACATATTTTATGCCAAACATTCTATGTAATTCTTCCTCTAGTACTTGAGCACAATTTTCCTTCCCATCATTTTCACAAAAGACATTAAAAAGATGAAGCATATGAGGCACCCTTAATTCCATTTTTTTGTAGTTTTCTTTTATAGACTAAACTAGTGATAAAACAAGAAACTAAAAGATTCTATTGCAAGATCTAAAGATATACCTTCAAGCACTCACCTCCCCGGCAACGGCGCCAGAAACTGCTTCATGTCTACAACGCAACCTTCTTCTTGTAGACGTTGTTGGGCCTCCAAATGCAGAGGTTTGTAGGACAGTAGCAAATTTCCCTCAAGTGGATGACCTAAGGTTTATCAATCCGTGGGAGGCGTAGGTTGAAGATGGTCTCTCTCAAACAACCCTGCAACCAAATAACAAAGAGTCTCTTGTGTCCCCAATACACCCAATACAATGGTAAATTGTATAGGTGCACTAGTTCGGCGGAGAGATGGTGATACAAGTGCAATATGGATGGTAGATATAGGTTTTTGTAATATGAAATTATAAAAACAGCAAGGTAACTAATGATAAAAGTGAGCGTAAACGGTATTGCAATGCGTTGAAACAAGGCCTAGGGTTCATACTTTCACTAGTGCAAGTTCTCTCAACAATAATAACATAATTGGATCATATAACTATCCCTCAACATGCAACAAAGAGTCCCTCCAAAGTCACTAATAGCGGAGAACAAACGAAGAGATTATTGTAGGGTATGAAACCACCTCAAAGTTATTCTTTTGGATCGTTCTATTCAAGAGTTCGTACTAGAATAACACCTTAAGACACATATCAACCAAAACCCTAATGTCACCTACATACTCCAATGTCATCTCAAGTATCTGTGGGTATGATTATACGATATGCATCACACAATCTCAGATTCATCTATTCAAACCAACACAAAGTACTTCAAAGAGTGCCCCAGAGTTTCTACCGGAGATTCAAGACGAAAACGTGTGCCAACCCCTATGCATAAGTTCACAATGTTACGGAACCCACAAGTTGATCACCAAAACATACATCAAGTAGATCACGTGAATATCCCATTTTCACCACAGATAAGGACATGCAAGACATACATAAAGTGTTCTCAAATCCTTAAAGACTCAATCCAATAAGATAACTTCAAAGGGAAAACTCAATCCATTACAAGACAGTAGAGGGGGAGAAACATCATAAGATCCAATTATAATAGCAAAGCTCGTGGTACATCAAGATCGTGCCGAATCAAGAACACGAGAGAGAGAGAGAGGGAGAGAGAGAGATCAAACACATAGCTACTGGTACATACCCTCAGCCCCGAGGGTGAACTACTCCCTCCTCGTCATGAAGAGCGTCGGGATGATGAAGATGGCCACCGGTGAGGGGTTACCCCTCCGGCAGGGTGCCGGAACAGGGTCCCGATTGGTGTTTGGTGGCTATAGAGGCTTGCGGCGGCGGAACTCCCGATCTAGGTTATATTCTGGGGGTTTCTGTATATATAAGAGGTTTTGGCGTCGAGAACAAGTCAGGGGGGTCTCCGGGCTGTCCACGAGGTAGGTGCGCGCCCCAAGGGGGCAGGGGCGCCCCACCCTCGTGGGCAGCCCGGGACTCTTCTGGCCAAACTCTTTTACTCCATGGCCTTCTTCTGGTCCAAAAATAAGCTCTGTCAAGTTTCAAGTTAATTGGACTCCGTTTGGTTTTCCTTTTCTGCAATACTCAAAAACAAAGAAAAAACCAAAAACTGGCACTAGGCTCTAGGTTAAGAGGTTAGTCCCAAAAATCATATAAAATAGCATATAAATGCATATAAAACATCTAAGATGGATGATATAATAGCATGAATACTTCATGAATTACAGATACGTTGGAGACGTATCAGTGCCCTAGCCTAGCTCTGACATCACAAACCCGTCAAGGAAATATGCCCTAGAGGCAATAATAAATTTGTTATTTTATATTTCCTTATTCATGATAAAGGTTTATTATTCATGCTAGAATTGTATTGATCGGAAACCTTAATACATGTGTGAATACATAAACAAACATCATGTCCCTAGTAAGCCTCTACTAGACTAGCTCGTTGATCAAAGATGGTTAAGGTTTCCTAACCATAGACATGAGTTGTAATTTGATAATGGGATCACATCATTAGGAGAATGATGTGATGTTCAAGACCCATCCATTAGCTAAGCATAATGATCATTCAGTTTTATTGCTATTGCTTTCTTCATGTCAAATACATATTCCCTTGACTATGAGATTATGCAACTCCCGGATACCGGAGGAATAACTTTTGTGCAATCAAATGTCACAACGTAACTGGGTGATTATAACGATGCTCTACATGTATCTCTGAAGGTGTTTGTTGGGTTGGCATAGATTGAGATTAGGATTTGTCACTTCGAGTATCGGAGAGGTATCTCTGAGCCCTCTCGGTAATACACATCATAAGCTTGCAAGCAAACGACTAAGGAGTTAGTCATGAGGTGATGTATTACGGAACGAGTAAAGAGACTTTCCGGTAACGAGATTGAACTAGGTATGAAGATACCGATGATCGAATCTCGGGCAAGTAACATACCGATAGACAAAGGGAATAGCGTATGTTGTCATAATGGTTAGACCGATAAAGGTCTTCATAGAATACGTAGGAGCCAATATGAGCATCCAGGTTCCGGTGTTGGTTATTGATCGGAGAGGTGTCTCGGTCATGACTACATAATTCCCGAACCCGCAGGGTCGCACGCTTATGGTTCGTTGATGCTGGAGTATTATTGGGATATTTGATGAGTGGTAACCAAATGTTGTTAGGAGTCCCGGATGAGATCCCGAACGTCCTGAGGAGTCTCAAAATGGTCGAGAGGTAAAGATTGATATATAGGACAATGGTATTCCGACACCGGAAGTGTTTCGGGATGCACCGGGTACTTATCGGGTCACCGGAAGGGGTTCCGGGCACCCCCGACAAAAGATATGGGCCTTATGGGCCAAGAGGGGAAACACAGCAGCCACAAAAGGGGCTGGTGCGCCCCCCATATGGGCTGGCCAAATTGGAGAAGGAAAGGGGAAGAATCACTGGTGCACGTCGGTCCTAAACAAATAGTTTTTAACCCCTTTCCGCGACGGCATTCGGAACCGTCGCCAAGTGATTGTGGGCGATAGGGGGTCCTTCCCACACGACCCATAAATCGTTGGGGATGTGCCCTCCTGGCACACACGCTCGGCAAAATGAGGTCGTGTGCAACCGGCGAGCACTCAAATACAGAAATACGTACAGTAGTGCTAAAAAAATAAAATTATACAGGTGAAATCATTTCCGGTCGTAAGTACATCCCACACAGTCAGGCACCACTAAACGTTTCCGTCCGTATATACATCCCACACAGTCACTACAAGGAAAACGTTTGCGCAAGGTGGCGTAACACAAACAGTTTTGAAGAGAATGTCGTCTGTGATTGTTCATTGATCCATCACGGTTTATTCCTAGAAACTGTGTGCGTTGCCTGAGGTCATCGCCCACAGTGGTTTCTCATTAACCGTTTGAAATAGGAAAACCTAATTAGCAGGCTAATTGGCCAATTAGTGTGCTAATTGCCCTATTATTAATAATCCATTTACTAATCTATTTGGCATTCATATTAAGCACATAATATATTCCATTTCCATATTAAGGAAACAGGATTTCATAATTGAAATACATCGGAGTAAAACATGATATAGCTTCAACACTCAGCTACCCCATTACACAACTGCACCAGCAGCAAGTTTCACATGCAACATCTAGAACCTTTTGAAATTAGCATCATAGACGGTACATAGAGAGATGCATCTCATCTGGAAAACTGCTGAAGCGGAAGGCGAATATTGAGCCTTCATTCATGTTGAAGGTCTTTGCAACTTTAGGCCAGTGCTTGTGGATGATTGGCTGTCCATCCTTCGACCTCTTCAGGAACACTTCAATATTGAACCATGGGTGTTGTATGAAAACTTTGCTCGCCTCCTGACCACAAAGGTGGTTTGAGAGGTAATCATCAGTGAAGCCTGAAAACAAGGATGTGCATAAATATCTTCTCTATATTGGAAATGGGGGAAAGGAATACAAAAAGGCAAGGTATAATAGTTAGTACCACCTTGTAAACCTTTGCAGATTCATCAGATTAATTCATCAGATTAATTCATCAGATTAATTAGATTAATTCAAGCCACATGGAAAACCCATTTATCCAAACCAAGCATGATTAAGAACTAGGAAATACAACACTTGTATAAGTTTCTCATGTATAAGTGCAGCCAAATTCGATTTATTCCTCACATGGTATACAATAACAGAATGCAGCCACAGTAATTGAACATCGCATTGCAGAATTGAACCAAGCAGTTAACTAAACACCACAACAAATGAACCAAACGTTAAATGAGCACCACATTGCAATATAACATACTCCTAATAGAAGATCAGACAGTTAACCAAACCAAGCATGCTTAACAACTTGGAAATAGAGCAATTGTATTTGTTTCTCATGTATTTAGTACATCCAAATTCGATTTATTCCTCACATGGTATACAATAAGAGAATGCAGCTACAACAATTAAACATCGCATTGCAGAATTGAACCAAACAGTTAACTAAACACCACAACAAATGAACCAAATGCTAACTGAGCACCACATTGCACAATATAAAATACTCCTAATAGAAGATCAGATAGTTAACCAAACCAAGCATGCTTAACAACTTGGAAATATAGCAATTGTATTTATTTCTCATGTATTTAGTACAGCTAAATTCGATTTATTCCTCACATGGTATACAATAACAGAATGCACTCACAACAATTGAACATCGCATTGCAGAATTGAACCAAGCAGTTAACTAAACACCACAACAAGTGAACCAAGCCACAGCAAACAAACCAAGCAATTAACTAAACACCAATTGAACAATATAACATACTCCTAATAGAAGATCAGACGGTTAACCAAACCAAGCATGCTTAACAACTTGGAAATATTGCACCCTGAAGAATTGAACATCACATTTGCAGAATTGAACCAAGCAGTTAATTGAACACCACATTGCACGCCATATAGAACATATACACTATAGCAAAAGATTGCATGGTAAAAGTAGATAGCACAATTCACTAGAATTTGTTAAGGAAAGGAAGTAGCTAGCAAACTGAACATGGGTCCTTATAGTGAGCTAATAAGACAAGCTACTCCTCATTGTCGGAGATATCAATGACGATTGGCTCCTTGGACATGGAAGAGGGCGAGGCCTCCGCATCGTGGGTGCCCTCATTGTAGTGGTGAGTTGCTAGAGCCGCTCCGGGCACCAACCTGTTGGCTCTCGAGATGAGGTAAGCACTTGCACGCTGAGAAAACACCTCGTAGTCTTTGTCGAACGCACCGACGGTGGCCTGGAGAAAACGCCACAAACTGTCGTTTAAAGTAGCCAACCGCGTTGCGGCATCGGCGTGCGAGGCGTCAACGGTGGCCTCGATGGTGAGATGCTCCTCCAAGATCTGGGGGTCGGCATGAATGGTAGCCGTCGCGACCTCATCCGCACGTGCGGCTGCGATTTGCTTCTCCGCTGCCAAATGCTCCTTGAGGTCCTGGCTATACTGCGTGCACCATGGCTTAGGCCGGCGCTTATTTGGTGGAGAGGTCGGTGATTTGGGTGCAAGGTGTCGCGCATGCGCCGACGGTCGGGGCATGTGGGATGTGGAAGGAGGAGGAGGATGGGGGTCAGGTGTGGATTACCTACCTGGATAGGCGAGGCCGAGCAGCGTGAAGGAGGGTCGCCGGCAAGGAGGCAGCGGCGCTGCAAGCAAGGAGTGAAGGTTTCAACTTGGAAAGGAAAGCGAAAAGAGGGGAAATGTGGCTTTTGGGAAGGGGAGGGGCGGAGAGGTATATATTTTCGCGGAAGTCGAAAATTTGGAATTGCTTTAGCCAAAAAAACTGGCGCACAAAGTGTCATCAGACACGGTCCCTTATTCAGACACGGTCCGAAGATATTTTGGTGTTGCATCTCACATGGTCGGTTATAATAAACTATGTGGGATCTACTTGATTTTTTGTCTTTATTTGAATTACATAATGGGGTCACAGAGGCCATGAGCAGTGTTTGAATTGCTAGACCTTTTATCTGCAATGATCATAAAAGAATTGGAATTATTCAGGGTTCATTTGGACATTTTTATGCATTAAGTGAGTTTTCAATGCATTTATGTGCACAACTAAAATTTGAACTACATGCACATGCTCCAGTGCATATAAATTCTTTGAAAAATCAAATCTTTGTCCTTGGGTGCATGCTTAGGTCCCATGCAAGAAATGGGAATGAATTTCAAACACCATGGCACCGTTGATAGCCGGCAAAACATTGAGATGCCTGGTTTTTAAATTCTAGTAAATCCAAAACTCGTCTAAAATTCATGAAACTTGGCATGCTATCACGGAGCGGCATCAACATGCCGTGGTACAAATTTTATCCCATTTGGGGCAGGTTTGGTTATATGCTTCTCACAAACCGGAGCTTCTCACAACAAGCATGATGGTTTTCGGTAGGGAACGCCCCACCGTTGGGGACGAAGCGATATCCATTGCCTCTTATTGCTTTGATTTTTTTTTCTTGTGTCAACATAGAACAACAGGAGTGTTGTGTGAACTTTTGTGATTTTTTGGGGTTCGTTTGGACATTTTTATGCATTAAGTGAGTTTTCAATGCATTTATGTGCATAATTCAAATTTGAACTACATGCGCATGCTCAAGTGCATATAAACTGGTTGAAAAATCAAATATGTGTCCTTGGGTGCATGCTTAGGTCCCATGCAAGAAATGGGAATGAATTTCAAACACCAGGGCACCATTGATTGCCGGCAAAACATTGAGATGCCTGGTTTTTAAATTCTAGTTCCAAAACCCATCTGAAATCCATGAAACTTGGCATGCTATCATGGAGCGGCATCAACATGTCGTGGTACAATTTTTGTCCCATTTGGGGCAGGTGTGGGTCTATGCTTCTCATAAACCGGAGCTTCTCACAACAAGCATGATGGTTTTCGGTAGGGAACGTCCCACCTTTGGGGACGAAACGATATCCATTGCCTCTTATTGCTTTCAAAAAAATTTCCCATGTCAACATAGAACAACATGAGTGTTGTGTGAATTTTTGTGATTTTTCGGGGTTCGTTTGGACATTTTTATGCATTAACTAAGTTTTCAATGGATTTATGCGCATAATTCAAATTTGAACTACATGCGCATGCTCCAGTGCATATAATTTGGTTGAAAAATCAAATCTGTGTCCTTGGGTGCATGCTTAGGTCCCATGCAAGAAAAGGGAATGAATTTCAAACACCAGGGCACCGTTGATTGCCGGCAAAACATTGAGATGCCTGGTTTTTTAAATTCTAGTAAATCCAAAACTCGTCTGAAATTCATGAAACTTGGCATGCTATCATGGAGCAGCATCAAAATGCCGTGGTACAAATTTTGTCCCATTTGGGGCAGGTTTGGGTATATGCTTCTCACAAACCGGATCTTCTCACAACAAGCATGATGGTTTTCGGTAGGGAACGTCCCACCTCTGGGGACGAAACGATATCCATTGCCTCTTATTGCTTTCAAATTTTATTGTCTTGTCAACATAGAACAACAGGAGTGTTGTGTGAATTTTTGTGATTTTTCGGGGTTCGTTTGGACATTTTTATGTATTAACTGAGTTTTCAATGCATTTATGTGCATAATTCAAATTTGAACTACATGTGCATGCTCCAGTGCATATAAATTGGTCGAAAAATCAAATCTGTGTCCTTGGGTGCATGCTTAGGTCCCATGCAAGAAATGGGAATGAATTTCAAACACCAGGGCACCGTTGATTGCCGGCAAAACATTGAGATGCCTGGTTTTTTAATTCTAGTAAATCTAAAACTCGTCTGAAATTCATGAAACTTGGCATGCTATCATGGAAGGGCACCCGACATGCTGTGGTATTTTTCGTGTCCATTTTGAGAGAAGACGCACTCGAATAATGACAGGCAACAAAGGCATTTTGAAAAAAATAGCTGCCACTTTAATATCTCAAACGTTTGTATAATTCAATTCATGTGCGTTCGGTTAACCATTCACGTGACGCCAAGTGTCTTGGTTTTAATGGCTCTTGATCGCAAGCGTTTTAGATAGAACACCCATATGCAAAGTGAGAGCAAGATTTGTGCATCTCTTGAACACAAACGATTCTTTTGGATGACCCGTGTGAACCACTTAGAAACAATTTGGTGCGATTTGCATCTGTCATATTAGGTATGTTGCCATTTGTCAAACTAGAAAGATTGACATTTGTTGATCTAGTAACATTGTCATTTGCCAACCTTGTAACACTGTGATTTGTCAAAATATGAAGCTAAAAATCACTAGCAGTATCTAATTTTTGCAACTAAAATTCAATAATTAAGCATAGATGGAGGCGAGGAGGCGTGTTCAGCCGGTGTGCAGCGGGCGGCGCAGTACTATTCAATTTGACAGCGGGTGGCGCAGTTCCTGATACGGCTTTAATGCAGACGAGGGAGAGGGTAGAGGTTCCCGAAATGTTGAACGGCCAATGATGCATCCTCCTTCAATTAGCATCGTGTGAATGCATCAGGGAAGTAATGGGAGGACGACCGGGAAAAGAGGCAGCACGATGTGAATGCAACGCAGTTTGCACTCACATAAAGGCGCCCCTCCATTCCAATGCATCTACCACAGCGTACGCACCTAAGCATTTGCCTAAGCACCTACACTAATAAGCGCAACAGTGTTCACTCCAGACTCATGGCGGCGATGCGCGCGAGCAGCCAGCGGCTGTGCCAGATGGTCCACGACGCCGGCATGTGGCATGGCACCGTGTATCGTCTCCACACGGTGTTGGCGACCGGCTGGTGGATGGCCGCCATCGACGCCAGCTAAGACTCTCAGTACGACCAGATGATCGTTTGCACCACCAACAGGTTCACCGTCGTCAAGAAGCTCGCGGACGACATCGCCGTACTCCTCCAGCCCGCGCGCCTGGGCTCCTCATTGCCTACCACCCTAATCGGCCTCCATGGTCGGAACCTCTTTCAAGCACTGGTGGCCCTGCGACTGCCCGCCGACGCCACGAAGAATGTCCACCTGGAGGTCGCGCTCGCCGCGAGGCGCCTCGCCCTATAAGAAACCGTCGACCTACACATCCATGTGTACGAGCGAATCATTTACATAGGTATCTACAAGGCCAGTGATGAAGCTGCGACGTTGGCCTTATTCAATCGGCTGGAATCCTTGGATGCCATTGTTGAGAAGCACCTTGACCTCGCCAGAAAAGCCGTCGCTCCTTAGCCGCCGGTCGGTGGCCCGACGCACTGATTTGAGGAGGAGGAGGTCGTACGTTGATGGATGCATCTTTCTTCTTGCCTAATTATATGCATCACTGTAACTAGTACTCCATGCGTCAATTTATAAGTTGTGCTGCCATTGTCTATCTCGTTACTTTTTGATAATTTTTGTTTTTTGAACCCATGTTGATTGGCTTGAATGAAGGTCTATCCTGCCGTTAGGCGCCGTAGCGAGCTGTGCTCGCTGTTAGGCGCCGCGGGACGCTCTACTCACGTCCGTTGGCGCGCTCTACTCGCGTCCGTCGGCGCGCTCGGCTTGTGGACAGCTTTTCCTTGCGCGTTCAACTGATATATATATATATATATATATATATATATATATATATATATATATATATATATATATATATATATATAGCGACATCATGAGCACTCTGCTCGCGTCCCTCCATGCGCGCTCTGCCAGCAGTTGGGCGTCCGCACGATCACGTCGGGGCCCCCATATGCATGCTGTTGCGCCGCGCGCGTTGCCACGCGATGCAGTTACGTGCGGCACGATGGAGTTACGCGCTGCAAATTAGAACTGCCATCAGGGCTTGCCGATATTCCTGGCCGTCCAGCTTCCCTTTTAATTCCCGTGACCATTATAACCTTAGTCTCTTCAACATTTCGATCGCGCCCCACAACACAACAAGCACACCCATGACGACACATAGAGAGGGGATGTCTAGCGGCCCTCCAATGGAGTTCGACGAGCATAGAGTGGAGACCCACGCGAGGGAGATGGATCTCTCGGTGGTGTACACCATTGACCCGGCCGTGGTGGACGACTACATCAATAGCGTTGAGCAGTTGCTTGCTCGAGACAAGTACAAGGTGGTCGGCATCGACCTCCAGTACACCGCCGGTCGTCCCGGCATAGATCAGAAGGTTGCCGTCGCCCAGTTGTGCGTGCGCCATCATGTCCTCATCTACCACTACTTCATGGCCACAGAGCCTTGCAACCGTTTCAACAGGTTTTTCAACAGCACCGACTACAAGTTCGCCATGGTGGAAACCAAAGACGATGTAAATGCGCTCAGTGTTATGGGCTTGGCCTGCAAGAACCTTGTCGAAATCCGTGACCACTACAGGGTCTGGGGCAGCACAAAGCAGGACTCCCTGGTCGAACTCGCCTCGGCCATCATCGATCCCTACTACGAAAAGATGAAGCAGGATGCCCAGAGAACAAGTCCCGTATCCTGGCACGGGGCCTGGATGCGGCAACTGGATGAACCTCACCTCAGGTTTGTGGCCAAGAGCGTGTACACATGCTACGAGATGCACAGGTGGATCGTTGACATGAGGAAGTGCCTCGTCACCCAAATCGACGAGCCCGGATCGAGCCACAAGCAGAGCAAACGTCACAAGAAGTAGATGATGATCAGATGATCGTTTATGCTAGTTAATCATGCATGTAATATATAGTTTACTTTATTGGTGTGTGGAAATGTCATGTGTGTCGTAGCCACCTATGTAATTATGCATGTAATAGTTTACTTTGGTGTGTGCAAATGCCATGGTTGTAGTAGCCACCTATGTAAGTGGATGTTTAATTTGGTTATGCAAGCATGTCCTTATAAGTGTGTGTGTGTGTGTGTGTGTGTGTATATATATATATATATATATATATATATATATATATATATATATATATATATATATATATATATAGGAAAATCCATCCTACCACCCGTGGTAGTTACCCCACATGTGTCATATACTACCATGTGATACTATATATAATATTTTATTATTTTAAATATGTTTATATACTATATGTAAAATATTTCAAAGCAAGTTATATGAAAAATTGCATATGAGCCCATAGTTTTGTTATATTTGTGAAATACGTACATATTTGTACATAAAAAAGAGCATACTCAAAACATGGTACATACTACCTAAAAATTAGTATATATACTACCTAATCATCGTTATATACTACATACTACACGTACATACTCATGGTTTCGACAGATACTACATACAACATACAAAACGCAAGTGGTGGTAACTACCACTGCTTGTAGGAAACATTTGTCCTATATATATATATATATATATATATGTTGTTGTTCTGTATGCAATCCCATCGCACAAAACACACGTCTTATTAGCAGCAACCGTCTGTGTTATTATCGGTCTTCACACACATTTCTGATTACAGACCTGTTTGTCGCGTATCACACACATCTTGTTAAGTTAAACCGTTTCTGTTCTCATGTCTCAATACAAATAGTTCATCCGCATGCCGTATATTGCACACACCTTGATCTGTCTAACCATTTCTTCTGTGTTGCCTAATCACAAACAGTTCATCCGAGTGAACTGTATGTTGTGAATCGCACACGCCTTCATCTGGCTGCCGGTTTCTTTTGTTCCTCCTCATCACAAACGGTTAATTGAACTGAACCGTATGCCCTTAATCGCACACACAACTAAAACCTGAACCGTGTTTGATGCATCCGTCATCGCAAACGTTTTATACATTTCTGACGGTTTTCATACAGCATCATTTGCGATTATTGCATCGCACACAGTTTCTCGAAGGGTCTCTGATCGTAGTGTTGCATTAGCAGGATCCTGCAGTAGTGAAGGAAAGGAAAAAGGGAATAGGATTCCCCCTTCCCCCTCTTCCCTTCCTACTCCGAATAGGAATAGGAAAGGGGGGAGGCCGAATTGGGAGGACCCCAAGTAGGATTCCTCCTACTTGGGGTGCCCCCTTGGCTGCCTCTCCTCCCCTCCAACCTATATATATGTGGGGCGGCGGGGGCACCGCTAGAACACACAACAAACATTGTTAGCCGTGTGCGGTGCCCCCCTCCACAGTTTACGCCTCTGGTCATATTCACGTAGTGCTTAGGCGAAGCCCTATGCGGACCACTTCATCATCACTGTCACCACGCCGTCGTGCTGATGAAACTCTCCCTTGACACTTTACTGGATCAAGAGTTCGAGGGACCTCATCAAGCTGAACGTGTGCAGAACACGGAGGTGTCGTATGTTCGGTACTTGATCGGTCGGAACGAGAAGAAGTTCGACTACATCAACCGCGTTGTCAAGTGCTTCCGCTTTCGGTCTATGAGGGTACGTGGACACACGCTCACCCTCTCATTGCTATGCATCTCCTAGATAGATCTTGCGTGAGCGTAGGATTTTTTTAAATTGCATGCTATGTTCTCCAACAGTGGTATCAGAGCCAGGTCTATGCGTAGATGATATGCACGAGTAAAACACAAAGAGTTGTGGGCGGTGATAGTCATACTACTTACCACCAACGTCTTATTTTGATTCGGTGGTATTGTTGGATGAAGCGGCCCGGACCAACCTTACATGACCACGTTCATAAGACCGGTTCACCGACAGACATGCAACTTGTTTTGCATAAAGGTGGCTGGCGGGTGTCTGTTTCTCCAACTTTAGTTGAATCGAATTTCACTACAGCCGGTCCTTGTTAAAGGTTAAAACAACAAACTTAACGAAACACCGTTGTGGTTTTGATGCGTAGGTAAGAACGGTTCTTACTAGAAGCCCGTAGCAGCCACGTAAAACTTGCAACAACAAAGTAGAGGACGTCTAACTTGTTTTTGCAGGGCATGTTGTGATGTGATATGGTCAAGACATGATGTGATATACGTTGTTGTATGCGATGATCATGTTTTGTAAAAGTTATCGGCAACTTGCAGGAGCCTTATGGTTGTCGCTTTATTGTATGAAATGCAATCACCATGTAATTGCTTTACTTTATCACTATGCATTAGCGATAGTTGTAGAAGCAATAGTTGGTGAGATGACAACGATGGTACGATGGAGATCAAGGTGTCAAGCTGGTGACGATGGAAATCATGACAGTGCTTTGGAGATGGAGATCAAAGGCACAAGATGATGATGGCCATATCATGTCACATATTTTGATTGCATGTGATGTTTATCTTTTATACATCTTATTTTGCTTAGTACGGTGGTAGCATTATAAGATGATCCCTCACTAAAATTTCAAGGTATAAGTGTTCTCCCTAAGTATACACCGTTTCAAAAGTTCTTTGTGCTGAGACACCACATGATGATTGGGTGTGATAGGCTCTACGTTCACATACAACGGCTGCAAGACAATTTTGCACATGTGGAATACATGGGTTAAACTTGACGAGCCTAGCATGTACAGACATGTCCTCGAAACACTGGAGACCGAAAGGTCGAACATGAATCATATTGTAGATATGATCAACATAGATATGTTCACCATTGAAAACTACTCCATCTCACGTGATGATCGGTCATTGTCATGGAATTGTCACGACAAATGTCCTTAGTGTCAGGACTTAGTCGCGAGGCCAACGCATCTATGTGGTAGCTTGAGAGGGGTTGATCGGGATGAGAGACGCAACACACGAGACAAGGATTTAGACAGCTTCGGGCCCCGGGAAACATCATCCGGTAATAGCCCTACATGTTGTTTATGTCTAGGTCTTATTATGATCATGTGGGAGTCGCCACATAAACCGGCTATCCTCTTAGTTGTGTCTAGCCCTAGAGATTATTCTTGCTTGTCCCTCTTGGGGTGCCCTGCCCCTCCTTATATAAGTTGAAGGGGCGGGTTACATGTAGAGTCCTATTAGGACTAGGACTAGTCTATTACAAGTGGAGTCCTAGTCTTGCTTCCTTTGTAAGGGAATATTCCTTACGCTTTCCTCTAAAGCCGGCCCATCATAACATAAGCCGGTGTAGGACCTTGAAGTATGTCTAGAGGGGGGGGGGTGATTAGACTACTTGACCAAATAAAAACTTAACATTTTCCCAATTTTAGACTTTGGCAGATTTTAGCTATCTTTGCACAAGTCAAGCAATCTTCACACAATTCAAGCAAGCATGCAAAGAGTATATGAGCAGCAGAAATTAAAGCATGCAACTTGCAAGAATGTAAAGGGAAGGGTTTGGAGGATTCAAACGCAATTGGAGACACAGATGTTTTTGTCGTGGTTCCGATAGGTGGTGCTATCGTACATCCACGTTGATGGAGACTTCAACCCACGAAGGGTAACAGTTATGCTGAGTCCACGGAGGGCTCCACCCACGAAGGGTCCACGAAGAAGCAACCTTGTCTATCCCACCATGGCCGTCGCCCACGAAGGACTTGCCTCACTAGCGGTAGATCTTCATGAAGTAGGCGATCTCCTTGCCCTTACAAACTCCTTGGTTCAACTCCACAATCTTGTCGGAGGCTCCCAAGTGAAACCTAGCCAATCTAGGAGACACCACTCTCCAAGAAGTAACAAATGGTGTGTTTATGATGAACTCCTTGCTCTTGTGCTTCAAATGATAGTCTCCCCAACACTCAACTCTCTCTCATAGGATTTGGATCTGGTGGAAAGAAGATTTGAGTGGAAAGCAACTTGGGGAAGGCTAGAGATCAAGATTCATATGGTAGGAATGGAATATCTTGGCCTCAACACATGAGTAGGTGGTTCTCTCTCAGAACTGGTAAGTTGGAAGTGTAGGTTTGTTCTGATGGCTCTCTCCACGAATAAAGAGGAGGTGGAGGGGTATATATAGCCTCCACACAAAATCTAACCGTTACACACAATTTACCAAACTTTGTGGGACCGAATCAACAAACTCGGTCGGACCGATTTAGTAAACCTAGTGATCGTTAGTGATTTCAGTGGGACCGACATGCAACTCGGTAGGACCGACATGGTTAGGGTTAGGGCATAACGTAATATCGGTGACACCGATTACACAAACTCGGTGAGACCGATTTTGGTAATAAGCTAACCAGAGAGTTGGGCAGGTAAACTCGGTGGGACCGATTCGCTCATTTCGGTGAGACTGAAATGTTACGAAAGGGAAACAGAGAGTTTACATTGCAATCTCAGTGGGACCGATCGCTCACTTCGGTTAGACCGAAACGTTACGAAGGGAAACAGAGAGATTACAATCCCATCTCGGTGAGACCGAGATCCCTATTGGTGAGACCGTTTTGCCTAGGGTTTGTGGCAGTGGCTATGACATTTGAACTCGGTGGCGCCGGATAGAAAGAATCGGTGGGGCCGAGTTTGACTTTAGGTTTAGGTCATATGTGGAAGTGGGAAATTAGTTGAGGGTTTTTGGAGCATATCACTAAGCACTTGAAGCAAGAGGCTCATTAAGCAACACCTCATCCCTCCTTGATAGTATTGGCTTTTCCTATAGACTCAATGTGATCTTGGATCGCTAAAATATAAAATGTAGAGTCTTGAGCTTTTGAGCTTGAGCCAATCCTTTGTCCTTAATATTTTGAGGGATCCACTTTCATCATCCATGCCATGCCATTCATTGAGCTTTCCTGAAATATTTGTTTTGGAATAGTATTAGCTCAATGAGCTATATGTTGTTATGAATTACCAAAACCACCTAGGGATAGTTGCACTTTCAATCTCCCTCTTTTTGGTAATTGATGACAACATATAGATCAAAGCTTCGACAAATGATAATAAGATTGAAAAACATCGTCGCTTTGAGAAGTATGTGATAAGCAAGAGCTCCCCCTAAATTTGTGCATAGTTTAAGATTTTCTTTGGACTGCAAATGCACAAGGAATTAGGCTCATGGGTTACTCTTCCATGTCACATACATCTTGGTGGAGCGCTCAAAATAATAAAGATTGAATACATGCACTCATCACCAAGCAAAGTGAATGATCATATAAGGATAAATAAGATAATATCATCTTACAAGCATAAGTGTAGCTTATGATCAAACACATGATCATCAATGTCTCACAGATAATAGCATAGTATCTCAAGCAATCAAAAAGCAAACAAAGTTCAACCAAGAAGACAAGAGAGAACAAAATCAAACTCTCTCTCTCTCTCGAAGCCTATGACCTATACATTTTTCTCCCCCTTTGGCAACAAGTTACCAAAAAGTTCCTAGAAAATGCATAGTACTATATCGTCTCTCAGGCTTGGTCTTCAGTTGATGGTGTAGAGATGGCTCCTTGGACGAAGACTTCACTTGATGTGGATGGAGCTGAAGGAGTTGGTGCTGGAGCTGGTTGCACTGGAGCTGTAGCTGGTGCAAATGAAGTGGCTCTAGTTTCTGTCACTGGCTCTGCAGCCGATCTCTGAGCTCGAGGCACTCTGGCAAATGCATCAGTAGTTGTTCTTCCCTTCCTCTCCTGCATGTCATCCTGTAGCTGCTCCACAAACCGATCAATCTCGATTACTTTGACATCTAAATCATAGAATTTTTGTTGTATGATTCTTTCCAGGCTCTCCTGGTTTTGAGTTAGGGTGGCCAACCCCTTCTCAATCCTCAGAGTTGATGCTATCAAGTAACCAAGATGGTCCTGCTTGCTCTTCAAAAAGTACTCAGATGCCTCCTCTTGAGTTGTCATCTTGGCAACCTTCTCCTTCTGCAGCAGGCTCTTTGGGTTGGGATTCCAAAGATGCTTGAGTGGAGGCTCTGGCTTTAGACATGGGTTGTCTTCCTGCTGGCCTTTTGATCTTCAGCCCTGGCTTAACTGCAGCTGAGCTATACTCCTTCTTGAGCACTTTCTTCCTTGAAATGGCCTCATCCT
Organism: Aegilops longissima; assembly: GCA_021605205.1. NCBI lineage: Eukaryota > Viridiplantae > Streptophyta > Magnoliopsida > Poales > Poaceae > Aegilops > Aegilops longissima. The sequence goes on from CM038680.1 coordinate 490,865,571, forward strand.
CTACTGCCACATAATCCTCATCCTCAGATTCTGAGGTTCTCTTCTTCCTTGTCCTGGTGGCAGCTTTGGGAAAATTGTTGGGAGTGCTTCTGCTTCCCTCATCTGAGCTGCTAGAGGGACTCGTGCCCTCACTCATCTGAATCTGCTCCTCTGACTTGTTCTGGCCGTCACTTTGGTCAGACATGCTGCAAACACTGACTGCTGACCCCGTGAATAGTTATAGATGAGATAGAGTGGATGAGCATCACAAAATGTAGAGATTTTTGCAAAATAATGATTCAAAAAACTTACTTTTAGTTTTCCACAGAAAGCATTTCGGATCAACTGATTTTCAAACTCGGTGATACCAAAGCAGTTTTGGAACCTAAACTAGTGATCCCGGTCAGACCGAGTCACAGTTCGGTGGCACCGAGAGTGCTAGGTTTCACAAAGTTCTAAAATCGGTCACACCGATTAGCAATTCTCGGTCAGACCGAGAGTTACTAGTGCAATGGCGTTAGCCGAATCGGTGGGACCGCGTTTTCAACTCGGTGGGTCCGAGATGGTTTCGGCGGAAACCTAACCCTAAATTTTCAAATCGCATCTATTATAAGGATTGTTTTGACTGGATAGATGTGTTTCAATCGTGGCAAGAATCATAATGAACACAATGTGCTAGGAATCAGACGAGGATAGCACAGTGATCGAGTTCATACCCTAGTTCGGCGATGAACTCGCTCAGGCGGCAACGGCGGAGATGAATTCCATTGACGGCGGCAGAGGCCAGCGACAGGAGGCGGCTGGGGACGAAGTTGACGATCCCGAGACCTAGAAGGCAGAGCGAGCTATGCGCGGGCAAAGAGATTTGGAGAAAGTTTTCCAAAATTTTGCCCGTGTGAATATATAGCCCGACACTGTCGGTGTGACCGAGTGGAACAACTCGGTGGCACCGAGATGCATAACTGTTGACAGTTACAACAACTCGGTGTGACCGAAAAGTTCAAATCGGTTGCACCGAGATTGAAAACCTAGATCGACTTAGTGATCTCGGTATGACCGAAATGGAGGAATCGGTCAGACCGAAAAGCACAAAGAAGTTTTGGAAGTTTAAGTATATGACGAATCGGGAACTCCGAGTGCTCCTCACACAGAGTGGTTCAAATCTGACTTGATCAAATTTTGTGATGTAGCATGAATAGAGTTTGAGACGAGAAAAGCATAGATAGCTAGAGAAGGTTCTTAGGCATTCTTGTCCATCCACTTGGCAAAATAAAAAGAAACCAATCAATCAAAACAACAAGTGGATGTCCTCGAATGAGTAAAATATGCAACCAACACGCTCACACAATAAAATGACAAATGAAATATGTGGCAAAGCATGCACAACCAATTCTAGCATCTATCAAACAATTGGCGATGACTAGGTCATCTATATATGAGTATATTGACTTAGGAGTCAAATGAGAACATTTGATCATAGGTCATACTCATCGTTTAAGCTCAAGTGGGGTTACCACTTTTACATAATGCATTGATGTGTTCACATCATTAGAGTTGCTTTGACTCAATTCTTAGAGTTAAGCTCCCCCTAGATGTGAGATCCCCCCTTAGAGGGATGAACTAACCTTGGGTTTTGTCGATGATGACTTCATGTAGGTGTTGAAGATGTGGATGCTTAATGTTGATGTAGCTCATTTGGAGCAATCCTTTGGAGTGAGTTGCACTTTCAACACCTACATGGGTTAGTCCCACAAGGAACAAACAAGAATATCCATAGACATAGAGTGATGCACACACAAGATGATGTCCATGAAAACATTAGGTTACCTTGTCCCTTGCCTTACCAACATGAGGGTTTGTGACTCCTTGAACTGGTGCAAGGTATGGAAGTTGATTGCACTTGTCCTTGCCATAATGATATGAGTGAAGAATGTTAGCGGAGTCACCCTCAAGAACACTCTAGTTCTTCTTCTTCGGGATCCACATCATCTTGATGGGAATCCTTGGAGTTGTAGTTGTACTTGATGAAGTAGAACTTGACGTAGTCTTGGGAACCCACTTGACCAAGGCCTTAGGTGTTTCTTCAAATGCATCAATCTCCTCTTGAAGCTTGTCCTTGCCTTTGTTCTTGTCGTCTTGTGGTGGAAGATCATCTTGTGCTTGTGTTCCCTTGAAGGAAGTAGGATCATACTTCTCTTGTTGAGGAACAAACTTCGTCTTGGGGTATTGATATTCTTTCCACTCAACTCCATTGGCATTGAAATTTCGTTCAAAACCAACACCTTGATTCTTCCGGTGCCTTCCTTGCTTGCGTACAATTTCCTCGAATTGCTTACTCCCAGCAAGGCTTTTGTATACACCTTTCTCTATAATTCCCTTAAATAAGCTATTTTCTTGCTCAAGTGTAACTTGGCTAAGAGAATCATTAGTGGAATCAAGAGAACTACTAGAAGCAACAATATTGGATTTAGCATGATTATTGTTACTACTAGAGGAAGAATCCTTCTTGTTCTTGTTACTAGACTTGACTTGAGGCATGTAAGTAGATAAGAGTAAACGCTTGGAAATGTAAGAAGAACTTTTCTTACAGAGATCATCATTGATTGCCTTTAAGAACTCATGCTCTTGCTCCAGATTGAGCTTTTCAAAGCGTAACTTCTTATGAGCCCTTAAAAGTTCTTGATGATCTTCGAAGATAGTTTCATGAGCTAACTTAAGAGTGTTTAGTTCTTTAGTTAGAAGCTCAATCTTTTCCTTATTATTGTCATTTGTTTTATCTTGATTAGCATGATTAATTGATGTTTCATCATAGTATTCATCACTAGAGTTGTCAATAAGTAAATCATCATCACCTAACAAGTCATCTTCATCACTATTAAAATCAACATACTCGGGATGTGTTACCTTAGGACCTTTGGCCATGAAGCATCTTCCAATTCCTTCATTTGGTGAATCAAATATGTCGTAGGAGTTGGTCGACACAAGTGCTATACCGGCAACACCTTCATCTTGAGTATATTCGGAGTCAGAGTGATAGCTTCTCTCGGAGTGATTGTCGGAGTCGGAGCCGGATACCCATTCACCAACATGAGCTTGATGTCTTCGTTTTGTGTAGCTCCTTGATGACTTGTCCTTCCTTTCCGAATCCTTGCTTCTCCGGGATGTTCTTCGTTCATAACGATCATCTCTACTCCTCTCTCTTGGTGGTGATTCTTCTCTTCTACTTCTTCTTTTCAGAGAATCTTTTCTTCTTTTGTAGGGTGCCGTACACTCATTGGAATAGTGTCCGGGTCTCCCACAATTGTAGCTATTGCGCTCTCTACTAGAAGATCTTTTGTCATTGTAGGACCTTGACTTAGAGCTTCTTTCTTTGCTTCTACTCTTGTAGAATTTGTTGAAGTTCTTCACCATTAAGCTCAATTCTTCATTGAAGGTTTGTTTCTCACTTGATGATGTGGCGGCTTCACATGAGGCTTTGTAAGCACCACTTGACTTGTTGTGAAGTTCCTCCTTATCCTTGAGTGACATCTCATGAGCAACAATTCTTCCAATGACTTCCGTTGGCTTGAGATCTTTGTAATTTGGCATCATTTGAATCAATGTGCACACTGTATCATACTTTCCATCCAATGCTCTTAGGATTTTATTGATGATGAATCTGTCGGTCATCTCTTCACTTCCTAAGCCAGCAATCTCATTTGTGATAAGAGCAAGCCTAGAGTACATTTCAGCGACACCTTCACCATCCTCCATTTTGAACTTGTCAAGCTGACTTTGGAGCACATCCAACTTGGATTCCTTGACGGAGTCGGTACCTTCATGCATATCAATCAAAGTATCCCAAATTTCCTTTGCATTCTCAAGACGGCTGATTTATTGAATTCTTCGGGGCACAATCCATTGAAGAGGATATCACAAGCTTGAGTGTTGTATTGCAGCATCTTCAATTCATCCGCGCTAGCTTCACGGTTTGGTTCCCTCCCATCAAAGAATTCACCTTGCAAGCCAATACACACAATAGCCTAAACGGCGGGGTTATGTCCGAGAATATGCATTTTCATCTTAAGCTTCCAACTAGCAAAATTAGTGCCATCAAAGTAAGGGCCTCTACGGTGATAGTTTCCCTCGCTAGACGCCATACTCTCCTAGGTTGTGAAACCAAGGCTATGACCACCAAAAGCTATGGAAATCAAAGAAAATGGAGACCAAAGCTCTGATACCACTTGTAGGACCTTGAAGTATGTCTAGAGGGGGGTGATTAGACTACTTGACCAAATAAATACTTAACCTTTTCCCAATTTTAGACTTTGGCAGATTTTAGCTATCTTTGCACAAGTCAAGCAATCTTCACACAATTCAAGCAAGCATGCAAAGAGTATATGAGCAGCGGAAATTAAAGGAGGCAACTTGCAAGAATGTAAAGGGAAGGGTTTGGAGGATTCAAACGCAATTGGAGACACGAAGGTTTTTGTCGTGGTTCCGATAGGTGGTGCTATCGTACATCCATGTTGATGGAGACTTCAACCCACGAAGGGTAACGGTTGCGCGAGTCCACGGAGGGCTCCACCCACGAAGGGTCCACGAAGAAGCAACCTTGTCTATCCCACCATGGCCGTCGCCCACGAAGGACTTGCCTCACTAGCGGTAGATCTTCATGAAGTAGGCGATCTCCTTGCCCTTACAAACTCCTTGGTTCAACTCCACAATCTTGTCGGAGGCTCCCAAGTGACACCTAGCCAATCTAGGAGACACCACTCTCCAAGAAGTAACAAATGGTGTGTTGATGATGAACTCCTTGCTCGTGTGCTTCAAATGATAGTCTCCCCAACACTCAACTCTCTCTCATAGGATTTGGATCTGGTGGAAAGAAGATTTGAGTGGAAAGCAACTTGGGGAAGGCTAGAGATCAAGATTAATATGGTAGGAATGGAATATCTTGGCCTCAACACATGAGTAGGTGGTTCTCTCTCAGAACTGGTAAGTTGGAAGTGTAGGTTTGTTCTGATGGCTCTCTCCATGAATGAAGAGGAGGTGGAGGGGTATATATAGCCTCCACACAAAATCTAACCGTTACACGTAATTTACCAAACTCGGTGGGACCGAATCAACAAACTCGGTCGGACCGATTTAGTAAACCTAGTGACCGTTAGTGATTTCGGTGGGACCGACATGCAACTCGGCAGGACCGACATGGTTAGGGTTAGGGCATAACGTAATCTCGGTGAGACCGATTACACAAACTCGGTTAGACCGATTTTGGTAATAAGCTAACCAGTGAGTTGGTCAGGTAAACTCGGTGGGACCGATTCGCTCATTCGGTGAGACCAAAATGTTACGAAAGGGAAACAGAGAGTTTACATTGCAATCTTGGTGGGACCGATCGCTCACTTCGGTTAGACCGAAACGTTACGAAGGGAAACAGAGAGATTACAATCCCATCTCAGTGAGACCGAGATCCCTATCGGTGAGACCGATTTGCCTAGGGTTTGTGGCAGTGGCTATGATATTTGAACTCGGTGGCGCCAGATAGAAAGAATCGGTGGGGCCGAGTTTGACTTTAGGTTTAGGTCATATGTGGAAGTGGGAAATAAGTTGAGGGTTTTTGGAGCATATCACTAAGCACTTGAAGCAAGAGGCTCATTAAGCAACACCTCATCCCTCCTTGATAGTATTGGCTTTTCCTATAGACTCAATGTGATCTTGGATCACTAAAATATAAAATGTAGAGTATTGAGCTTTTGAGCTTGAGCCAATCTTTTGTCCTTAATATTTTGAGGGATCCACTTTCAACATCCATGCCATGCCATTCATTGAGCTTTCCTGAAATATTTGTCTTGGAATAGTATTAGCTCAATGAGCTATATGTTGTTATGAATTACCAAAACCACCTAGGGATAGTTTCACTTTCAGCCGGCCTTCTGGGCTTTGGGCCTAGTCTTCTATCTTACCCGCCGTCGGAACCATTAGTGTGTCGCCAGGCTCGTGAGTCGTCAGCCCAGTGAGCCGCCAGACTCGTGAGTCGCCAATCCTCCGGCGGGTTACCAAATGAAACGCCAAGTCTGGCCGGGTCATACTTCCGGCCGGGTCATACCGCGGGGTATATCCCCGACATTAGCCCCCAGTTTAATTTGGATTTATCCATGTTAAACTGACCCTGATCATCCTTAAGTCCATGTCATTTCCTCCTTCTGGAAAGTTCGGGTCAATAGACGAACTTTACAATCAATTTGCTTGTAGAAGAAATATTGTAAATAAAGAATCCATTTGAGTTGGCCTTCAATGCTCTGACTTCACAAAAATATTGGTCTTCAAATATTCAACTGATATTCAGCCGGCTTAAAGATGTAGATCTTGCCGATTTATGATTGCAAAAATTGCCCGGTTTATAAACAAATGATGCCTGGTCATGTAATTGTCGCTGATGCCGGGTTAATCTTTTGATGAAGTCGGGTCATAAACTTTGCAGATTTCTCTGATAATTTTATAATACCTTCTTTGCTCAAAACCGAGAATTTGAAGTTATTCCTCCCTTATATGCATATCACCTGTAGCCCCCAAGTGCCAGGTTGTCATGCTTGCAGCAACCTGGGACTTGTAATTGCCTTATGCTCATAAAAACTTCAACAAGTGTAGCCCCAAGGGCCGGGTCATTATGCAATAATGAGCAGGGACTTTTGTATATAATTCATTATTAACATCATATGATGTAATCTCCACCATGGGGCTTGAACCCACGTCCACAGGGTTAAGAGCTCTGTACTCTACCAACTGAATAGTAGACCTTTTCAATATAATGGATTTAACTCGTGTACCTTGATTTTCTAACAGGAGCAATTGGTAGCCCCTAAGGGCTGGCTCATTACAATGTGATGAGTCGGATCTTGAATAAAGTGAGCCAAAAAATGACTTTGCATTAGCCCCCCAAGTGCCATGGTGCATGCTGACAGTGACATGGGACTTGCTTATTTGATGTCACCTCAACTTGAATAACGTAGCCCCCAAGTGTCGGGTCGTAAGCCTGCAGCAGCTCGGGTTTATTCCCTCCATTGTAAAAATAATCATATCCATTGATAAATAATATCCTTTGCGCTAAAGCGACTTTGAACACCATATCAATATAGTAAAGGTGATAACCCAAAACTTAGAAGACAAAACTTCCAAGTATTTAACATCATCATGAAAATCCAGCCAAGTTTGGCTTATTAGAAATTTGAATACCTTATCAGCTGACAAGTAAATCCATAGTTTTAATATTTGGCGGCTCTTGGTCGATGGAGACTTAATGCTTATTCCTTGTAAGCCGGAATTTCATAACCTGGTGGCTTATAGCCTTTGAGAAAATCAAGAATTGATAACCCTTTTGAGACACCAATTTCAATCTTTGATGATGGGCTTGAACTTAATCATTTATGTAAGTCATAGTTCTGCAAATCCTGCACATAATTTAAACAACATATGCCCTGGCGACTTAACGTCAAAAGCCAGGGCGGGTAACAACCCAAACATAATATAGTCTTTATGCAAGTATGGAAAAGACTAGAATTAAGGTCATTCAAGCCTAAACATACTGGCGATTTATCGTTAAAAGCCAGGGCGGGTTATGAAACCTCGCATATTTATATAATCAGGAAAACATACCTGTAGAATTGGTTCATACTGCCGGCTTACATCGCCGTATCCAATAAGGGCAATAATCCAATGATTGATAAACGCATGATTCCAATGGCACAATCCAAAATATACCGGCGACTTAAAGTCCATAGCCAGGGCCGGTTTAAACATAATCATGTATAAACAATATCATACCTGTGATATTGAATCGTACTACCAGATTATGATACCTGTGCAGTAAGGGTGATAACCCAATCTTTAGAAGCCAAAACTTCCAAATGTTTATGATTGACATATGCTGGCGGCTTATCATCCAAAGCCAGCCGGGTTAATTGAAACCACATATATGCTTTAGATATGAACAGAAAAGTCTCAAGACAAACCCAAAAGATTGTTTTCAAAAAACTTAAGCCAAACAGAAAGAAAAATCGAGGCTTCTGATTCGAATACGATCAGTAAACCGCTCCAAAGGGGTTAAGATAGGTTTCAAATACGATCATGTAGCCCCCAGTGGCTTTGGCGTTGCGCCGATCAAGAGGGTACCGACAAATATGTTCTCTTTGGTTCGAATACGACCTATGTTTGAACAGGAAGCCCCCAAATGACCTTGAGAGTTTTTTAACGACTCTGATTCGAATAGGATCAAAGTCAGACCCAAAAGGGGTTAAGCTATGATTCGAATACGACCAAGAAGCCCCCTAGTGGGTTTGGCATTGCACCGATCAAGAGGGTACCGACAGCTATTTTCTCTTTGGTTCGAATACGACCTATGTTTGAACAGGAAGCCCCCAAATGACCTTGAGACTTTTTTAATGACTTTGATTCAAATACGATCAAAGTCGGACCAAAAGGGGTTAATCTATGATTCGAATACGATCAGCCCCAATGGTCATTTGAAGCAGGGTACCTATGTTTGAACGGCGCATCATGGCAGCAAGCTCTCTTTGGCAACCATTAATTTTTCCTGAGAACTCAACTTTGCAAGAGATAATTCTTCTTGAACCGGAATTTTCAAACCGTATTTGAGAGCTTCAGAGCTTTGTGAGAGACAGTTTCATCTTAAACCGGATTGTAAACCGGAAGCATCATTGTGAGCCGGAATTGTTCCGACGGCCTTATAAATTTTCATCGATAGAGCAGTAATCTCCGGGGCCAGGTTATTCTTCCCTCCGATGACCCTAAGTTCTTGAATGCATTAAACTTGACGAGCCTAGCATGTACGTACATGTCCTCGAAACACTGGAGGCCGAAAGGTCGAACGTGAATCATATAGTAGATATGATCAACACAGATATGTTCACCATTGAAAACTACTCCATCTCACTTGATGATCGGACATGGTTTAGTTGATATGGATCACGTGATCATTTAGATGACTCAAGGGATGTCTATCTAAGTGGGAGTTCTTAATTAATATGATTAATTGAACTTAATTTATCGTGAACTTAGTCCTGATAGTATTTGCATATCTATGTTGTAGATCAATAGCTTGCGATGTAGCTCCCCGTTTATTTTTGATATGTCCCTAGAGAAAAATAAGTTGAAAGATGATAGTAGAAATGATGCAGACTGGGTCCGTGATTTGAGGGTTATCCTCATTGCTGCATAGAATAAATATGTCCTTGATGCACCGCTAGGTGACGGACCTATTGCAGGAGCAGATGCAGATGTTATGAACGTTTGGCAAGCTCGGGATGATGACTACTTGATAGTTTAGTGCGCCATGCTTTACAGCTTAGAACTGGGACTTCAAAAATGTTTGGAACGCCACAGAGCATATAAGATGTTCCAAGAGCTGAAATTGGTATTTCAGAATCATGCCCGAGTCAAGAGGTATGAGTCCTCTGACAAGTACTTTTCCTGCAAGATGGAGGAGAATAGCTCAACCAGTGAGCATGTGCTTAGAATGTCTGAGTACTACAATCGCTTAAAATAAGTGGGAGTTAATATTCCACATAAGATAGTGATTGACAAAGTTCTCTATTCACTATCACCAAGTTACTGGAACTTTATGATGAACTATAATATACATGGGATGACGAAAACGATTCTCGAGCTCTTTGCGATGCTAAAATCGACGAACGTAGAAATCAAGAAAGAGCATCAAGTGTTGATGGTTAACAAGACCACTAGTTTCAAGAAAAAGGGAAAAGGAAAAGAAAGGGAACTTCAAGAAGAATGACAAGCAAGTTGCCACTCCCGTGAAGAAGCCCAAAGCTAGACCTAAGCCTGAAACTGAGTGCTTCTATTGCAAAGGGAATGGTCACTGGAAGCGGAACTACCCCAAATAATTGGCAAATAAGAAGGATGGCAAAGTGAACAAAGGAATATTTTATATACATGTTATTGATGTGTACTTTACTAGTGTTCATAGTAACCCCAGGGTATTTGATGCCGGTTCAGTTGCTAAGATTAGTAACTCGAAACATGAGTTGCAAAATGAATAGACTAGTTAAGGGCGAGGTAACGATGTGTGTTGGAAGTGATTCCAAGGTTGATAAGATCACCATCGCATACTCCTTCTACCTTCGGGATTAGTGTTGAACCTAAATAAATGTTATTTGGTGTTTGCGTTGAGCATGAATATGATTGGATCATGTTTATTGCAATACGGTTATTCATTTAAGTCAGAGAATAATTGTTGTTCAGTTTACATGAATAAAACCTTCTATGGTCATACACCCAACATAAATGGTTTACTGAATCTCGATCGTAGTAATACACATATTCATAATATTGATGCCAACAGATGCAAAGTTCATGATGATAGTGCAACATACTTGTGGCACTGCCGTTTAGGTCATACTGGTGTAAAGTGCATGAAGAAACTCCATGCAGATGGGATTTTGGAATCACTTAATTATGAATCATTTAATACTTGCGAACCATGCCTCATGGGCAAGATGAAAAAAACTACGTTCTCCAGAACAATGGAGCGAGCTAATGACTTATTGGAAATAATACATACCGATGTATGCGGTCCGATGAGTATTGAGGCTCGCGGCGGGTATCGTAATTTTCTGACCTTCTCAGATGATTTGAGCAGATATGGGTATATCTACTTGATGAAACACAAGTATGAAACATTTGAAAAGTTCAAAGAATTTCAAAGTGAAGTGGAGAATCATGATAACAAGAAAATAAAAGTTTCTATGATCTGATCGCGGAGGTAAATATTTGAGTTACGAGTTTGGCCTTCATTTAAAACAATGTGAAATAATTTCACTACTCACGCCACCTGGACCACCACAGCGTAATGGTGTGTCCGAACGTCGTAACGTACTTTATTAGGTATGGTGCGATCTATGATGTCTCTTACCGATTTATCACTATTGTTTTGGGGTTATGCATTAGAGACAACTGCATTCATGTTAAATAGGGCACCATCTAAATCCGTTGAGACGACACCGTATGAACTGTTGTTTGGCAAGAAACCTAAGCTGTCATTTCTTAAAGTTTCGGGTTGCGATGCTTATGTGAAAAAACTTCAACCTGATAAGGTCGAACCCAAATCAGAGAAGTGCGTCTTCATAGGATACCTAAAAGAAATTGTTGGGTACACCTTCTATCACAGATCCGAAGGAAAGATCTTTGTTGCTAAGAATGGATCCTTTCTAGAGAAGGAGTTTCCACTACTAGGGAAAAGCCTAGCAGCAGCGCGGGTTTTAGGCTTATCAGTAGCGCGGGCAGGAGCGCTACTGATACGACGCTATAGCTAAAGGTTAGCAGTAGCGTCGGTTGACAAGCGCTACTGCTACATCGACTTAGTAGCGCCTTCCCCACACATTGCTACTACTAATTACTAGCAGCGCCTCTCCGAGCCCGCGCTACTACTATTATTCCGTATTTTATTTCTTTTTTGTTACATGTTGTATTCATACACCTCTATACAAGTTTTCATACAGCAGCAATTTAGAGATTGTTTTTACATCATAATGAGTTATTACATCACTGGGTGAAAGAACCTGGACTAGTTTCAAGTGGATGGACATCCACTTGAAACTAATTTGCGGTTCTTTCACGCAATGATATAATAAATATCATCATCATCATATCATTAACAACTTATCATCATAATACATCATTGTCATATAACACCTCCTCATGATCATCGTTTTCATCGATGAGACATCACATAGCAAGTTTGTCACTAGTCATAATCACAATTACTCCTCATCATCAACTCTAACACACATTGTACCACACAATAAACATATTGTACCTCATAGGGCCTACTACATTTTCTTAGGACCTACTATATTCTCTAAGGTAAAATAGCAAAAAACAAGATAGCCCCTGGCTCTCCATTATGGAGAATGGAGATTATCCTGTCTCCAATTCTTGCCTTTCGCTTAATGTTGCTTCCAAGAACCTCCTTACGAATGTCCAAACATTTTTTCCATTCTTTGATTAGCATGTGTTCACCGGATTTAGAAATCCGATATGCACATGTGAGATCCGTAGGATGACCTGGCTGTATGTTCAAAACTTCAAGGCGACCATTCTGATACATCACATGAGGCACACAATCCATCGGGATTTTCTATTGAAAAACACAGTAATAATTTTGTAGTTAGCAATGATGTACTAGTTTTAGAAGTATGCAAAAGATGCACGGATGTCGTAATAGTAAAAAATCTTACCAGGGTATCTCCATAGAAGTTATCGTGGTTAAACATGTGCACTAGTGGCACGTATTCTCCATAATTTGGAGGAGTTCGATAATAGGTATTGTAATTCTTAAAGTAAGTACAAAATGCGATCAGATGATTTTTCTCCTTATAAGTTAATTCGGAGCCATCAGTGTAGTGGGTTCTGTCTACCATGTTCCGCACATTGTTTGAACAATCAAAATAAGCTGTCAATGGAAATAAGTTGTCAACTATTTTGAAATAAACAATATAAATTAGTTAATAACTATGTTTGAGAAACTCACATAGCGGTAGAATTGGAAGCGTATCAACAAGGACCCAAATGTCCATATTGTTTTGCTCGATGTCAGGATCACCAATATCCGTGGTGACAATCATACCCTCATAAAAACCATACATTTTGCAAAGTGCTTCCCAATTTTGGCAACCAAAATGGGTTACCTCTGAGAATTGTACAGATTTACTTCAAAATCCATATCAAGATGGGTCCTTAGGTGTATTTTCTTTGTTTCAAAATTTTCATGGTCATCAAAACCCGTCCTCTCCAAGACACAGCGTCTTGCATGGCATGGGATAAGCTAGTCGAATTGTAAAAGATGAAAATTAGACGTTGAAATAGTTGAAGTCGTGCTTAATTACGAAAAAAAACACTTGTCGTCGTTGCGTACCGTTTCAACGTCGAAGGTCTCCTCGAGCTTAATGCTGAAGCGCCGATCTTCGTCCAGCTCAAGGAACCTGTCGTACAGACCTCGATCGTCGTGGCACCAGCTGCACTCCCCTGGGAGACTTTCGTCGTCCGAGTACGACATTTCCTACGTTCATAATTCAAAGATTAAACTTGTACAATTAAATATATGTACTAAAAAACCTAAATTAGATCATTATTTTTCGAGAAAGTCCAGGACACTCGATATTTCCTACATATTCTAGCACAAGTCATGTCAGAATTCACGAAAAAATCCGGCATGACCTTTGCTAAAAAAGGACATATCGAGTACCTGAAATTTGCCGGAACGGAAATTAATCAACACTCCGGCAAAACATAGGCCACTCGGAGGTGTAACCTGAACATGACCGGCCACTTGGGCAACCACATATCCTATTTGAGCAACACGGGATATACATGTTTTTATCTACATCATATATATTATCTTATAGGACTCATATTGACATGGAGATTTGGTTGGTCTCACCTCGAGGTCGGAGGGGGTCGGTGACGGGGACGACGGCGGGGATGATGGAGGGGCTCCTTGATTTCTGCAAAAGTAAAAACCCTATATAAGTTATCACTAATACATCCCGAATAATTGCTTAAACTAATTCTATTAATTCAACTAGTTCTTACTAAATATAAACTTACTATAAATAAAAAAAACTAGTTCTTTCTAAAAATAAAGTAGTTCAACTAGTTTAATAATTTTCTTACTAAACTAGTTCAACTAAAACTAAACTAGTTCAACTAGTTTATTAATTTACTTACTAATTATTGTAAACACTTACTAAAAACAGTAAACAAAACTACATTACACAATAGTAAAAACATATAGTATTAACCATACTGCCCTAGTTAACTAGTACCATCACTACTACTAATTAACATCTACTACTACTAAAATCATTATCTATGAACCCTAAATTAACATCTACTACTACTAAAAACATGTACTAAGCAGAGAGAGGGGGGGGGAGGGTGGGGCTTACAGAGAAGGGAGAGCGGTGGCGGGAGGTGCTCGGCGACGGAGAGGTAGGGGCGGCGAGGCGGGCTCGGGATCGGGAGGCAGCGGTGTTTGGGCGGGCTCGGGCGGCGGGTGAGGTCGAGGCGGCGGGGGGTCGAGGGCGGCGATGGTGAGGTCGAGAGCGGCGGCGGGCGGCGGTGGTGAGGTTGAGGGCGGCCTCGGGAGGCGACGGTGAGGGTAGGCTCGGGCTCGGGCGGCGGCGACAGAGGAATTGGGGAACATGGCAGAAAGGAGGACTTAACAAAATTTTGAACCCGCGGGTGGTTAAGTCGAACTAGCAGTAGCACACTTTAGGAAATGCGCTCTAGCTAAAGTAGCTATAGCACTTTTTACGGAAACACGCTACTGCTAAGTCTAAGCACGCATCAAAAATATACATTGGTCATCATTGATATTTTTGTGTAGAATCTAAAGAGTCAACATGAATCCTCACAGTACATGTATAGGCACTGGTGAAGATTCATATTGCAGCCACAAATCCTACACATATAGTTCAATGAAGACCAAGTGCTCGAGATAGTTTGAGAAGTAACATATTTAAGGTGGTAAACACCTTGTTCGCTTAGCAGTATGGGACTAAACTTAATTAGGTGCAATACTTAGCAGCAGTGAGTTTTTCAAAAAAAACGCTGCTACTAAGTACTTTAGCACCAGCGCGTCCCTGGAAGGGCGCTACTACTATATCTAGCCTGGAGGCAACGTCGTGGCAATTATAGTAGTAGCGCTTGTTACACCTAGAGCGCTACTGCTACCTTGTTATTGGTAGCGCGGTTTGGTCAAGCTCGCTACTGCTAGTTAGCAGTAGCGTCTGTTTTTAAACCGCGCTGCTGCTAAGATTCTGTGTATAAGGTTTTCCCTAGTAGTGTTCTCTCGAAAGAAGTGAGAGGGAGGAAAGTGGAACTTGATGAGGTAATTGTACCTTCTCTCGAATCGGAAAGTAGCTCATCACAGAAAACCATTCCTGTGATGCCTACACCAACTAGAGAGGCAGCTAATGATAATGATCATGAAACTTTATATCAAGTTACTACCAAACGCCGTAGGTTAACTAGAGCACGTTCCGCACCAGAGTGTTACGGTAATCCTGTCCTAGAAGTCATGTTACTAGACCATGACGGACCTACGAACTATGAGGAAGCGATGATGAGCCCAGATTCCACAAAATGGCTTGAGGCCATGAAATCTGAGATGGGATCCATGTATGAGAACAAAGAATGGACTTTTGATTGACTTGCCCAATGATTGGCAAGCCATAGAGAATAAATGGATCTTCAAGAGGAAGACGGACGCTGATGGCAGTGTTACTATCTAAAAAGGTCGACTTGTCGCAAAAGGTTTTCGACAAGTTCAAGGTGTTGATTACGATGAGATTTTCTCACTTGTAGCGATACTTAAGTCTGTCTGAATCATGTTAGCAATTGCCGCATTTTATGAAATCTGGCAAATGGATGTCAAATCTGCATTCCTTAATGGATTTCTTAAAGAAGAGTTGTATATGATGCAACCAAAAGGTTTTGTCAATCCTAAAGGTGCTAACAAAGTGTGCAAACTCCAGGGATCCATCTATGGACTGGTGCAAGCATCTTGGAGTTGGAATATACGCTTTGATGAGTTGATCAAAACATATAGTTTTATACAGACTTGCGGTGAAGCCTGTATTTACAAGATAGTGAGTGGGAGCACTACAGCCTTTCTGATAAGTATATGTCAATGACATATTGTTGATCGGAAATGATGTAGAATTTTCTGGAAAGCATAAAGGAGGGTTTGACAGGAGTTTTTCAAAGAAAGACCTCGGCGAAGCTACTTACATATTGGGCATTAAGATCTATAAAGATAGATCAAGACGCTTGATAAGACTTTCGATTAGTACATACCTCGATAAGATTTTGAAGGAGTTCAAAATGGATCAGTCAAAGAAGGAGTTCTTGCCTGAGTTGTAAGGTATGAAGTTGAGTAAGACTCAAAACCCGACCATGACAGAAGATAGAGAGAGAATGAAAGCCATTCCCTATGCCTCAGCCGTAGGTTCTATAAAGTATGCCATGCTGTATACCAGACCTATTGTGTACCTTGCCATGAGTTTGGCAGAGGGGTACAATAGTGATCCAAGAGTAGATCACTGGACAACGGTCAAAATTATCCTTAGAAGACTAAGGAAATATTTCTCGGTTATGGAGGTGATAAAGAGTTCGTCTTAAAGAGTTACGTTGATGCAAGCTTTAACACCGATCTGGATGACTCTGAGTCTCAATCTGGATACATATTGAAAGTGGGAGTAATTAGCTAGAGTAGCTCCATGCAGAGCATTGTAGACATAGATTGTTGCGGACCCGTAGACTAAAATTTATCTCACAAGCGAAACATGATCACACCTTAGTACTCTTTGGGTGTTAATCACATAGAGACGTGAACTAGATTATTGACTCTAGTAAACCCTTTGGGTGTTGGTCACATGGTGATGTGAACTATTGGTGTTAATCACATGGCGATGTGAACTAGATTATTGACTCTAGTGAAAGTGGGAGACTGAAGGAAATATGCCCTAGAGGCAATAATAAAGTTGTTATTTTATATTTCCTTATTCATGATAAAGGTTTATTATTCATGCTAGAATTGTGTTGATAGGAAACCTTAATACATCTATGAATACATAAACAAACATCATGTCCCTAGTAACACTACAAAAAAAATACACTTCCGTGATGATACGTGTTTGTCACAGTAGGTCACGTTTTCTGTCATGCATGTACATCCATGACAAATTTATGACAGAATCAAGATAGTCATACATGTGTTGTCGTAGAAGTGTTCCATGACATTACCAAAATTATCATCACGTAAGTGTCCACTTCCATGACGATAAATCGCGCGTCATAGAAGTGCTTTCGTCAAGGGTGACCAACACGTGGCATCGACCGTAATGGCTCGCCGTTAGGCTACCGGGTCCGGTTTTGGATCCGATAACCCGTTAACAGCCCGGACCAATGGGGATTTTCCATGTGTAAAATTCTCATTGGCCGACGGAACCACGTGTCAGCTCCTCGTTGGGATAGATGCCATCCACTCATTGGACAGGAGGCGCCTATGATACGTCGACATGTGGCCGGCCCAATAGAGGCCCATTCCGGTGAAAAGGCAGGCCCAGCTAAAGGCCCACCATGTTTTTTCAGACACTAGTGGGCTGGCCCGTTAACAGCCTGCAATGTTTTGGGTCAAATTGAGGCCCATATCAGATCAGGCTCGTTCACAGCCTGCCGAGTTTTGGGCCAAATTACGGCCCATATCAGATCTGGCCCGTTAAGAGGCCACTGTACATTTGGGCCCATTCTAAGACATGTTTGTATTTCAGCCTGTTAAATGCCCGTTTACCAGTTCAGCCCGATAATAGTTTCGGCCTGTTGGCGGCCCGTGGAGTATCTGGGACGTTGTCGGCCCGGTTTAACTTTAGGTCATTTAAAGGCCCACGCAAAAACTGGGCTATTTCTTGTCCGAAGTAACTTTGGGCCTCTTAATGGCCCATAGTCTTCGTGGATAAATTTCAGCCCAACTGGCCTATCGGCATGTTAATGGCCCGTGTAACAGTTGGGCCTAATTACAGCCCGCATTGAATCCGGCCTGCTTACAACCCATCTGATAATGGCCCGTGACACTTTTGGGCCTATGGCCCGCGTGGATACCGGCCTACTTAAAGCCCATAATTTAATTGGGCCAAACGGGTCCGAGATATATTTTGGCATGTTAACTGCTCGTCCTATTTGGGCCAAACATGGGCCTTAGGCTGTTTCGGCCTGTATTGGCCCGTGAATTTTTTGGCTCAACGCTAGCCCAATCTAGGTTTTAGCCTGTTAAAAGTCCATTGTATTCTCTGGACCAGCTGGCCAGAACTTTACTCGGCCTGTTAAAGGCGGGAAATAACCATAAGGTTTAGACCTGCTAATGGGCCAAGATGATTATAGGCCCATGTTTTGGCCCATATGAGTAACGGGCCGCCCTGAAGACCGACAACACTGAGATCCACTGAACCTTCCAGCCTAAATTACAGCATACCGACCAAGAATAAACCTAGACTATACAACAAAGAAATTACAACATATGATCCTAAAAAAAAGAAATTACAACATATTACATCCCCTCGGCATCAAAGTTTGCTGCCAGTGATAATAAAGGGCAATCAGACAGCAGATTACATAAACTGGGCAGGTCGCCACCAGTGGAAGTTAACAGGCGGACAAAATAATAGACAGAACCAACAGCACTTCAACACAGTTCAAGAAAGGTTAGCCCGGCCCAGCAGCTGCAGTGCAAGCAGCTTAGCAACCTGATGAGACTGCACTTCTTTGGCGCTCATATCCACCAACTTAAGCTGCATAGCATCAATAAAAATCATGTACTTACGGTTAATCTTGCATAGAGATTGGAGTTCCAGTCGTATTTTTGCGGAAGCATGTATTTCTGCTTGAATTTCAGACTGAAGAAGTCGAACAGATTCAGGCGGCGATTTCAT
Organism: Aegilops longissima; assembly: GCA_021605205.1. Taxonomy (NCBI): domain Eukaryota; kingdom Viridiplantae; phylum Streptophyta; class Magnoliopsida; order Poales; family Poaceae; genus Aegilops; species Aegilops longissima. The sequence continues at coordinate 490,884,056 of CM038680.1, forward strand.
CGAGCTTGTGTCACTGAGTAAGTTTGACACTACATCAAGATGTGACTTCGTGGTTGTATCCCTACCCTCAATAGGTTTTGCCTTCTCCTCTGGAATATGTGTTAGAGGGACAAACAATGGGTTCGTCTCACTATCATTGTGGAAGTTCTTCCTAGCAGCAGTGTTGTCACCCTGAAAGAGAAACAAGTAGGTAGATAACAGGTTTTGCGCGTATAAGCATCAGCGCTATCAATTTATCTCATTTATTTGTCAGAAATAAAGAGACACAATTTAAAATAGCATTAACATAATAGTCATTGTTCATAGTTAAGACGGCAGGAAATGGCATTGTGCAGGAGCGGCCAGCTTCACCAGACCACTGGATTACAGATCAAGAACACAAGCATAGATGTAGTTCTAAACAACATATAAGCATGAATGGTGAGTGTACTGTCAATTTATACTATTTCAGATTGGTAAATAAAGAGACACGATTTAAATAACATTAATATAATATGGCATTGTTCATAGTTGAGACATAGCAAGATATGACATTGTGTTGTTGTTGGTAGTCTCACCACACCACTGGATTACAGATCAAGAACACAAGCATACACATAGTGCTAAATAAGATAACTTGCTATGTTTGGTTTAATTTACATGGTACGAATAAGGAACTAGATTGTACAACTAAAGACTGAAATTGAGAACGACAAACTTATGTTTATGCACTTCTACTTTATAAACTTTGAACAAGCAATTTGATGCAGACGACAAAAATAAATAGCATTTGCACTCATAGCTATCCAAATATAAACAACAAAGTTTGAAGGCTCGAGGAGGACAAACTTACATTAGTAGTGAAGACATGCTCTATAAAGGCCTTGTCCATATTGATGGGGGGGGGGGGCAATTTAAGAAGTTTACCTCACACTCTTCTTCAAGAGTATTGCCTTTATTCTACATTTTGTTACGAGTAAATATAGATGTGAAAATATAGGAACAAATGGTGAATATTTAACTTAAGATTCAGAGTACAAATGTAAATATAGCATACAGGCAAAAGGCACTGACAAGAGAAATGCGAAGCTAAACTTCTTCAGTAACATTGGTTTTATTCAATATTTTGGCAAGAGTAAATGTAGATCTGATGTGTAGAAAAATGGAGGACAAGGGAAAATAAGCTGTAAAGTGTACATGAAGAACTAGCTGACAAATATAAGGACAATAGATACTTACAAGAACAATGCAGAACTAAATTTCTTCATAGGCATTGGGTTTATTCTACATTAATTTAAGCATTAATATAGATCTGATAATTTGGAGCGAACAGTGGATAAGCAAGCTATAATGCACAATGATGTCACATAATCCACCAGGTATGAATGTAAGGACAGCGATACGACAATAGGTACTCACAAGAGCAAAGCAGCGACCAGCATAGTTGCAATATCCTAGGTTTTGCGGCGCTGGTTTTATCGCCAATATACATCGGGTGCTATGTGATTTCTCCGGTAGCACCACCTTTTTCAAGGACTTTTCTTGTACTCCTTCAGGTCTGCAATCACCCTCTTCCTTTTGGATCTCTGAAACACAAGAACAACATTGGAAAAACATGGTATGACGACAAATGGAATAGGTGTTGATAATGGATGGGCATGGCATATTCACATATATCATGAGTAAACTAAGCAGATGGCGGTGCAACGAAGCAAAAGAAATGCAAGACACCTTATGCAAGATATGTGCAACCAATAAAACATTGCCAAATAAAAACAGGCACCTTATTGGGTGAACAGGATAGGCCATCTGCCTTTGACTCCTTGAGCTCAGAATAGTCATTAGGATCATATTCTGAATACGAATCTATAGGTCAGGAGCATGTGGGTTTCATTGCATCCACAATGGACCTCAATCTCTTGATGCCAAGTTTGTTACCCATTGAACTGTTCCGCAATATTCTTCTGATGTGCGCATTCTTATATTCATTGTGATTACGTGCAATATCTGTAAAGCATGAAAACACAAATAGTAGTGAGATTATCTTTGTAATGCAGAGAATATTGTAATATAATAGATTCTCCCTGTAAACCCTTGTGTGCTATCACTGGATTCTGATGAGAGAGCCCATGTGTGCTGTAATATAGTGAGTAGATTAATATAATCTGGCACAACTACACAAAAAATAGGCTCCCTGTTGGGGGCCCCAGATGTAAGGATAGTTGGCAGATGATAGGTTCATAATATACCATATAGAAAGTTTATTGCCAAACCATGATAACGAGAGCGCAGGGCCAGTAGGCAGATCATAGTGTAGATAATAGGGGTACACCATAACCACCATAAATAAATCGGGAAAGCGGCACTGGCTGGAAAATGTAGGGTTTTGCCGCTACTAATATGCAGCCTATCGATCACCTACAGGCCAGCTCTATTCATCTGAAGGCACACAGTTGTTACTATCAGCTTAGTCTATCAAAGACCGCGCGGCTCCCACCATTTCCGGGGTATTACGGCAGACCAAATCAAAGTGCGAAATCATTTAGCAGAACCAGCCCAATAGAGGTGTCGACTGCAGATGTCCCTGCTCCCCTTCCTGACAAGGAACATACTGTGCTTTCCATAAAAAACACCGCACAGGCCGCCGGGCGAAGCACCGGCCCCCACCGCATGTGTTCCTCCGCCACCACCACCCCCCAGCCCTGCCCCCATCCGTGTCGAGTTTTCTTTGTTCGGCGAGGCCCCACCACCGCCCCCACAACCACCGTCCCCACCCGAGCCCCTTCCTTCGCACCGGCGAGCTCTCAAAAATCGTCTGACCCAATTTTGAAATTTAGTCTACTGTCATTTAACTAGTGTGGAATATAAAAGGAGAAGACCATAAGCATTGCGAGTATAGTGTTGAGCGTGCCATGGCGGATCTGAAGGTGCAAACCGGACAAAGGAAACTTCGCAACCAATGTTTGCTTTCAACTAACAAGTAAGTGATGGACAAGAAATCAGAGTAAAGCAGTGGCGATCTATTTTCTTGCTGCGATAAATAAGTTGAGCAGATACGAAAGAGTACCGCCTCTGGTGCGGCGCCGTGTATGCATTTGCTGAGAATTTGACGGTGCTGCAGTAGTGATGGCTGTCGGCGGTGTGGAAGCAGATCTAGGGGGGTAGACGGAGGCGGCGGGGCGCGGTGGACGAGACGGTCGTGGGAGCGGCGCCGACAAGGTGGATGACGGCGGGGATGAAGCGAGAGGACGGGATGCAAGGATCCCTATCCGAAGCCGTGGATGAGAGAGGTCGATCTCTTGTAATGGCCGACGGCGTCGGGGTATCAGCTCCGGCATGGTGGAGGAGGACGGCGGTGGATGGGGTGGCGGACGGAGGAGGCTGGGGTGGAGAGGGTGTTTTGGCGCCCACGGAGTACGAATGGGGAAATGGAGGGAGAGAGGAAGGGGGAACCATGTCTTTAGGGTGCGCTTGTCTCAAATGCAAGGAAATTTACAAACTTTGCCCCATTTAAAATTTCCTACATCACAGCAATATTAGTCGGTTGGGGATAGGGCGGTAATCTCACATACACCGAATATTTGCCGACGAGAGTTTGTTTTTGGCGCCCATCATGTATGAATCGGGGAGGGAGTCGATTTCGGCCGAGGAGACACTATGTTTTGGCGCCCACCGTGTATGAATCCGGGTGAGAGGCGGTTATGTCACATTTGAGTGAAATTACAAACCTACCCCAATGGAAACCTATAGAAATCGAGCCGATAGGCTTTGCGTGGCAGGGATAGTTAGTAATTTCCATCTCGCAGATTTTGGTTTCGGGCGGTTATTGCGACTTTCCCCGCTTCGTTCAAATTTCTTCAGAGCAAGAGTGCATGTTTATCGTGCCAACTCAGTTCGAATCCAGTTTGTATTCTATTTTTGTTTGGGCAGGATCCATTTTTGATTGGAATAAAATTCTATATACATCATTTATATATATATATATATATACTTTCAAAAGCACAACAAAGAATTCTGCTCCTTTATATGTATAATATTATTTACAAATACAATGATCTCAAAATCATAAGGTTGAATTCAAAAAAATAAACCAAATTATGTTCTACTAAAATGTATGGATCAGTAATATCTACATATTAAATAACATAGATGCGCGTGAATTCATAAGAGTATGCATGTTTGATAGATCAATTTTGGTTCGAGTATGAATTACATGTATCATCATCTTGAATTCAAATACTTGAATCCCTTTTATGTTGACTCCTTTCACGCCCATCTCTCTCGCATGCATGCTCCTTCATGTAGCTATCACTCTCTTTTCTCCAGCTCACCCGCACACTCACTTCATGTTTCTCCTATCTTCGCAAACATGGTCTCTCGACGTCTCCCTTGAGAAGTGTCGCACTCTCCATCTCACCCGCACCCTCACTTCATGTTTCTCATGATGCATTCTGGCCTGGCGAAAGAGTATGTTCAGTGTCTGTTAAAAGTAATATCAAAGGGGTTGAAAATTCCAAAAGAATTATAGCAAATGGGAAATTAGTTTCTTTCTTGTTTTTATTCTTCACTGATATTTTATATTTCATTGGATTTAACATGACATAGTACTAATTTATTTTTAAATTTATTTTAGTATGGCTACTAACTTTGGATTAAGAATATTTGGTTCACCAGCAAAAATTTGCAAATTTTCAAAATTTCACACTTATTTAGTTCAATTTTTAAACCCTGGTACTGACCAGAAAATGGGCAGCAATTCTAAAAATGGAAAATGGGCTGCAATAAATTCCATATGAATTAGAAAATGAGTAAAACTTATAAAAATAATAGCAAATGGGCTGTACACGCCACAGATTTCGAGGCTGACTTGTTTACGCAAGGCTTTGTCAGTCAGCACACGATTCTAGCAGCAGTGACTGTTGGATGTCCATCAAAGGGCCGACGTGCTTCTTCAATCTCTGATCTTCCTGCTCCAGCCGCCTAAACTAGGACCGGCAGGACAACCTACTCCCACCTCTTGTGGCCCGCTGTGATGCCGCGCAGACTTCACCGGCCCACCCTACTCCCTCCGCTGGCCTAGCCGCACGCAATCAACTGCCTTCTTATTACGCGAAAAAATGATTCCTCCCACTGACATCTGGGGCGCACCGGTTGGGAGGCTGACCTGTGGGCCTACTAAGTTGACGCGTACGCAGGGCTTGTCAACTTAGTCAACAAACGATTCTAGCAGTAGTGACCATTGGATATGAATCGAATGGTCCTGCTGCTTCTTCAATCGCTGCTCTTCTTGCACCAGCCGCCCAAACCAGCGCCGGCGAGACCGCTTGCTCCTGCCTCCCGTGGCCGGCTGTGCTCCCGCAGACGCCTCACCGCCCCCTACTACTCCCACCGCTGGCCAGGCCCTGCGGCGACGACAGCCTCACACCGCAGCCGAACCAGTGAACCCTCGTACTCCTCTCCGCGTGGGCATCCACTGCCGCGTCTTCCCCGGCTCCGTGCCGTCCCCTTCCTAGGCCTCGCCGTCGTCCACCACCCTGGTGCTCTCGGCGCGGCGTGGTCAACGTGGTCAAGGAACGACTTCCATCGGAAGAGTACTATACGTGGAGAGGCTGACAGCTAGGTCCATGGCCGGAGCAAGGAAGTGCCTCCTTATTACGCGGAAAGTAATGATTCCTCCACCTGACATCAGGGACCCACTGGACAGGCCGCCGTATTTCATGAAAAAAACATTTCCCCTGACTGTTGGGACCCACCAGCTACATCTTTGCACGCAAGGAAGTGCGTCCATATTACGGGCAAAAACATGATTCACCCCCTGACTGCTGGGACCCACCAGCTACATCTTCGCACGCAAGGAAGTGCCTCACAGTCGGGACCCACCTGGTCGAAGCGTACGTAGCATTGTCATTCTGGTCGTGAACGTGTATGTATATACTGGTCGATCGGTCTGTCTGCAGGCTGCAGCGATGAACCGTGGCCGTGCAAGGAAGGGCACGTGTCGTAGTAGAGGCGCGCACGTGTCGTAGTAGAGGCACGCACATGGCGTAGTAGAGGCGCTCACGCAGCATGTACACGTACGTACAGCGGCCAGGGTGCAGGAAAGTAAATATGACCGTGTACGTACATACGGGTGGGGTCTCGAACGCCTACTCTCGCATACGTACGGCCAGGGCTCGTGTACATGGCTGGGTTGGAACGAAGAAACTATGTCATTGTCGTGTTCATGGGGAGCCAACCGGCTGGCTCGGAACGGAATGTGTCATCGTGTTCATCGGGAGCCAACCGGCTTGGACAGAACAGCCGATGGAAACGTGGCCCGGCATACCGCAGAACGGAGGAAACGGCCTTGTGTTTGAACGGCCATGGTCGAAACTAGATCCTGTTTATCGGGAGGGGTCTGGTGTACCGCAAAACGGAGGAAACAGACTTCTATTGGACCTCCTACGGTCAAAATGGGGTCCTGTTGACTGGGAGAGGTGTGGCGTACCACAAAACGGAGTAAACGGACTTGTGTTGGAGCGCTACGGTCGAAACGGGGGTCCTGTTCATCGAGAGGGGTGTGGCGTACGGCAAAACAGGAGTCCACGGGATACTGTTCCTCTCCACCGTCAACCTCCTCCAGCCTCCACGGGCTACTGTTCATCCAGCGTCGACCTCCTCCAGCCTCCACCTGTGACTGTTCATCCACGGGCTCATGTTCATCCAGCTTCCACCGCGCGCTCCTCCACCGGCTACTGTTCAACCAGCCCTCTCCACGGGGGTCCTGTTCAACCACCCCTCCATGGGCTACTGTTCATCTAGCCCTCCACCGGCTACTGTTCAACCAGCCCTCCATGGGGTCCTATTCATCCAGCCCTCCATGGGGACCTGTTCATCCAGCCCTCCACGGGGTCCTGTTCATCCATCGGCTCGATCGATTGGGGTACTGTTCATCTAGCGGCAACGGATCTACTACCACGGGTTCCTGTTCATCCAACCCCCACCAGGAACTGTTCATCCAAACCCCCCAACAACGCTCATTGTTCGTCCAGAGGCAGCATCGATCGGCTTGATTAGCGGCGATGGCGAAGAATCGCCGATCGGGTTTAGTTAACAGCCATCGATCGACCGCTCGGGTTCAAGTCGCGAGCTGCGCAGCAATCGCCGGGTTCGATTAGAGCCCAACGCCGCGCCGGGTTCAGTTAGAGCGCAACGCCTCGCACACACACGTGTATGTACGAGAGAAACGCGCATCGCTCGGCCCCCGACCAGCCACCGTAACCGCGAACTCCCCGATATTTTCCTCGCCCTCGCTTCTACCACGGTTTTCCCCGTCATGGACGGCCCAAAGAGTGTCATGCAGCTGCGTCTCCGGCCCGCCCAGGACGAAAATCCCATTTTCTGTCATGATTTTTTGTCATAGAAGTACGACCCCACCACATCTATGATGATACCGGGTTTTGTCACAATTATTATCATAGAAGTGTCATAAGTATGACAGAAAAATTTTCATTTGGCCCAAAATGTCACGGGTGTGTCTTTTTTTTGTAGTGTAAGCCTCTAATAGACTAGCTCGTTGGTCAAAGATGGTTAAGGTTTCCTAACCATAGACATGAGTTGCCATTTGATAACGGGATCACATCATTAGGAGAATGATGTGATGGACAAGACCCATCCGTTAGCTTAGCATAATGACCGTTCAGTTTTATTGCTATTGCTTTCTTCATGTCAAATACATATTCCTTCGACTATGAGATTATGAAACTCCCGGATACCAGAGGAATACCTTTTGTGCTATCAAACATCACAACGTAACTGGGTGATTATAAAGATGCTCTACAGGTATCTCCACAGGTGTTTGTTGGGTTGGCATATATCGAGATTAGGATTTGTCACTCCGAGTATCGGAGAAGTATCTCTGGGCCCTCTCGGTAATACACACCATAAGCTTGCAAGCAAACGACTAAGGAGTTAGTCATGAGGTGATGTATTACGAAACGAGTAAAGAGACTTGCCAATAACGAGATTGAACTAGGTACGAAGATACCGACGATCGAATCTCGGGCAAGTAACATACCGATAGACAAAGGGAATAACGTATGTTGTCATAACAGTTCGACCGATAAAGATCTTCGTAGAATATGTAGGAGCCAATATGAGCATCCAGGTTCCGCTGTTGGTTATTGACCGAAGAGGTGTCTCGGTCATGACTACATAATTCCCGAACCCACAGGGTCGCACGCTTAACGTTCGTTGACGCTAGAATAGTATTGGGATATTTGATGAGTGGTAAACAAATGTGGTTCTGAGTCCCGGATGAGATCCCGGACGTCATGAGGAGTCTCAAAATGGTTGAGAGGTAAATATTGATATATAGGACGATGGTATTCGGACACCGGAAGTGTTTCAGGATGCACCGGGTACTTATCGGGTCACCGGAAGGGGTTCCGGGCACCCCCGGCAAAAGATATGGGCATTATGTGCCAAGAGGGGAAACACACCAGCCACAAAGGGGCTGGTGTGCCCCCTTCCCTCCCCCATATGGGCTGGCCAAATTGGAGAAGGAAAGGGAAAGAAGGAAAGGAAAAAGGGAATAGGATTCCCCCTTCCCCCTCTTCCCTTCCTACTCCGAATAGGAATAGGAAAGGGGGGGCGGCGAATTGGGAGGACCCCAAGTAGGATTCCTCCTACTTGGGGTGCCCCCTTGGCTGCCTCTCCTCCCCTCCAACCTATATATATAGTAACGTAACATGTAAAATGTAGTAAATTTTTTGACCATGTAAGAAATCAAAAACTTGGGTAGTAAAAAATATATTTCATAATTACTACATTTTACATAGCATTTTACTAGATTTTGTACATACCGTTACTGGGGTGTAGAATGTCGGATCTCGGGTAGGGGGTCCCGAACTGTGCGTCTAAGGTCGATGGTAACAGGGGATAGGGGACACGATGTTTACCCAGGTTCGGGCCCTCTTGTTGGAGGTAATACCCTACTTCCTGCTTGACTGATCTTGATGAATATGAGGATTACAAGAGTTGATCTACCACGAAATCGTAATGGCTAAACTCTAGATGTCTAGCCTGTATGATTATGATTGCCCCTACGGACTAAACCCTCCGGTTTATAGACACCGGAGGGGACTAGGGTTGTACGAAGTCGGTTACACAGAAAGGAATCTTCATATCCGAACGCCAAGCTTGCCATCCACGCAAAGGAGAGTCCTATCCGGACACGGGAGAGAGTCTTCTGTCTTGTATCTTCACGGCCCATCAGTCCGGCCCATGTCACATAGGCCGGACACCCGAGGACCCCTTAATCCAGGACTCCCTCGGTAGCCCCTGAACCAGGCTTCAATGACGACGTGTCCGGCGCGCAGATTGTCTTCGGCATTGCAAGGCAGGTTCCTCCTCCGAATACTCCAAAGAGACCTTCGAACACAGAAAACGTGTCCGTCTCTGCAAAACAAGTATCACACACAACCACAGAGAGTATAATATTTCACGAGTCCAATCTGCTGACAACTTTTTGTAGCGTGACATCACGTCCCTGCCCGGTCATTATTTTGAACCGTTTTTAGCCTCCCGCTCCATATTTCGAGTTGCGGTTTTGTCGGCACGTCTTGTCAAAGCAGAGATCGTGTCCCCTTATTGCGGGATTCTCATCAATACGGGCGTGGGTAATCCAACCGCGTCGTCTACACAGCCCTTGGGGAATAGGCGAGTTTTAAGGCGAGTGGGGAGGCGCTTGATATTCGCTGCCTTTATAAGTAGATAAGGATTCACCTTTTCACCCACGCCTTCCTTCTCTCTGCCCACCCATTCTCGAGCTCCAGCTCCCAAGCTATCATCCTCTCTGCCTCAAAAAAGCACTCCGACTATGTCCGGATCCGGAGCGCAAGGCAAGTGGATGGTTTCCTCCTTCAAGGAGAAGGACATCACCAAGCTCCGGGAAGCATGGTACTTGGCCAAGGAAATCGCCCACCGGCTTCCAGCCAAGGGGCAGATCGTCCCCACCCTGGAGCCCAATGAGAGGGTAGTGTTCATCCCCCACTTCGTCCGTGGGTTGGGATTTCCTCTCCACCCATTTGTCTGCGGACTCATGTTCTACTACGGTCTGGATTTCCACGATCTGGCCCCCAACTACTTCCTCAACATTTCGGCACTTATTGTCGTGTGCGAGGCATTCCTCCGCATCCCACCCCACTCCGGACTGTGGTTAAAAATCTTCAATGTGAAGCCAAAGGTGGTGGATGGCCAACACGCAGAGTGCGGAGGCGCCATGGTGGGCAAGATGCCCAACGTCACATGGCCCAAGGGTACCTTTGTGGAAACCGTCAAAGGGTGGCAACAGCAGTGGTTCTACGTCACAGAGCCCCGCGACACCAACTGGGCCGCGGCTCCCGAATTCAGGTCCGGGGCCCCAATGCGGCTCACCTCCTGGCTAGAGAAGGGCCTGAATTGGGCCTTGTCGGACGAGCTAACAGCGCTACAGATGCGCATCAAGAGCATGGTCGACAAGAACATCAAACTTGTCAATGTGATCCAGGTGATGCTTTTTCGCCGGATCCTTCCTTGCCAAAGCCGAACCTGCAATTTGTGGGAGTTCGATCCGGCCAAGCACCAGACCCTGCAAAAGTTCTTGGGCGTTACGCATGAAGGCATCTGGAAGGTGCTCTTCAAGGCCAATGAGACGTGGCCGAAGGAGACTGAAGACCGCGGGTATAACCTGGCTCATCCCACCAGTCCGGTAGGTTTTTCATATTGCAAGGTGTATCTGTAGTGACCATACCTCAAACAGTCCAATCTATGTGCATCAGTGTCATCCCTGGATTGGTAATGCTGACACACACAGTACTTGAAGGATTTATAACAGAGTAGCAATCACACACTTATTACATCGAATAGTCTCGAAAGAGAACTTATTACAATAAATATGGCTTGAGGCCATCTAAATACAATAACAGCGGAAGGCTTGGAAGATAAAGTGAGTCCATCAACTCCAACGGCATCACTGAGTATAAGACCATGACCTATGGCACCTTACTCGTCGTCTGAAAAGACTGCAACATGAATGTTGCAGCCCAAAAACGGGTCAGCACATGGAATATGCTCGCAGTGTAACACAAGAGAGTAATGAACAGAATAATGCTATCAGCTACATGCATATATGGCTGGTGGAAAGCTCTATGGTTACAGTTTTGCATAAAGCCAATTTTTCCCTACAACAAAGGAATAAGTTTTATTTAACTATCATGGTGGTTGTTAAACATTGAGAAGGTTCTGTGACGCCCCAAGACCGGAGCTTCAGTTGCCTTCCAGGGTTTCTGAGTTTTGTCGTGTGATTTGTTTTGTTTGTGCATTGCTCATGTCATCTCTTGCATTGCATCATCTCATCATGCCATCATATCTTTATTTTAAAACTCTTCTAAATAAATTGCATGGATTTCTCGATCCATTTAAATCGAGGGAAGGGTGACTTCTCTTTATAACATATCCTCCCAATATTAGGGAGCTATATTAAAAATATTCCATTAATTGGAATTCACCATAACACACTTGCATATTAAATCCCATGCCTTTTCTGCTTCAAGTTTGGTCCCCAAACTTTGCCATTTTTATTTCATCATTTTCCGGAGTTCCACCAAAAATCCTTGGATCATTTTTGTTAAATTCCTCATATTTTTGTGAGTCCGGGAAAATAATCCCCATGTCCAAATTCTTTCCCTAACCCTCTCGTTCTTTTGTCTCTCTTTATTTATTTTTCTGCTATATATATATAAGGAGGAGCTAGGCCCAGCCGGCCCCTGGCCATTTCCCTCCCCTCCAGGCCGACCTAACCCCCGCGCTGGCCCAAGGCCTCCCTGGCCCTCCTAGCGCCTCCCTCCAGGCCGGCCTAGCCTCCCGGCCCAAGGCCCAGGCGGAGTCGCCTCTAACCCTAGCCCACCTTGCCCGATCCCCCGATCCCCTCGCTCTCTCCCTCGTCCTCCTAGCGCCGCACGCTCGCCCGATCCCATCTCCCCTCGCTCCTCCCGACCGCATCGCCAGGGAACCCGTCCTCCCATCGATCCCCTCCCTCCACCGGCGCCTCAACCCTCCTCGTCGCCGACGAGCTCCGCCAGGAGCTCCGCGCCCTTCCTCCTTCAGCCGCGCCCGACCTCCTCCTCGCCCTTCCTTTCTCCCGCGAGCCGCCGTCCGCCTCCCATGCCCGACGCCATGGCCGTGGACCCTCTGCTCCGCCCGACGCCATGGCCGTGGAACCTCTGCCCGCTTGATCGCCTCGCTTCGACTCCGCGTCCTCGCCTCCAGCGCGCCTTCTCCCCGCGGCCCTCTCCTCGTCGCCTCCTCGCGACCACCAAGCCCGAGCGACCGCCGCGCTCTGTCGACCCCGAGCCGCTCCTTCCGTCGCCAGGGGAGGAGCCCCTCGACCAGATCAGGATGGCCTCCGCCGCCCTTGCCGTTCTCCGTCGTCGCAGGACCCGTGTCGTCCTCTGCTTCCTCTACGGTGACCAGGAGCCACCCCGCGCGAACCGAGCTGCCCTGCCGTGTTCAACCACCGAACCTTGGGCGCCAAGACCATACCAGGAACGCCATGCATCTTCTCTGTGATTTTGCCAAGTACCACAACGACGCGTCAAGTCCCTCGCCGTGACCATGAACATCTACGGAGAGTGTACGACTTCGAACCCTGTGCAATGACGATCATGTACGACTACACGACTACCTCGAGGACATACGGCTCCGTCAAGTTCGACTACACGTGGATGCGACAAGTACCACGACGCATCATGAGCTCCACGGATTCGTCAAGTACCACGACGGCCGAAAGCATAGTACCTCTACGTTTGCCTTGTACATCTACCGTCACCAAGACCCGTTTGTGGATTTCGTCAAGTTCAACGGTGAACCCGAAGCCCTCGGATTCGTCAAGTCCGTAGCTGCAAGTACCACTCCGAACCATGTACGACGACCGTCGCCGAAAACCCGTGAAACGTGTACAACTACTTCCGATGACGAGATGTACCACTACCATCGAACGTGAACAACGACTTCCCCACGCCGTGTCGACTACTTCCTCGGCGATCATTGCGAACGTCTACTTCCATCTACTTCCCTCGACAACTCGACCCGTCCCGATTGCACGCTTGGAGGTATAACCACCGAGATGACCGACCGTGATCGAATCATCCTTGCGATGCCCTCTTTTGCCATGCCACCGTTCCGTGGGAACCCGTATCCGGATCACCCACCATCTTGCATGACTCGCTTCCGTCACGCTTTCCTTTGCACCGTATCTCAATCGAGTTATCGGAACCGATATGTTGCCGTGGCATCATTTTCGGATTCGTTGCCGTGGCACCCCTTTCTTCCACCACGGTGACATAATGCTTCATATCATGCTCATGATAACGTTTTCATAATATTGCATAAAACTTGTATATGTCATCCGCATCATGATAACAACATTTAAATGTTTATAATTGTTGTTTGCATTATTTTGCTTAAATGCCATGCTAAAATGATTTATTTCATAACTTAATAACCGTAGCTCCATTTTAAATAAATTATATATGTAAATGGGGTAGAAAAATGCCTAGTTTAACATGGTAGCATTACTTTGCATGTTTAACAACTCTAAAATATGCTTTAGGTCAGATCTGTACCGAATCCTTAATTTGCATATGGGGATTTTCCGGAATTGTTGTTCGTTGTTTCCGGCCTCATTTAAACTTGCCTAGATAGGTAGTTTCTTTATGCTTCACCTCTTGCCATGTTTAATAACATTTAATATTGTTGGTAACCTAACCGAGAGAGAACTAAATATTTGAATGTGGTGTTCCGTCAATATGCAACCCGTTGCATATTGAGCTCCACTTAACTTGTAGTTTTGTTTGTGCATATTGCCATGCCATGCTATTTTAAACCGACATGCATCATACTTGATTGTGCATCATGCCATGTTTATGTGATTGTGTGTTTACCATGTTGTTTGCTTCTTTCCGGTTTGCTTCTCTCGTTAGCTTCGGTTTCGTTCCGGAGTTGTGAGGATTCATTCGACACCGTCCGTTTGTCTTCTTCATGGACTCGTTCTTCTTCCTTGCGGGATTTCAGGCAAGATGACCATACCCTCGAAATCACTACTATCTTTGCTTGCTAGTTGCTCGCTCTTTTGCTATGCCTATGCTACGATGCCTATCACTTGCTATATCATGCCACCCATATTGCCATGTCAGCCCCTAACCATCCTTTCCTAGCAAACCGTTGATTGGCTATGTTACCGCTTTGCTCAGCCCCTCTTATAGCGTTGTTAGTTGCAGGTGAAGATGAAGTTTGTTCCTTGTTGGAACATGGAGATGTTGTTCCTTGTTGGAACATGTTTACTTGTTGGGATATCACAATATATCTTATTTAATTAACGATCTATACACTTGGTAAAGGGTGGAAGGCTCGGCCTTATGCCCGGTGTTTTGTTCCACTCTTGCCGCCTAGTTTCCGTCATACGGTGTTATGTTCCCGGATTTTGCGTCCCTAACGCGGTCGGGTGATTTATGGGACCCCTTGACAGTTCGCTTTGAATAAGACTTTTCCAAAAAGGCCCAACATTGGTTTTACCATTTGCCTCACCTATACCCTTTTCCCTTGGGTTTCGGAGCCCGAGGGTCATCTTTATTTTAGCCCCGGGCGGTTCTCCTTTGAGTGCTGGTCCAAACCGAAGCGATGTCCGCGCCCCGGGCAATCAGGGTTTATGCCAACCCGACGTCTTGCTCATCCGGTGTGCCTCGAGACCGAGGTACGTGCGACTCCTATCAGGATTTGTCGGCACATCCGGCGGCTTTGCTGGTCTTGTTTTATTGCTGTGAAATGTCTTGTAGCCGGATTCCGAGACTGATCGGGTCTTCCGGGAGAAGGAATATCCTTCGTTGATCGCGAGAGCTTATCATGGGCTAAGTTGGGACACCCTGCAGGGTTTGAACTTTCAAAGCCGTGCCATGCGGTTATGTGGCAGATGGGAATTTGTTAATGTCGGTTGTAGAAAACCCGAAGTTGATCTTAATTAAAATACACCAACCGTGTGCGTAACCGTGAGTGTCTCTTTTCGGGGTTGATCGAAGGAGAACACGGTGTTGGAGTTATGTTTGGCGTAAGTAGTTTCAGGATCACTTCTTGATCATAGTTGTTCGACCGTGCTTTGCCTCCTCTTCTCGCTCTCTTTTGCGTATGTTAGCCACCATATATGCTAGTCGCTTGTGCAGCTCCACCTCACTACCCTGTCCTACCTTTAAGCTTAAATAGTCTTGATCTCGCGGGTGTGAGATTGCTGAGTCCCGTGACTCACAGATACTTCAAAACCAGTTTGCGTGTGCCGATGAAACCGTGCGGTGATGGACCTGAGCTCAAGGAGGAGCTCGATGAAGATCTCGTTCATTGTGTTGTTTCGTTTGATCGATCAAGAGTGGAGCCAGTTGGGACGATCGGGATCTGTAGCATTTGGGGTAGTCTTCTTTTATTTTGGTTCCGTAGTCGGACCTTGATTGTATCTGTATGATGTAATGTTTTACTCATGTATTGTGTGAAGTGGCGATTGTAAGCCAACTATGTATCTCTTTCCTTATGTATTACATGGGTTGTGTGAAGATTACCTCACTTGCGACATTGCTTTCAATGCGGTTATGCCTCTAAGTCGTGCTTCGACACGTGGGAGATATAGCCGCATCGAGGCGTTCAAGTTGGTATCGAGCCTTCCCGACTTAGGAGCCCCTACTTGATTGTTTGTGGCGTTGTTGAGTCTAGAATGGAAAATGTTTTGAGTCTTAGGATTATATATATCGGAGAGTAGGATTCTTTTACTCCTCGGTCCTTCTGCCGCTCTGGTGAGGTATCCCGACGAGAGTTTTGACTCTTCTCTCCTCAAATTTCACTATTTTTTTTTAGGATCACGTGGGTATCTTGGAATCGTTCGATGGTTTTGTGACGAGAACATTGTTCTTGGTGCCTCGACATTTAGGGGTTGTGGCGGTGTCCCGGGAGTTGAGCTCCGAGGTGTTGTCGTCACAATTTTATCGTTGCGATTCTGGAATACGACTTTTACCGACATCGAAATCTCTTTTGTACAGTTGTTGGTGAGATAACCTGATAGCCCAATCTTCGTGGCGAAAAGGGAGTATTGCCATGACTTGTATAACGGATGTTTTTCAAGGTCGAGGTACACGATTTCGAGGATTTCTTGGTTATGTGTTGACGGATGGATACAATTGGATCTAGGTATTGTTAGTTTGGGTGATATATTTTGTGTCCCTGTATCCCCAACACCAGATTGCATAACCAGAAAGTTTCGGAGTTTATAGGTGGGAATTCAAGTAGCGCCTAGAATATCTTTCCGATGATGCATGATATGGGATTGGGTAAATCTCTATCATATGTGTTTGTTCCGGCTTATTCTGCAAGCCAATCCTTTGTTTTTGTTCCGTTTTGTGGTATTCAAGTTGCTTCAATGTCAAGTGTTGATTCCATACCTTCCTAAATGGTGTTCTCATATTGCTATGTGAATACTAATCCTTCTTGATCACTGAGCTTGTCATGTCAATTCTTTTCTCAACCGGCGTGCTTCTCTTCAAGTGGATCCGATCATTCCAACATTCGCAAGATCAATTCTAAGCTTTTCTCAACGGTGTTCGTTTCATCCGACCTAAGTTGTTTTGTTTTCCCGCCCTCCCACCCCTTTTTCTTCAAGGCTCAGATTTCTTAATCAAGTATCCATTTTATTGAGTGAAGTTTCTTCATTCTTTTCCTTAAATGTTTTATCCGGTGATTTCTCATGAACACGCTAAGGAAGCTTTAACCTTATCATTGTTCCATTCTAATTTTCTTTTCCGGTGGATTTAAGTCAAGTTTTCAGTGTTGATCGTATCCTTTTCATCGTTTCAAATGCTTTCTCATGTCGGTGCATCTCTTAATCATCCATTTCTCGCTATTCATTTGTTCCGGAGTGTTGAAGATATCTCAGAAGATTCTAGTTTCCATTCTCAATTCACTCAAGTTCTTTCGAGGATGCTATCTCATTCAAGCCATTTAATTCTACCGGTGCAATATCTATTTCAAGCAATTGTTCAACGGTGGTTCTTTTGAGTGGGCCCTAACCCACAGGTCTTTTCCCAGGATCTTACCTGACTCTTCTTGTGGTTCAACCTTAATAATTTTCATTCCGGAGTGCCTCAACAATTCATGGTGGTGTTTCTCGTCGTCATTCTCGAATTTTGAAGACCGAAGACGAGTTTCTCTTAATCTTGGTCCATTCTCTTCAAGATTCATGGTTCTAGCTTCGTGCCATTCTCATAATTGTTTTCATTGTGAGAATTCTTTTCACCCATCTGGAGCAATTCAGTAGTCTTTTCAGTTTGATTCTCCGGAGCCCATCATCTCAGAATTATTCATTCCAGCTTTAAGCTCTCGTTCTCCAAATCTTACCGGTGCATCATTCAAGTATTCACTAATCAGCTCGTCATCTATTCGTTCACTTGTATCTAAATCCCCTCAAATATCTTTATTCGTTTTACAATTCTTCCCGGTGAATTGTGCCTTTGCTACTTTCATTTTCAATTCTTACGGTGGTTTGTTCAAGATTTCACTTCCTTTGTTATCATATCAATTTATTCGTTGTTTCAATCCCACCGGTGGTTCCGTCAATACCTTCCCAAGTTTACGCCATATCCATCTTAATCCTTTCTACGAGAATAAGTAGTATGCCAAATCCATTGCTTGTCATCAATTTAATTGATGAAGGATCAACATAATGTAATTCTTATTCTTGTTCTTGTTTCATCCAAGTGATGAATTCCTTCTTTCGGAGTTTGTTCATGAGGAATAAAATTCGTGATTTCATTTGTTCATCTTTTCTTACCGGAGTTCTTCATGGAGGTTCTACATGATGGTTCGTCAAGGATTCTTTTCATTTCTCCAATTGTTCATCAAGATTTCTCTCGGAGTTATGATCCGCCAAGCTATACTCTAAAATAAGCATGGTGCTCAACACATGTTTTGTTTTGAGGAGTTCAAGTATTCTTCTTCTTGCATTTCGAAGTGCAATTTGTTCTACCTTATCATTTGAGGTGGTGTTATGTCATTCTCGACAATTAGAGTTCGTGTTTCATGATTCACATGTTGTCAAGAATGAGGTATTTTAAATCCATCAATCTCTTCATTGGAGTTGTCTTGGGCTATATTTCACCTAAAGCTTTCCCTAAGGATTGTTGCTATTTATGGTGCTTATAAAGGACCCAAGTTCTTCATTTATCCTCCTGGTGAAATAAGTTTCTCGTCCCCTTGTTGATATCAATCCAATCAATTGTTTCCGTTAGTGGCAGAAGCTCACCTCATAATTTTGAGATGTTTCATAAGCCCACTACAAGCTTATTCTTATCGTTGTTGTTTTTCAAACAACTCCGTTCAATCCTACTTCGTAAGGATGCTCTTTCAAATTCATTTATGGTGGGAGATGTTGGTTTCATTCTTCGTTCTATTCATTCCAACTTTCTATCTATCATACATTGTTTCCGGAGGCATTGTGATGTTGTTCTCTTCACCAATCACCTCGTTTTGTGAGGACCATGTTCTTTTCCTTGCTTATCGTTTTTAACCGGAGTGTGGTGTCTATCGTTCCTCTTTTAACCGGAGTGGTTTCAGTATCTATCTTATCACTAACCTCTTGGTTTTCGTCGTATCCCTTGTTCCTTTTTTCTAACAGAGTGTTTCCAACTTTCTTCATCTTCATTGTTTTCTTTCTTTCATTTTGTTCAACCTCTCAAGGTTCTTTGGTTTCATTCGTTTGTCAAAGAAGCAACTTTGTTTTACCTCTTCCTCTTCCGCTTTTCTCCGGTGCCATCCTAGATCTCGGGACGAGATCCTCTCGTAGTGGTGGAGTGTTGTGACGCCCCAAGACCGGAGCTTCAGTTGCCTTCCAGGGTTTCTGAGTTTTGTCGTGTGATTTGTTTTGTTTGTGCATTGCTCATGTCATCTCTTGCATTGCATCATCTCATCATGCCATCATATCTTTATTTTAAAACTCTTCTAAATAAATTGCATGGATTTCTCGATCCATTTAAATCGAGGGAAGGGTGACTTCTCTTTATAACATATCCTCCCAATATTAGGGAGCTATATTAAAAATATTCCATTAATTGGAATTCACCATAACACACTTGCATATTAAATCCCATGCCTTTTCTGCTTCAAGTTTGGTCCCCAAACTTTGCCATTTTTATTTCATCATTTTCCGGAGTTCCACCAAAAATCCTTGGATCATTTTTGTTAAATTCCTCATATTTTTGTGAGTCCGGGAAAATAATCCCCATGTCCAAATTCTTTCCCTAACCCTCTCGTTCTTTTGTCTCTCTTTATTTATTTTTCTGCTATATGTATATAAGGAGGAGCTAGGCCCAGCCGGCCCCTGGCCATTTCCCTCCCCTCCAGGCCGACCTAACCCCCGCGCTGGCCCAAGGCCTCCCTGGCCCTCCTAGCGCCTCCCTCCAGGCCGGCCTAGCCTCCCGGCCCAAGGCCCAGGCGGAGTCGCCTCTAACCCTAGCCCACCTTGCCCGATCCCCCGATCCCCTCGCTCTCTCCCTCGTCCTCCTAGCGCCGCACGCTCGCCCGATCCCATCTCCCCTCGCTCCTCCCGACCGCATCGCCAGGGAACCCGTCCTCCCATCGATCCCCTCCCTCCTCGCCGCGCCTCAACCCTCCTCGTCGTCGACGAGCTCCGCCAGGAGCTCCGCGCCCTTCCTCCTTCAGCCGCGCCCGACCTCCTCCTCGCCCTTCCTTTCTCCCGCGAGCCGCCGTCCGCCTCCCATGCCCGACGCCATGGCCGTGGACCCTCTGCTCCGCCCGACGCCATGGCCGTGGAACCTCTGCCCCGCCGGTCGCCTCTGCTTCGACTCCGCGTCCTCGCCTCCAGCGCGCCTTCTCCCCGCGGCCCTCTCCTCGTCGCCTCCTCGCGACCACCAAGCCCGAGCGACCGCCGCGCTCTGTCGACCCCGAGCCGCTCCTTCCGTCGCCAGGGGAGGAGCCCCTCGACCAGATCAGGATGGCCTCCGCCGCCCTTGCCGTTCTCCGTCGTCGCAGGACCCGTGTCGTCCTCTGCTTCCTCTACGGTGACCAGGAGCCACCCAGCGAACCGAGCTGCCTGCCGTGTTCAACCACCGAACCTTGGGCGCCAAGACCATACCAGGAACGCCATGCATCTTCTCTGTGATTTTGCCAAGTACCACAACGACGCGTCAAGTCCCTCGCCGTGACCATGAACATCTACGGAGAGTGTACGACTTCGAACCCTGTGCGATGACGATCATGTACGACTACACGACTACCTCGAGGACATACGGCTCCGTCAAGTTCGACTACACGTGGATGCGACAAGTACCACGACAGACCGCGAGCTCCACGGATTCGTCAAGTACCACGACGACCGAAGCATAGTACCTCTACGTTTGCCTTGTACATCTACCGTCACCGAAGACCCGTTTGTGGATTTCGTCAAGTTCAACGGTGAACCCCGAAGCCCTCGGATTCGTCAAGTCCGTAGCTGCAAGTACCACTCCGAACCATGTACGACGACCGTCGCCGAAAACCCGTGAAACGTGTACAACTACTTCCGATGACGAGATGTACCACTACCATCGAACGTGAACAACGACTTCCCCCTACGCCGTGTACGACTACTTCCCTCGACGATCATTGCGAGAACGTCTACTTCCATCTACTTCCCTCGACAACTCGACCCGTCCCGATTGCACGCTTCGGAGGTATAACCACCGAGATGACCGACCGTGATCGAATCATCCTTGCGATGCCCTCTTTTGCCATGCCACCGTTCCGTGGGAACCCGGTATCCGGGATCACCCCACCATCTTGCATGACTCGCTTCCGTCACGCTTTCCTTTGCACCGGTATCTCAATCGAGTTATCGGAACCGATATGTTGCCGTGGCATCATTTTCGGATTCGTTGCCGTGGCACCCCTTTCTTCCACCACGGTGACATAATGCTTCATATCATGCTCATGATAACGTTTTCATAATATTGCATAAAACTTGTATATGTCATCCGCATCATGATAACAACATTTAAATGTTTATAATTGTTGTTTGCATTATTTTGCTTAAATGCCATGCTAAAATGATTTATTTCATAACTTAATAACCGTAGCTCCATTTTAAATAAATTATATAAGTAAATGGGGTAGAAAAATGCCTAGTTTAACATGGTAGCATTACTTTGCATGTTTAACAACTCTAAAATATGCTTTAGGTCAGATCTGTACCGAATCCTTAATTTGCATATGGGGATTTTCCGGAATTGTTGTTCGTTGTTTCCGGTCTCATTTAAACTTGCCTAGATAGGTAGTTTCTTTATGCTTCACCTCTTGCCATGTTTAATAACATTTAATATTGTTGGTAACCTAACCGAGAGAGAACTAAATATTTGAATGTGGTGTTCATCAATATGCAACCTGTTGCATATTGAGCTCCACTAACTTGTAGTTTTGTTTGTGCATATTGCCATGCCATGCTATTTTAAACCGGACATGCATCATACTTGATTGTGCATCATGCCATGTTTATGTGATTGTGTGTTTACCATGTTGTTTGCTTCTTTCCGGTTTGCTTCTCTCGTTAGCTTCGTTTCGTTCGGAGTTGTGAGGATTCATTCGACACCGTCCGTTTGTCTTCTTCATGGACTCGTTCTTCTTCCTTGCGGGATTTCGGCAAGATGACCATACCCTCGAAATCACTACTATCTTTGCTTGCTAGTTGCTCGCTCTTTTGCTATGCCTATGCTACGATGCCTATCACTTGCTATATCATGCCACCCATATTGCCATGTCAGCCCCTAACCATCCTTTCCTAGCAAACCGTTGATTGGCTATGTTACCGCTTTGCTCAGCCCCTCTTATAGCGTTGTTAGTTGCAGGTGAAGATGAAGTTTGTTCCTTGTTGGAACATGGAGATGTTGTTCCTTGTTGGAACATGTTTACTTGTTGGGATATCACAATATATCTTATTTAATTAACGCATCTATACACTTGGTAAAGGGTGGAAGGCTCGGCCTTATGCCTGGTGTTTTGTTCCACTCTTGCCGCCCTAGTTTCCGTCATACCGGTGTTATGTTCCCGGATTTTGCGTCCCTAACGCGGTCGGGTGATTTATGGGACCCCTTGACAGTTCGCTTTGAATAAGACTTTTCCAAAAAGGCCCAACATTGGTTTTACCATTTGCCTCACCTATACCCTTTTCCTTTGGGTTTAGGAGCCCGAGGGTCATCTTTATTTTAGCCCCCGCCGGTTCTCCTTTGAGTGCTGGTCCAAACCGAGCGATGTCCGGCGCCCCCTGGGCAATTAGGGTTTATGCCAACCCGACGTCTTGCTCATCCGGTGTGCCCTGAGACCGAGGTACGTGCGACTCCTATCAGGATTTGTCGGCACATCCGGGCGGCTTTGCTGGTCTTGTTTTATTGCTGTGAAATGTCTTGTAGCCGGATTCCGAGACTGATCGGGTCTTCCGGGAGAAGGAATATCCTTCGTTGATCGCGAGAGCTTATCATGGGCTAAGTTGGGACACCCTGCAGGGTTTGAACTTTCAAAGCCGTGCCAGCGGTTATGTGGCAGATGGGAATTTGTTAATGTCCGGTTGTAGAAAACCCGAAGTTGATCTTAATTAAAATACACCAACCGTGTGCGTAACCGTGAGTGTCTCTTTTCGGGGTTGATCGAAAGGAGAGCACGGTGTTGGAGTTATGTTTGACGTAAGTAGTTTCAGGATCACTTCTTGATCATAGTTGTTCGACCGTGCTTTGCCTCCTCTTCTCGCTCTCTTTTGCGTATGTTAGCCACCATATATGCTAGTCGCTTGCTGCAGCTCCACCTCACTACCCTGTCCTACCTTTAAGCTTAAATAGTCTTGATCTCGCTGGTGTGAGATTGCTGAGTCCCGTGACTCACGGATACTTCAAAACCAGTTTGCAGGTGCCGATGAAACCGTGCGGTGATGGACCTGAGCTCAAGGAGGAGCTCGATGAAGATCTCGTTCATTGTGTTGTTTCGTTTGATCGATCAAGAGTGGAGCCAGTTGGGACGATCGGGGATCTGTAGCATTTGGGGTAGTCTTCTTTTATTTTGGTTCCGTAGTCGGACCTTGATTGTATCTGTATGATGTAATGTTTTACTCATGTATTGTGTGAAGTGGCGATTGTAAGCCAACTATGTATCTCTTTCCCTTATGTATTACATGGGTTGTGTGAAGATTACCTCACTTGCGACATTGCTTTCAATGCGGTTATGCCTCTAAGTCGTGCTTCGACACGTGGGAGATATAGCCGCATCGAGGGCGTTTCAGGTTCACCCAACTCAATCCTAATTTAGCATCATCATTAAACCCAATCAAGTTAGAATTAAGAGTGATGAGATCCACATGATAATCCAGGTACTAGATACTCAAGACGTCCATAACCGGGGACACGGCTAACCATGATTAGTTTGTACACTCTGCAGAGGTTTGCGCACTTTTACCCACAAGACTCGATCGCCTCCGTTAGATTTCTCGCACTACAAGTTGTTTGAGAAACGGATGACCGAGACATAGTCTTTCAGAAGCGTTAGCACCTTACGATGGGTAGACAGTTACACCTGCTTTCCCCTACATCTGCTAGTCTACCACTATAAGAGTTCACACGACTTAATCAACTATGCTAGAGCCCATAATAGCTTGTGGCTGCACACGGAAGTTTCTAGCACGAATAATCTTATGATCCCTTTGAGCCTGGGTGGCGGTCCATAGGAAAATCACACGGTACCCCAGGATTTCCAAAAAAACAGGCAATCACTGGGTTCCCCAGGTGCCTCAATCCACCCAGATGTGTGTTTAAGTAGCCACCTTAAGTTGAACCATTAATTAACAATCTCACATCTGTCATGAAAACACTCAAACCCAATCCACATCTACTAGCATAGCATAGCAATATAAGCAACGTAGAAGTAACTCCCAAGGGTTTGATAATAAACAGGGCAATAGGTACTACCTCATCTACATCCCCAAACCCACATATTAAATAGATAATAATCATGCAATGTTTGAGGATTGATCTAATGCAATAAAACTGGGTAGTAAAGAGGTATGATCAAAGTGTTACTTGCCTTGCTGATGATCCGTGAAACCTAGAGACTCGTAGTAGCACGCAAACAAATAAGGACACAATAAGCACTCAACTAGAAGCACGGGTAAAACTCAAATAAAAGATCTAACAGAAAGTTCAACTTAAGAACTCCGGTTTGCAAAAAGAATCAAATCAAACGAAGCAACGAAACTCAAATTGCGAAAGAAAGAAACTCTATTTACTAATCAGGACTTAAGTCAAATTTTACAGTAGCAAAATCTTGTTCAAGTTGGTTAAACAGAAAGAGGGCTTCGAGACGAAACTCTACGCGCTTGAATCGCCTGATTCCAATAAACAAGCGAAAAGTTAAACTAAAAAAATCGGTGAGAAATCGCGATCGAAAATAATCGCGGAAAAACCCTGGAAAAAGAAAAACTAACGAACAAGCTAACAAACGATCGTTCGCTATCTGCGGCTAAATGGTGATAACCGTTCGTTAAAACGAACGTACGGACGAACGTCCGCTAAATAACTAAACCGAAAAACCGAATAAAACCGATCTTAAAAAACGCATCTAGGTTTTTGAAATAAAACCGAATGGTTTTTAAAAAACACCAGCGACTACCTCGACGTTCGTGACAACGGCAGCGGCGGCGGTCAATTTCGGCGACGGCGGCGTCGGCGGCGAACAGGCGGCTCGGCGGGCGGGCGGACGGCGGCGGCGGCAGATCGAAAGGGACGGCGGCTCGGGCTAGGGTTTGGGGGCGACGGGACGGCTCAGGCCTCGCCTCTTAAAGGGCCGGCCGGGCTGGAGTCCTAGTCGGGCACGACCCGGCTAGGTCGGTTCGTTTTTTTATAATTCCGCGGGCAAAAAAACGAAGAAAAGAAATACTAAACGGACTCCAAAGATCCTGAAATAAATTTTCCCCGTCCTCTAAAAATCTAACGGACAAAGTGAACATTTATTTGGGACTCTAGTGCAATTTTAAAAAACGCATATTTTTTCTAATTTAAATAAAATAGTGATAAAACTCCGAATAAAATTCTTATTTGATTTTCATATTAAATCTCCAATATTTCTTTATTTTGAGGAAGTCATTTTATCCCATCTCTTTTATTTTTGTAAAAGAAATATTTGAAGAGAAAATAATTAAAATCAAACGATCCTCTTCTCAAAATTTGTGAAAACCCAAATATGAAAATAACGAAATCCCCAACTCTCTCCGTGGGTCCTTGAGTTGCGTAGAATTTCTAGGATCAAGCCAAAATGCAAATAAAATATGATATGCAATGATGATCGAATGTATAACATTCCAAATTGAAAATTTGGGATGTTACAGTATCCTTCACCTGTCTACTCAAGGAAGATGTCTAAGCTTCCATGTCTGTCTTTCCAGGGCTGGACAAAGAAGGCGGAGCGGATCCAGTGTCCGGCCCCGCTGCCCAAAAACCCAGCTATCCCGCTTCTAACGAAGATGCTGGTTCCGACACCCTACCAGGCGCCGGAGAAGAAGGCCAAGGGGGCCAGAAGTGGCTTCTTTCATAAAGGCACTTCGGACATGACGTCCGAAGACGCCGAGACCCACTCCTCCCCCACCGAAGACGATGAGGAGGAGGAGGAAAGCAACTCTCCCCCGGAGGGGGGAAGGAACAAAAGGGTGGCCTCCACGCATCTGGAGGCAGAGGCGTCCAAGAAGGGGAAGATCTCCCTCGCGGATAACTCCGCGTGGGACATCGACAGCAGCTCCGAGTGGCGCCCCAGGGATAAGCCCCTGGCTGAATCGTAAGTACTCAAAGACGCGCACATATATCCAGCTCCTTTACTTCATGGTTTTAACATGTTGAATCATGCGCTGCAGTCCGGCTCGCTCCGACCTCAAGCGATCCTCATCTTCGGGGAAGTTGCTGGATTCGAAGGTGATGGACAACGGGTCCCTTCTGGTGGCCTCTTCTCCCAAGGCCATGGATGACACCGAGGTGTTGTCCCAAAGGACCTCCCCGGGCCAGAGAGAGATGCAGGAGGCCATCAGGGTGGCGCCGGATGGTGAAACCTCGGCCGCCGGACACATGGGGGGAGCAAATCCTGATGGAGGACACATGGGGGGAGTAAATCCCGATGGAGACGGGCGATGGGGGCCATATCCAATTCGTCCCCAGCCGAATACAATTCCGGAGACCTATACGGCTCCGGAATCAGGCAAGCAGCCTCCTTTGAAAGAAGGACGTGCATCGATTCCACCGGTGACATCTGTCCATCCAGAGGCATCGAATACTCTATTGGAAGCGCTGCGAAGTGCTTCCATTATTGAGGAACACCGTACCCTCATGGGTACGGTGATTGAGAGGATTCAGTCCGCAAAGGGCGGACTGACTGAAGCCTGCACAAGCCTTCTAACAGGCTTTCAGGTATGAAACACAATTTATGCAAAAGGAATGTCGTAGTATAGACAATAGCCCCTGAGACACTGTCCGGTGTTCGAAAAGAAAAGTCAGACAGAGGATCAAACAATTTTCGCAGGAGACTAACCATATGTGTCTATGTGAATAAGAAAGCATCTTTGCTGGCTGCGACCTCTCATACTGTTGAGGTTTCCGGACTAAAGCAGAGTCTGGAGCGGACCAAGGAAGAGCTCGGCCGTGTGAAAAAGCAACTGGAGGACCATCAAGGTATGCGATGACCTTGTGTAGATTCAGAAAGGATGAATGATTTGTGTTGATCATAATGCCATGATATTTTGTAGGGGCGGTGTCTGAGGTGGAGACCCTCAAGAAGGCGTTGGCCAAGGCCTAGGAGAGAGCGGCAAAGGAACAAGCCGCTCATGAAAACCATGAGGCCAGGGTTGGTGAGGTCCAGCAGGAGCTCCAGGACACCGTGAAGAAATGCGAGTTCTTGAAGCGCAACATCGCGGATCAAGAGTCCGAACACGCCAAGGCCCGCCTAAGCGCACAAGATGCCCAGGTCGAAGCCCAGGGCACCCTCCAGGAAATCCAGGAGGCCAGGAAAATCGCGGTGGGTAAGGCTTTTATTATGCAGAGCAAGTATGTGAAGAAAAGGTACTTCTTATTGACCCGGATTTGGAGTTCTCCAGGGGCGTTTGCGGATCTGCCACACAGTGTTTCTGACGCTGCGGAATTCTTCTGAGCCAAAGAGGGGAGCTCAACGGAGAAGCTGTTCTAGTCGAAATACCTTGCGCCAGAGAATCCGGTACCCTTTAGCGATCAGCTGAAACAGCTGACCGAACTGCATAGGGTGGTCGAACTGGCCATGAAGGATTTGATAATCTGTTTGTGGTCTGCCGAAGCCATACCCAGTAGCTACTTCGGGCTCGTGAAGTGGCTGGTCAATGCATGCCCTCGGCTTGATGCCATCAAGTGGTCGGTCTGCATCTAAGGTGCGCGGATGGGATTATCCTGTGTCAAGATACAGTGGGCGAAGATGGACGCCGTCAAGCTCGCGACCGAGGGACCGCCCGCTGGCAAGGAGCACCGCATGCCGGAGCGGTATTTTGATGATGCCCTCAAGGGATCCCACATTATAGAGGGCCAGTGTTCAAAAGACATTATCTGCGAATGAATACATTCATGTTATCTTGTCTTTTATGATGAAACAAAGCCGTTATGTAATATAATGCTTGTTTATTATGTAAAATTTTACCTCATGTGCGGCCGTTTAGTTAAGTCTGAGAGTTGGCCAGTCGTCGGCTTCAGCCCCCACGTAGGTAGTACGGGGGTGTTCGGGATAAATCTAAACACTCTTGATCCAAAATTTTGGTCCTTGAAGGAGGTGTTTAGCGCAACGAACCAGGTAATCGGACTATGTGGCTTTATCACCCTCACTTAGCCATAGGAGTTTGACAATAGAAATGTAGGCGCAGCCCCTAGTTAGTTTTGAATCCGGATTAGGGCGCTGCAGACACCTGATCGGGTAGATACCAATTCATCACATAATGCGGGAAAAACCGCAAAAGCTTTGTAACCTCCGAACAGCTGACCGGCTCACGCAGCATCATGACAGTCAGTTTTCGGCTTTCTCTACTGAGGTGCTCATCCGGATAAACTAGGACACAATCGCAGTAGTTCTCCCTTTACAACCCTAGCCGATATAGAGGAATGTAAGGTAGTAAGCATAGGAGCCGGGCAACCCAACTATTGACCAAAGACATGATTCAAAGCCGATGCATATAATGCTAAAATTCGGGGTGTCGAACTGTACTGTAGAAAGTGTTCGGACTTTGTTGCCGTAGTATGGGGCATAATGAAGCCCCTGGCAAATTTAAAGTGTACCAAAGTGTACGGGTGCAATCGACAAGAATGACGAAATAAAAAGGAAGTAGTAAGCTAGAGCCACATAAGCTGGGCGGCAAACTGTTTCCCTTATAATTTGATTAATACGTCAAACGTATTTGTACAAATAGTGCGATAAGCAACCTGGCTATTTAACATGCCAATACCAAGGGGGAGCTGCATGCAGGTCCTAAAAACAGGTAGAACGATCGTCAAGAAGAGCGTCTAGAGATTCCCCCACACGTTTGTACTGCTTGCCACCTTGGTATATCTATCCTTCGAAAGGACCGATGATCAGGCCATCTGGAGGGGACTGTGAAAAGGAGACAAAGTGGTAAAAAGGGAAAGGAAAAGTATGTGTGGGAACCGTATGATGGACCATAATAAAGTTACGTCTCCGTCTATGCCCATGGTATTTTGAGTGTGTAGTTATGTAGGCGCGGTATGCACGCCGCCATTTGGTCGGGACTGAGATGGAGGCCAAATTGCTAGTCGAGCTCTTGACGAGCTGAACTGTCCTGCTGCAGAGTAGTCCGGACTCGTTCGACAATCTCCGGGAGCTTGGCCGCCGAATTAAGGTTCTGCTTGAGAAGGCCGCTCTTTACTTCTGCTGCCAGAGCTGTGGTGTGCTCCTCAGTACGAAGGGAGCGCTCCGTGTTTCCATTGACTGTTATGACACCGCGTGGTCCGGGCATCTTAAGTTTGAGATAAGCATAGTGTGGCACTGCATTGAATCGAGCAAATGTGGTTTGTCCGAGCAGTGCGTGATAGCTACTACGGAAGGGGACGATATCGAAGATCAAGCCTTTGCGTTGGAAGTTGTCCGGAGATCTGAAGACGACCTCCAATGTGATTGAGCCCGTGCAGCGGGCCTCTACACCTGGTATAACTCCTTTAAAGGTAGTTTTTGTGGGCTTGATCCTTGATGGATCGATGCCCATTTTGTGCATTGTATCTTGATAGAGCAGGTTAAGGCTGCTTCCCCCATCCATGAGGACTCGCGTGAGGTGGAATCCATCAATGATTGGGTCGAGGACCAGTGCGGCTGAAGCACCATGACAGATACTGGTCGGATGATCCCTGCGATCGAAGGTGATTGGACAGGATGACCATGGGTTGAATTTTGGGGTGACTGGCTCTACCGCATAGACGTCCCTGAGCGCGCGTTTGCGCTCCCTCTTGGGGATACGGCTAACGTATATCATGTTCACCGTTTTAACCTGGGGGGAACTTCTTCTATCCCCCTGTGTTAGGCGGACGGGGCTCTTCGTCGTCGTTCTCACTTTGCGACCCCTTCTCCTTATCCCCGGCATTTAACTTGCCGGCCTGTTTAAAGACCCAACAACTCCGGTGGATATGACTCGCTAGTTTATCAGGGGTGTCGTGGATCTGACATGGACGATCGAGTATGCGCTCAAAGCTGGAAGAGCCCGGATTGTTCCTTTTGTATGGCTTCTTCCGCCGACCGGACTTGGAGCCACTGAATCCGGCGTCGACCGCCGTGTCATCCGTATTGTCACCATTGTTTTGATGCTTATGCCTGTTGCGCCGGGGCTTGCCATTGCTATTCTTGGCTTCAGAGGTGCCAAGTTCACTTGCATTATTATTGCCATGGGCTAGCCAACTATCTTCACCCGCGCAAAAGCGGGTCATGAGTGTCGTGAGGGCTGCCATGGATTTTGGCTTTTCCTAGCCGAGGTGTCAGGCGAGCCATTCATCGTGGATGCTATGCTTAAAGGCCGCTAGGGCTTCGGCATCCGGACAGTCGACGATCTGGTTCTTTTTAGTTAAGAACCTACTCCAGAATTTCCTGGCTGACTCTCCGGGTTGTTGGACTATGTGACTTAAGTCATCTGCATCCGGAGGTCGGACGTATGTACCTTGGAAGTTGTCGCGAAAGGCGTCTTCCAGGTCCTCCCAGCTGCCAATGGAGTTTTCAGGCAGGCTGTTCAACTAGTGCCGAGTTGGTCCCTTGAGTTTTAGGGGAGGTATTTGATGGCATGAAGATCATCACCGTGGGCCATATGGATATGGAGAATAAAATCCTCAATCCACACCGCGGGGTATGTTGTCCCATCATATGATTCGATATTCACGGGTATAAACCCTTCTGGAAATTCATGCTCCATTACTTCATCGGTGAAGCAGAGGGGCTGTGTGGCGCCTCTATATCGGGCCAAGTCGCGACGTAGTTCGGATGGAGTCCGTCTACGGTTTTCGGCCCGGGCGTGATTATGCTTATCGCGTCCATAGATCGATCTGGTCTGACCTGCTCTATTGTCCAGGTCCTGCCATAGGTCATATGTATATCCCCGAGTTGTTGTGTCTCTACCTTTACGGCAAGGCGGTATGGGCTGGTGTTCGGCTTGAGTTGCCGCTTTATCCCGGCCACGTGGTGGTCGGTCAGCTGTGTTACGCGCTGACGGTACGGGCTCCAGTGCCTCGTCGTCGAATTAAGGTAGAAGTTTACGCTTTGGGTAACTTTTGGTTGCGCGCTCGAGGCCGTATTCCTCGGCTGCTAGGGCGTTAGTCCATCTGTCGTTGAGC
Source organism: Aegilops longissima (assembly GCA_021605205.1). Taxonomy (NCBI): domain Eukaryota; kingdom Viridiplantae; phylum Streptophyta; class Magnoliopsida; order Poales; family Poaceae; genus Aegilops; species Aegilops longissima. The sequence continues at coordinate 490,914,985 of CM038680.1, forward strand.
AGATCTTGATCAGCTTGAAGCTGCTGCTGCTTCTTTTTCAGGCTCCTTGCAGTGGTGATTAGCCGGCGCTTAAAGCGCTCCTGCTCGAGAGGTTCCTCAGGCACGATAAAATCCTTGTTGCCGAGGATCACCTCGTCCTCGGAGAGCGGAAGATAATTACTGTCATCCGAGTCTTTGTTTGCAGCCTGTTCATCAGGGCTGACTTGCCCATCTTCCCGTTCGTCCTGTTCGAAAGTTGGCTCGACGGGGTCTTCTTTGTCTTCGGCATCGTCCGGAGTATTGTTTTCTCTTGTTCCTGTATTGCTATCTTTTCCACGGCGTGATTTAGAGCGGCACTGCTGAGGTCAGCGCTTTGGCTGTATCTCAGGAGGTTTATCCTCGACTGGATCTTCTTTGTCATCGCCGTTACTCGCTTTGGGTGTATCCACCATGTATACGTCATATGAAGAGGTGGTCGTCCAACGTCCGATGAACGGCAGATTTTCGGCCTGCTCCTCTCCGGCATCGTCGTCCATACCGTCGATGTCTTCGGAGCCATAGTCGACCATGTCAGTTAAGTCCTCGACAGTGGCTATAAAGTGGGTGGTGGGTGGGACGTAAAATTCCCCCCTCTCAGCCCCTAGTCCAGGCTGGGCGTAGTTCAGACATTGCTCCTCTGTAATGACGAGGGATCGCATCAAGTCCAGAGCCTCGCTTAAAGGCGAGGTTTGGCCAGGGAGAAGAAAGTTTGTGGTGTATGACAGGGAGGGAACTCCTTGGCCGAAGTCACATGATGCTGACTCCGAGGGTCCGGAGCTGGTGTCCGGGGAGGGGTCCGGCTTCATGATGGGTGCTAGCGACACTACTCCCTCCGGCTCTCCCCTGTCGGGCTTAATGGCCGTAGATAGTCCGGTGGGCTCAGTAATCCCGTCCTTGGACCTGGCGATGCGCTCTGGATCTAAGGCCGGAGCGGAGGTTGGGGTCGTGAACCCTTGGAAGATCAAGTCTCCTCGGATATCAGCGACATAGTCTAGATTTCCAAAACTAATCTGGTGACCTGGGGCGTAGCTATCAATCTGCTATAGATGGCCAAGCGAGTTGGCCCGCAGTGCGAAGCCGCCGAATACGAAAATTTGGCCGGGGAGAAAGGCCTCCTCCAGGGCCGCGTTGTTGTAGATGATGGATGGAGCCATCGAACCTCCTGGTGACGACACATCGGAACTCTCAATGAAAGCACCAATGTCGGTGTCAAAACTGGTGGGTCTCGGGTAGGGGGTCCCGAACTGTGCATCTAAGGTCGATGGTAACAGGAGACAGGGGACATGATGTTTACCCAGGTTCGGGCCCTCTTGATGGAGGTAATACCCTACTTCCTGCTTGATTGATCTTGATGAATATGAGGATTACAAGAGTTGATCTACCACGAGATCGTAATGGCTAAACCCTTGATGTCTAGCCTGTATGATTATGATTTCCCCTACAGACTAAACCCTCTGGTTTATATAGACACCAGAGGGGACTAGGGTTGTACAAAGTCAGTTACAGAGAAAGGAATCTTCATATCTGAACGCCAAGCTTGCCATCCACGCAAAGGAGAGTCCTATCCGGACACGGGAGAGAGTCTTCTGTCCTGTATCTTCACGGCCAATCAGTCCGTCCCACGTCACATAGGCCGGACGCCTGAGGACCCCTTAATCCAGGACTCCGTCAGGGGGCACCACTAGAACCTCTGTTGGAAAAGGCAGTGCCTAGGCGGCGCTTGGGCACGCCTAGGCGCTAGGCAATGGCCAAACACCTCGCCTAGCGCATAAATGGAGGTCTATGCAGGGCAAGCAAAGAATTGCCTACCCAAGCAAGAAATCATGCCACATACTGCACTGATATGCCAAACGGGTTATATTCCAATGGCATTAGACGGTAGTTAACTTATTTATATGCCCTAAACTAATATCAACACCCATATAATAATCACAAATACACTATGAGTAAAAACTATATTATCGCCTAGGCCGCACCTATGACGCTTAGGCACTGGCTAGGCACTAGGCGAAGGCCAACCGCCTCGCTTACGCCTACCACTTTTTCCAACCCTAGAACACACAACAAACATTGTTAGCCGTGTGCGGTGACCCCCTCCACAGTTTACGCCTCCGGTCATATTCACGTTGTGCTTAGGAGAAGCCCTACATGGATCACTTCATCATCACTGTCACCATGCTGTCATGCTGACGAAACTCTCCCTCAACACTTTGCTGGATCAAGAGTTCGAGGGACGCCATCGAGCTGAACGTGTGCAGAACTCGGAGGTGCCGTACGTTTGGTACTTGATCGGTCGGAACAAGAAGACGTTCGACTACATCAACCTCGTTGTCAAACGTTTTCGCTTTCGGTCTACGAGGATACGTGGACACACTCTCCCCTCTCGTTGCTATGCATCTCCTAGATAGATCTTGCGTGAGCGTAGGAATATTTTTTGAAATTGCATGCTACGTTCTGAACAACACGTCCATCCATTATAGCACGTGGATGCAAAATGCCCCTGACTCGTCGTCAACATACCGTGCGTGAGTGGGTTGGGGTCCCACCATCGTCGTGTCTTATCATAAAGAGAACGTGTGCCTTGATATGGTCATTTAATCAACCACCCATCGATTTTCTCGCATGATGCCTGGGGAACAGACGGATTCGTTCCCTGAATTACTTACACACATAAAAGGCACGGGATTCACAAAGTGGAAGATTTTACATCCTCACCTTGCTTCTTTCCCCTTCTTCTTCCTAGAGGTCCACCGCCCCCAATTTGTGCCTTGCCTTCACGCACCCTTTTTGCTTCCACCAATGGCAAGCGATCGTTCACAGAGCAGGTCTAGAGGGGAACGTTGATGAGCGCGATCGGCCTAAACTGTCTACTGTTGTCAGTGCCTTGCACTTTCAGGATATTTAGCGATAGGATGCCATAGTGAAATTAAACTGGAACATGATATGCATAATTTGATAGATCAAAAGGATGAAGTCACAGTTTATTAGCCGATTCATTGAATTCTGACCTACTCCAGTTTCTTTTATCAGGTAGAAAAAAGATGCTCTTTTAACAATTAATGTGAACCACATCTAAGCATGGACAGAAGAACCCAATCTTTCGTCCTAACCTTCTTATGTAATATATGTTCCCGTTTCCACATTATTTTCCATGTCTATATGGCATGATTGTCTGAATTTTGTGCACGTCTCAAGGTTTTGCTTGGTGATGTTGTGTTCTAGCAAACAAGATATTCATTTGTCCTAGGTTAGTTCCCTTCCTATTTACTTACATGTCGTTAATCAATTAGCAGTAGAGCTATTCCATTCACCGGTTAGCAAAAAGAAGCACGAGCGTGGTTTCGGGATAGCATAGAGCTAAATTTGATTCTATCTACAATTTTCATCGGTGCTGCCTGTCGTGCAGGATTGGTGATTTGCTTGTTCAATCAGTGCGTTTGAAAGAGTGTTGTTATATATATATAATGAGGCGAAAGCCTTTCTTGATAATGAGTCTTGTTTTGTGAGGATGCAGATGTGTTCTTGCATCCATACTTGTTTCCATGAATACAAATTAGATGCTTAGTTTGTGTGTACTTTTCTTGCTGTGAATACCAATTTAATGATCACTTTTTATGCATTTGTTGCCGTGAATACCAATTAAATGATCACCTTTTGTACATGCCAATGCAATGTTTAGAGTTGTTGAAGGCCTCGACGGCGTGAAGCCCGCCCTATGCTTCTAGTAAATCTAAATTTTTTTTGTTGGCTTGTATAGAAGCAATAAGACATGGACAGGGCTTGGGATTGAATACATTCACTCCCTCGGATTCATATTACTACTTAAGTTGTATTAAAGCAGGGACAAGTAATGCACCTAAGCTTTCTAGCCAATGGACAGACAGCCGTAGGACCAGCTGGCGAATCGCAGATGCCATCTAAATCAAGATCTTACGTACCGTAAGAGTTGCCAAGATCCAACGTACTCCCTCCGTTTTTATTTAGTTCACGTATTAGATTTGACTGAAGTCAAACTTCGTAAAGTTTGACCAAGTTTATAGAGAACAATATAAACATTTACCATATCAAATTTATATGATGTGAAAGTATAATCAATAATGAATCTAATGGTATTGATTTGTTATTGTATATGTTAATATTTTTGCTTAAAAACTTTGTCAAAGTTTACAAAGCTTGACTTTGACCAAAACTAATATACGAACAAAATAAAAACGGAGGGAGTACCATAAGAGTTGCACACACAGTCACTTCACTGTCCGAAAGCTCACATAAATAGGAAGTATATTTCTTCTAGGAAGAAAAAAATATGTATAACACATTAAAGTTACACACAGTGCAGCAGTACCACTGCACAGACCAATCGGCATCAGAGCATCTCCAACAGCCGCGCCAAAAGGCGAGCGCGCGCGGTAAACTGGGCCTTTAGCGTGCACGCGACGTTTTCGCGCGCTCCAGCAATGGCGGGAAACTAGCGCGCGCGCGGGAAAAGGCGGCAGCTCGCGTGCTAGATTTGGCGCACCGTGTCCGGCGCACCTATAAATTGCAGCACCCTCTGCCGCACTCTCTCGCTCCCTCTAGCGCTTTCTCTCCTCACCACCGACACGACACTACCGCGCCACCATGCCGCCTAACCGCCGGGGAGGTTCGAGCTACCGCGGCGTCCGCGTGCGTCCGTCTGGCACCTACTCCGCCTCGATCCGGTTGGGCGGCGACGTGCGCCTCGGCCTTGGAACGTTCGACACCGCTCAGGACGGCACCCGCGCGTACGATGCTGCGGCGTGGCGCCTCCGGCGGTCTCGTTGGGACACGAACTTCACCGACGTGGTGACGCCGGAGCGGGCACAGGAGTTGGCTCCTTTCCCGCGCTTATCACCGACGAGGATCAGCGCAAAAACCGGAGGTGGGAGCGCTGTCTCAGCCTGGCCGAGATGGACGAGGAAGCCATGGCGCTGTGGAGGCAATGCTTCCCGCAAGATATCATCAACAAGGAACAGTTCTTTGCTGAGAGGAGGGCGGAAAGGGAGGAGAGGAGGAAGGAGCGAGCCACCTATCGCGAGGACAAGCGAATGTGGAAGGCGGTCGCTAAATACAACATCGCGCTAGGAGATACGTCGCCCTGGGACTCCCGCGACGAGCGGTTCCTTGACGCCTACGCTCCAACGTTTGAGGAGGACATCACCGAGGCAGAGTTCGAGTCAGAGAATGACGAGTAGTAGTAGTTTTTTGTTTTGTTTTTGTCAGGACCCCGATTCTAAGTCACACCGATCTAGCCTGTAACACCTCATATCACTTTGCGGCCTCACGCATGGTATTCCCACGGGTGTCGCCTTACCATGGCCCGAGACCGTTTGCGCCTTTTGGCTCACGTATATGATAGTGTCGCTAGCATCCATATGACAGAGAACCCGGGCCGACATGACTAGTCGTGAACCCAAAGTGGCACTAACTTACGGGGACAGGCATACATGAATCAACATCGAGCATGTCGGTCAGCAGCGTGCGAATCCGGGCTGTAGCACTAGGCTAACAGGACTCCGGGAACCTGGGCTGTAGCAGGCTAGGCAGGACTCCGGATGTCACCGCGTGACATTTCCCCGAAGGGACAGACACATGAGCGAAGTGAATCACATGCCTGCCAGTCAGGTGTTCCGGAGCAGTAGTGCTAGGCTAGCAGGAGGTGGCGGTGCGCGTGCGTGTGCGCCACGGGCACGCGCCCCTGTCCTCCTGGCGAGAGGAGAGGGACGACTGGCGTGGTTAGTTAGCTGGGCCGAACTGCTGGGCCGGCTGGTAAGTGGCCCAGGTAAGCCTATCTCCCCTTTTTTTCTATTTTGTTTTCTTCTCTATTTCTGTAATTTTGTTTCTGATTTAGTAAAATACTAAACCAATTTATTTTCTTCTGAAAATTAATGTAGGAACTAATTGGATTATTCCAGAGCCGCACAGTAAAAATCAGAATTATTGGACAAATATAATATATATAACATATATATACACCCAATGCAAATATTTACTGGATTGACTCAAATGTCCAAAATAAATTCTTCTGAGCTCCCAAAAATATTGGTTGGAATTTTAACTCTATCCAATATTATTAGAGAAAAACAAGAACATTTTCTCGGGGCAAATTGAAGCAAGATTTATCTTGATCATTTTCAAAATGATTTCTTAGGTTTTCACAAGTCCCCATTTCAAATTCATTGAATTTTAAACATGATGCACACAGGACTAGCTAGCCTAGAGCAAACCAGAACTAGGGATGTGACAACTCACCCCCACTAAACAAGAATCTCGTCCCGAGATTCAAGCGTAGGGTAAAAGGAAGAGGGGACTCGAACTATTACAATCTTGATGATCCAAAACATTAACTCCTTGCTTCATGTGGATCTTGATATCCTTGCTCTCGAGATCTTCACTCAACTCAATGACGACAAAATAATATTCCACGGGAAACGATCTCCTTGGAGATCGAGCAATTCACGATGATCGATTGAAGGGGTTCAAGGAACTCAGTTCAGAAAGGAAACTATGGTTATAGAACAACTCAGCAAACGGGAGGCACATCCCAATTGATATCGAGGATATTACCTAGTGACTGAGTGTGCTCGAACTTGAGCATTTCCATATTCATCAAGGTTTTACCAATATCCGTGTCAAGGATCCTGGCAACACAACATACTACCATGATGAATACTGACGGAGGATGCAGATGCAAAGGAAGATAGCACCTTCTCAGATTTCACCTTAGCGAGGCCAAGGGATCAAAATCTGGATGATCGACCGATAGACATTTAGCACTCCGCTTCTAATGTTCTCCTTGATGTGCTAGCGTAACCCATTTATTGATATGGTTTGGTATCTAGGACATCAAGTAAAAGGTCGGACTTCGGGAACACAAAAATCCATAAGGAACAACTAGGGAGTAAATCCTACGAAATCCTTATGGGGAGGTGGCCAACTTCCTCAATCAAGATACTACAATGATAGGTCTTTCGGCTGGGTGTGTTGGCCACGACATCCACCTTACCGGTTATAGTGAGACCAATATTATAGTTCTTGGGAAACGTTCCAACCATCGTATCAGCCTGAGATTCAGATCTGGTTGGTGTCAAGATATTCCAGACTCATCAAGTCTAGAAAGAAAAATGAAAGTTTGCAACACAAATCAACAAGATGACGTTGTGAGATTCTCGGGGAATGAACTACGATATTAAGCCCCAAAACATGAGCTGGTTCTGCTACACACATGTGAACACGCTGTCCCAGACAAGCATGATCACGTAGTAGTCTTATAATAAAACACTACCGAGTTCTGGTTGGGAACCATTTCGAGGATATTGGAATCTTGTGCATGAACTAGTATTAGCACAACAAACTCCCTTTTCCTTGAACAAATCAATCAGTGGCTTGGGGCGTTAGGAATTACACATGGAGTGGAGGTAGCGAGCCTATCAAACCATGGAATACTTTGCACATGCATGACTGACTTGGGATGATTCCAAAGGAAGCAAAACTAACTTTCTCGAATTCATGGCGGCAACTTACATCAGATGCACATGAACTAGATAAAATCACTTCTTACACCAAACATATACTTCATGAATGGGACATGAAAATAATGCTTACAAAAATTTCCAACACTAGCTTGATGTTCAACATGAATCATGGAGGAGACAAGATGCTCCTAATGGGATCAATAGCAACTCATCAGAATTTCCATATCACTGGACTTCCACCATCATGTGAACATGGGGATAGCATTGGTCAGACCAAAAAAATATAATGATGTATGCTCGAGGGATCAACCACGAGTAATACAACATTAGAACATCGTTGGTTCTGATTTGATTTGACGATAGCCCATACTCAAATCGAAGATGGGGGTAAGATAATAGGTCCAACAACTGATCACGAGGACCAATTGATGAAGATATCATCTTTGTTCAACACACACACACGCACACACAAGAATATCCCTTTGGAAATGAACTAAGTTAGACAAGCTTTTATATTCCAACTCTCCAAGTTGTTGTTTAGCTTGACCAACTAGCTCAGGGGTATCCCACATAGATTCTTGGAGAAGGGGTAGTTTACAAGAAACCAACTTGATCACGAACTCAACATAGCGGTCAGGTGACAACCTGGTAATACTTTCGAGAAGATATCCAGAAAATCACGAACCACCGATATATTATTATGCTCGAAAACAATCTTGCTTTTCAGGGCAAGATGATGTGATCAGGAGAGTGATGGATTACACAATCCTAACTCATTGATCAAAGTGTGCACCCGAAATATGGACTAGGAAGCACGATCAATCTTAGAATGATAATTCAATAACCAACACGCTAAGGATGAAATTATTGTCCTTTAACTACCAAGCAACGGAGTTGCTAGGAGTATATATTTCACACATAATAGTTCACCTGTCGGCATTCCGGTTGTGACAACACGGAACCGAGGAATGAGCAATGATGGCGAGAGGTATCACTGCAACAAGAATTCATAAGAGTTGGTGCAATTCTCATGACATTCTTGACATAAGATGGTAATACTTCAGGGTAGAACAGAATCAAAAGCTGGGTTGGCATTTTGATCCGCGGAGCACAACTATTTTGACCCAATCCTGGATATGGATGAGGTACTGGAGTTTTTTTCTCCTAGTCACTCTGAATAGAAGGGCTTGACGACCACAAGAATAATAAGCATCGATAACACGAATGCACAATTACTCCTGACTATCAACTGATACACGAGGGTCGAAATACAACCGAAGAGGGACAACTCAAAGGAACATAGCACTTTCTGAGTTGTGGATGCATAGATTAGTATGTTGAACAAAGCTCAACATATTTCTTCCGGATAACCCATGCAGAAGGGTAGGGTTGGCAGAGTCACAACTATCGAATGAAGAACTCGTCAAGAGCACTCTTGTTGAAATCTTTTCGTTCAGAGAACGTCTGCCTTAATGGTTCATGGTATTGACAGAACGATATACCACAGACCGCAAGACTATCATAAAAGGTTACTAATATCCTAAAGGTACGAGCAACACTACCAACATGAAGTAAGTGGGGTGAATCTCGGGTTCAAAACCCAGAAGTAGAATACCTACATACTAAGTGGCATCACGGGATGCTTTCAAGAATGACGGCCAGAATCATCACACTGGAACACGTAACATGGCTAGATTACTAGGTGATACTCTAGACATCTAGGGTCATAATAATAGCTCCAACATATACGTCGAGGCAATGGAATACCTCAACTCAACAATTTGGGTGATTTGTTGGGGAACGTTGCAGAAAATTAAAATTTTTCCTACGGTTTCACCAAGATCCATCTATGAGTTCATCTAAGCAACGAGTCATGGGAGAGAGATTGCATCTACATACCACTTGTAGATCGCGTGCGGAAGCGTTCAAGGGAACGGTGATGATGGAGTCGTACTCGCCGTGATTCAAATCACCGATGACCAAGTGTCGAATGGACAGCACCTCCGCATTCAACACACGTACGGAACGAACGACGTCTCCTCCTTCTTGATCCAGCAAGGGGGAAGGAGAGCTTGAGGAAGAAGGCTCCAGCAGCAGCACGACGGCGTGATGATGGTGGAGAGGCAAAACTCCAACAGGGCTTCGCCAAGCACTCAACGGAGGAGGAGAGGTGTTGGGGAGGGGAGGGGCTGCGCCTTGGATCAGGTGTTCAGCCCTCCCCTTGCCCCTCTATTTATAGGGGAAGGGGGAAGGGGGCTGGCCCCCTCTAGATGAGATCTAAGGGGGCGGCGGCCGGGAGGGGCTTGCCCCCAAGCAAAGGCGCCCCACTAGGTTCCCCCAACCCTAGGCGCATGGGCCCAAGGGAGGCGCGCCCAGCCCTCCAGGCTGGTTCCCTGCCTTCTGGCCCATGAGGCCCTCCGAGAGGGTGGCCCCTCCGGTGGACCCGGAACCTTCCGGTGGCCCCAGACAATCCGATATGCCCCGAAACTTTCCGGTGTCGCGTGACAACTTCCCATATATAAATCTTCACCTCCGGACCATTCTGAAACTCCTCGTGGCGTCCGGATGTCATCCGGACTCGAACAACATTGATAATCAGATACAAGTCTTCCTAATAACCCTAAGCGTCCACCGAACCTTAAGTGTGTAGACCCTACGGGTTCGGGAGATATCTGAGACATGACCGAGACGGCTCTCCGATCAATAACCAACAGCGGGATCTGGATACCCATGTTGGCTCCCATACTCCTCGATGATCTCATCGGATGAACCACGATGTCGAGGATTCAAGCAACCCGTATACTATTCCCTTTGTCGACGGTATGTTACTTACCCGAGATTCGATCTTGGTATCCCAATACCTCGTTCAATCTCGTTACACGCAAGTCACTTTACTCGTGCCGTAATGCATGATCCGTGACGGACACTTGGTCACTTTGAGCTCATTATGATGATGCACTACCGAGTGGGCCCGGTGATACCTCTCCGTGTCACGGAGTGGCAAATCGATCTCGATCCGTGTCAACCCAATGACACTTTCGGAGATACCTGTAGTGCACCTTTATAGTCATCCGATTCGTTGTGGCGTTTGGTACACCAAAGCACTCCTACGGTATCCGGGAGTTACACGATCTCATGGTCTAAGGAAAAGATACTTGACATTGGAAAAGCTCTAGCAAAACGAACTACAGGATCTTGTGCTATGCTTAGGATTGGGTCTTGTCCATCACATCATTCTCCTAATGATGTGATCCCGTTATCAACGACATCCAATGTCCATAGTCAGGAAACCATGACTATCTGTTGATCAACGAGCTAGTCAACTAGAGGCTCACTAGGGACATGTTGTGGTCTAAGTATTCACACGTGTATTGCGATTTCCGGATAATACAATTATAGCATGAATAAAAGACAATTATCATGAACAAGGAAATATAATAATAATCCTTTTATTATTGCCTCTAGGGCATATTTCCAACATGATTAACCTGGCCTAAAGGAACATCGAAAACAGAGGGAAAGGATTTTGCAAATGCATCAGATTGTTTAGAAACCTGGGACGACTCGGACAACATAACGGCTGTAAATGCTCAAAAAGATTTGAGATATCCTACAAAAATGGTGGTATAACCACTTAACATCACAATATCAAAGTTCTGAGATGAAATGTCAACACACAGAAGTAGTAGGAACTGAACTCGGGCTTGAATCCATCAATCCTACGAGTCTACGAATTAGTAACACGTGATCCTGATAGAAAGAAGAGAAAGCCTAGTTCCTTAACCTTGTAGGAAAGATAGGATGACTCGGATCAAAAGGCCATAAGGTATAAGAAGTAAAAAGAGCCTTACGTTCCCTTCCACAATCAATTCCCTTACATAACTAAACCATTTCTAGACTCGAGTTCGACCAGTTTGGCTTGGTAATCCTACAGGCAGTCAGGCTCTGATACCAAAGCTGTTAGGACCCCGATTCTAAGTCACACCGATCTAGCCTGTAACACCTCATATCACTTTGCGGCCTCACGTATGGTATTTCCACGGGTGTCGCCTTACCATGGCCCGGGACCGTTTGCGCCTTTTGGCTCACGTATATGATAGTGTCGCTAGCATCCATATGACAGAGAACCCGGGTGACATGGCTAGTCGTGAACCCAAAGTGGTACTAACTTACGGGGACAGGCATACATGAATCAATATCGAGCATGTCGGTCAGCAGCGTGCGAATCCGGGCTGTAGCACTGGGCTAACAGGACTCAGGGAACCCGGTCAGTAGCAAGCTAGGCAGACTCGGATGTCACCGCGTGACATTTCCCGAGGGACAGCCTGAGGCAAGTGAATCACATGTCTGCCGGTCAGTGTTTGGGCGATAGTCTTTGGGCTAGCGGGAGGTGGCGGTGCTTGCGTGCGTCTTGGCGCCAGCGAACGCGCCCGTGTCCTCCTGGCGAGAGGAGAGGGACGACTGCGTGGCCAGTCAGCTGGGCCGAACTGCTGGGCCGGCTGGTAAGTGGCCCAGGTAAGCCTCTCTCCCCTTTTTTTCTATTTTGTTTTCTTCTCTGTTTCTGTAATTTTGTTTCTGATTTAGTAAAATACTAAACCAATTTATTTTCTTCTGAAAATTAATGTAGGAACTAATTGGATTATTCCAGAGCCCCACAGTAAAAATCAGAATTATTGGACAAATACAATATATATATATATATATATATATATATATATATATATATATATATATATATATATATATATATATATATATATAACATATATATATCCAATGCAAATATTTACTGGATTAACTCAAATGGCCAAAATAAATGCTTCTGAGCTTCCAAAAATATAGGTTGAAATTTTAATTCTGTCCAATATTATTAGAGAAAAACATGAACATTTTCTCGCGCCAAATTGAAGCAAGATTTATCTTAATCCTTTTCAAAATGATTTTTGAGGCTTTCACAAGTCCTCATTTCAAATTTATTGAATTTTAAACATGATGCAAACAGGACTAGCTAGCCCAGAGCAAACCAGAACTAGGGATGTGACAGTTTCTGTATCATAGAACTATGTATTGTAGGAGAAGACTATGAACTATGTACGCATTTTGTATCGTACAAGCAGGCTATGTGCCGAACTATCACTGTTCTAAAAAAAATGAAATATAGCGTGCTCTTGGAGCGCGGCTCGGTAGCGTTTTATTTTATGGCGCTGGAGCTGGAGCCAAGCCATGCGCCGTGCAAAACCCTGGCTCACCCAACACTGTATTCTGACTTTTAGCGCGCCACGCGTTGCGCGGCTGTTGAAGATGCTCTCTCGCAGCCACAATGAAACGACGGCCAATCTCACCTCAGAAACTCTTGGCGTTCCCCTTCGGATTGCCCTCGAACCGTCCGATCTTGAAGTGACTGAGCTCCACGCCGGCCTCCGCCGCCGTCCCTGACTCGCCGTCCAACGCCATCTCGGCGAGGATCTTCCCGACGGCGGGGCCCATCTTGAAACCGTGACCGGAGAACCCTGCGCCGACCACCACGTCCATCCCAAACTCCTTCCCGTTCAAGAAGTCAAGCACGAAGTCCTCGTCGGGCGTCATGCAACACATGCACGGCTGGCAGAGCACCGGCCCGCCGGTGGTGTCCACGTGGCCCGGCATCACCTCGTCGATCCACCGCGCCACGAGCTCCGCCATCCCCCCCGCGCCGGTGCCAATGGCCCAGTCCCTGCCGTCTGGGTCGCACGGCGGCCCGCCGCTCTTGGAGATCTTGATCAGACCCGGGTACTCCATCGACGGCGTGCCGTAGAAGCCGGGGTCGCCGTAGCTCCCGAACGTCGGGAATCCGGCCTCTGCAGTCAGCTCGTGCTCGCGCCCGGGCTTGACCTTCCAGTAGCAGACGAGGGTGTGCACCGGCTGCACCGGCAGGTCGGTGCCGGTGACGGACTTCAACAGCTTGCTCGCCCACGCGCCCACCGTGATGATGCACTTGCCGCCCTGGAACTCCTCGCCGCTCGACGTCTTCACCACGATCGTCGTTCCCTCTCCTGGTCGAAAGATATCAGGTTTAGTTACTTTGATGGGTTTCACTTTCATTTCGTGTACGTACGATCTTCATGTTTACGCAACGAAGAGCATGTGCGAGTGACACGGCCTCGCTCGCGTCTGTCACTCACCTTGCTTCCTGGCGACGTCGACCACCTCCGCCCTGTCCCTCACGACGGCGCCCATCTTGGCGGCGAGCGCCTGGAACATGGCCACCGCCTTGGTCGCCTTTATCACACCGCCCAGCTCGCTTCTGGCCGCCGCCCACCCCTGTGGCACCCTGAAAGCTTCCGCCCACGCCGGTGCAGCCGCCGACGACGGCACGAGCTCGGTGGCGCTGCCGTTGGCGACGGCGGCTAGGAAGGCCGGATCGTCCTGTGGCCCCAGGTTGAAGTGCGGGGTGGGCGTGAGGACGGCGTACCCGGCGTCGCGCTGGGCGTCGTCCCAGAGGCGGTGCGCGAGGCGGACCATGGGCGGGTACTGCGGCCGCGTGTAGGTGGGACGGGTGATACGGGACTCGCCGTGCGACGAGCCGCGCTGGTGCAGCAGGTCGAAGCGCTCGAGCAGGAGCACGCTCGCGCCCCGGGCCGCCGCCGCGTGCGCCGCGCAGCTGCCCATTATACCCGCGCCCACCACGATCACGTCGAACGAGCGGTCGGCCGGCGGCGCAGCCATGGTTGCTGTTCCTGTGTTACTGGCTTACTGCGTACGTGCTCTGCGCAAGCCTGCTCTGGTAGTGCAGACCGGAGAATGTGCGAGGCGGATGGGTTACAGGGACCAGGCGATGGGCATATTTAAAGACGGCGGATTAACAGGTGAAAACCGAAAATTCTACACGCACGGATCTTTACCGGCCTGCAACGGACCCCTTCCATGTTCCACCTTACTGTTAAATCCCCCCCCCCCCCCCCCCACACATTTTCATGAGGGTGGGGCCCGCTTCACCTCTTCTTCCCAATCACACCTTTCCACATCAGCACGTCATGTAAACGTCCGTGAAACCTTTCCGTGTGTGTAGCAAAGCTCGGTGAAAACAGACAAACCATCATGTTAGCTACTGGCTGAGGATACCACAATCCCTCTAACCATCCAATGCACACAATCCGAAACCTAAACCTAGTCTTCCGTCGTCGCCTGGGCTCGATCCCATCTCGCGGCACCGCCCAACCACCTTCGGCACCGGCGAGCCACCTCCCACCACTTCTGCCCCACCGAGCTGCCGCCCGTCATGCACCCCTCAACATGTCCTTCTGTTAGGATAAAGGGTGCGCCGCCGCCGGTGACGAACTCAATGGTAGCGTCCCATCCCAAGTCAGGAGAAAGGGCGCTGCTGCCGATGTCGTTTGCAGCTGCCCGTCGCCCTCATCTATCTACTGCAACCATGCGGAGGTGGTGGAAGTGCAGCTGGCCGTGGCCTTCAAGGAAGAGGACGCCAAGGGCTTTCCAATCGGATCCCCCGGCCTCCATCCAACTTCAACGTCATGAAATGTCGGTGCTCTCATTGACCGCTCGCGGGGACCGGTTTTCCATGGGTTTAGAAAACCTGATGGGTTTAGGGGACATGGAAAAAATTAGCCCCGTGCATAGGTATAAGAATGGGATGCGTTTGTGATTTTTTCATGGAGATAGATTTAGTCAAAGCAAAATCCAATGGGTTTCATCCCTGTTGCCAAGTACAACTTCGCATTAGCTATGGTCGATCAGGTACGTGAAAATAAACTTAGGTGATGTTTGGTTTCAGGGACATTTTTGTGTTGGGACTAAAAAAAGTCCCTAGCAAACCAAATAGGGGAATTTTTTTTTGGCACTTTTTGCTAAAAGTCTTTAGAAGCACCTCCCTGAGAGTCTTTTTTAAAAAGTCCTAGGAATAGAAAAAGTCCTAGGACTAGAGAACCAAACACCACATTAGCATGAGTCAAATCCATTACCGTTCCTTTGTGTTGCTTTGTGATTTGTGCTTGTGGATAGGATTACGTATTTGAGTGACACAAGCTAGTTGTGTTTTTTCTTGGGGTACGCTCTAGACCTCTAGTTGTTTTTAGTCTATTTTATAAGAACAACTAGTTGTCGAGCGCTCCTTTAGGAGCCTCACCTCTCGGAAACGAGAAAAAGCGTGTTTTCTATTATTTTTTTCGTGAAAGGCACAGTTTTAATTCCGCGAGAGGCACGACTGTGCCTCTCGAAAACGAAAAAAAATATGTTTTCTGTTTTTTTTTCTTCCGCCAAATGCACGGTTGTGTTTTTTTTAGAGGTACGACCGTGCCTCTCTGAAACAGTAAAAATATGTGTTTTCTGTTTTTTTTTCTTCCCAAGAGGCACGGTTGTGCTCTCGCGAGAGGCACGGCCGTGCCTCTCAGAAACAGAAAAAATGCATTTTTTGTTTTTTTTCCTTCGCCGAGAGGTACTGTTTTGTGTCCACGAGAGGCACGATCATGCCTCTTTCGGGAATTAAAAAAAACAATGTTCCCGGTTCGGTTTTTCGTGTGGTTTTTCTCGACCAGTTTTTTCGTGAAAAAAGGTTCGTCAAAACCTATCAACATGTGATCTACTTTTAAAGATCTCGATGCGAGGAATCCAACAATGAAAACGGTTCAAGATTTGGACGCTCGGTTTAAGAGATAAAACGTTTTGAATAAACGGATCTACAAAAAAAGAAAAAACTCCTAAGTTGCGACAAGTGGCGCACAAGCAGCGCGCCACTTGTCACAACCCGGGAAGGTGGGAGTAACCTTTGCAAGGAGTACTCCTCACTTAGTGATTTCGCTATTTTGCAGTCCAGTTGTTTTTTGTAGTTGGGCCGTTTCAAGGCCTGCTTCTGCGGGTTCTTTTTTCTGCAAGTTTGCCTCGTACGCAAAAAAGCGTGCATATGCTCAAAAAGCTTAGCTATACCCCTAAAAATGCTCAAAAGCATGCATGCACGTTGATCGCTTAATGCTACTAGCAGAACGCCCGTGCGTTGCTACGGGCTATCCGCAATATCTGTAACATCCGGGTTCAACACAAAAACCCTATTCAATGACGCACCTTCCCTTTTTCTGTCAGAACCTCTCATTCTTGACCGATTTTCCGCCGTAGCGAGACATTTCTCGTTTTTTCTCTCACTGGCGCCACCTCCTTTAAAAGCAGATGACAGCCAACTCATCTTCGCCATGCATTGCAGTAAGGATGAAATTTTCTTGTTTACGATATAATAGAGTGGGTTAAAAACTAACACATACTATTGACACAAAACAACAAATAACTACAGAGATCTTTCCTAGTCACCAATAAGATCCACCTCCATCCCACATATATGCTAGAAGGGATAATTGTCGTTCTTCTCTTCTTCATATTTCCCTACGTCTTCTACTCCATGCTTCTTATATTGCAGCTGGATGGCTGTGCCAATGCATGCGCTAATTAACCCCACACGACCATCAGCCAAGACACTTCTGCAACTACATGTTTGCTGAACCCGTCGCTTCATCTGAGTACGCCAAAACTATGAAGCTATATTTGTTTACTACTTCCAGTCGCAAATCAGTTTCAATTCACCTGGCCAGGCAAAAGTTGCATCCGATCGTAAGCACGATCAGGAGGATTGACAAAAATCCAGATAATTAGTGTACATGTGACTTGGAGTTGACTTGATGCAACTGCCGCTTCTTGATTCGCCTACTCCTTCTTTGGTCTCCTCTCAACACTACCACTCTACCAGATCCGTGTCCATGGAATCGGACCCTTCGCCATTACGGAGGCAGGGGAGGTGGCATTGGGAGGCGCCGAGCAAGGTGGCCAGCAGCGAGCGGGACGGTAGCGGCGGCAGCGAGCCATCGAAAGGACGGCGGCATTCTGCAACGGGAGTGGCGGCGGGCTGCGTGCGAGCAGAGGTTAGACCTCTTGCTCGGAAGTCCCAAAGGATGTGGGCGTTGCTTTTCTTTTGAGGGGTGCCCCATCATTGATTTGGTTTGGAGAGGATCGGAAAACGGGATCGGTTTCCTTTTTTAAAGCTGACGATATAATTGTGATTTCTGAGGTGATTTCGTGTGCAGACTCCTCCATTAAGAGTAGAGATAGCCTTTGAGGTAATTGAAATCTATTACCATATAATTACCGTATTCGAAATTTTCTGAGTTATGGCCTTACCATACCTGGATTGATAGCCTTTAGGGTAATTTAAATTTATTACCATATGATTCGGCACGATTAACTGCCTGCCTAATTAATTAATAACATGCCTAATTAATGGCATGCCTAATTATGTGCATGCCTATTAATTGTTTGCCTCATTATCTGCGTGCTTGATTAATTGTTTCTAGGTCTTCGCTTCTCGCTTTGACTCTCAGAGCACATCCAAATTTTTATGTACTTGGTTTTTTTTTCTTTTTTGCTAATTTTGGGAAATCAGCACCAAGCAAGGCATTACTTATCCTGGTAGTTTCTCTAATTTTGTTGAAATAGTAAACATGGTTTTGAGGATCTTGTCTTACAATTTTAACATCATGTTAGCTAAACTTACACATCACACAGGTAAACCAGCTAGAGATTGAGAAGTAGTGCATTTTGGTCACCAAGAGCATTCTCATATTTGACCAAAGAAAATTTTCCAATCAAAAAGCACGCCATTGCAGCTGGATGGCTGTGCCAATGCATGCGCTAATTAACCCCACACGACCATCAGCCAAGACACTTCTGCAACTACATGTTTGCTGAACCCGTCGCTTCATCTAAGTACGCCAAAACTATGAAGCTATATTGGTTTACTACTTCCAGTCGCAAATCAGTTTCAATTCACCTGGCCAGGCAAAAGTTGCATCCGATGCGTAAGCACGATCAGGAGGATTGACAAAAATCCAGATAATTAGTGTACCTGTGACTTGGAGTTGACTTGATGCAACTGCCGCTTCTTGATTCGCCTACTCCTTCTTTGGTCTCCTCTCAACACTACCACTCTACCAGATCTGTGTCCATGGAATCGGACCCTTCGCCATTACGGAGGCAGGGGAGGTGGCATTGGGAGGCGCCGAGCAAGGTGGCCAGCAGCGAGCTGGACGGTGGCGGCGGCAGCGAGCCATCGAAAGGACGGCGGCATTCTGCAACGGGAGTGGCGGCGGGCTGCGTGCGAGCAGAGGTTAGACCTCTTGCTCGGAAGTCCCAAAGGACGTGGGCATTGCTTTTCTTTTGAGGGGTGCCCCATCATTGATTTGGTTTGGAGAGGATCGGAAAACGGGATCTGTTTCCTTTTCGTAAAGCGACGATATAATTGTGATTTTCTGAGGTGATTTCGTGTGCAGACTCCTCCATTAAGAGTAGAGATAGCCTTTGAGGTAATTGAAATCTATTACCATATAATTACCGTATTCGAAATTTTCTGAGTTATGGCCTTACCATACCTGGATTAATAGCCTTTAGGGTAATTTAAATTTATTACCATATGATTACCATATTCGAAATTTTCTGAGTTATGGCCTTACCATACCTGGATTGATGAGATTTCTGAGTTTATAGCCTTTCCATACGTGGATTAATTGTGATTGATTACCATAAATACGTTGAGTATTGCCGGCCAGACCAGAGAAGAGGAAAACCGATGGAAGGGGGTGGTGGGAGGTGGGACAAAAAAACCAGACGAAAAATAACCGGTTGAAAATAAACCGGTTGAAAATGGTGGGACTATTCAACCAATTCGTCCATTAGGAGTAGAGATATATGGATTATTATTTTTGAATAGAAAAAAATCCATTAACCAATTTGTGCAGCAACGTCGCTAGCAACCAAACTTGAAACAAGATCCGGCAGATGCTCCGTCCAAACGGTGGAAAGGGTAGTTAACCGGTTGAAGGGTTGGAAAGAGAAATTGCAATCCCTTGGGGGTAAGAAAATTTTATTAAAAATGGTTATCCAGTCTATTCCTGTTTTTGCTATGGGTGTGTTTAGAATCCCAGAGAAGGTTTGTAAAGAAATCACTGATGCCATGTCTGCTTTTTGATGGGGTATACAGAGGAGGAAAATAAAATGCACCGGTTATCATGGTGAAAGATGTGCATACCGAAAGTTAGGGGAGGCATGGGATTTAGAGATCTCCATGCTTTTAACTTAGCAATGTTGGCAAAACAGAGTTGGAGATTGATAACACATCCTGAAACTTCATGTCCCAGAGTCTTACGAGGTAAATACTTCCCTTGCGGTAATCTTCTTAAGGCGAGGCCAAAGAAGGGGTCAGATTATTAATTCTTCTTTAAGAGTAATACCAATTTCACTAATTTATACTTCCCAAGAAAACTTGTCTTTTTATGTTCTTTTAGTATATAGAAGGATGTGGGAAGACGAAGGCAGCTAGGCCTTTAGATCCCGATCTGGCAGTAGAGAGTGATTTGATTTTAGTTGTTTTCCTTTTAGAGTAATGCCAATGCTCTTAGCCTCTTAATACATTTTATTATAACATATTCTTCTTTTCATTTTAGTTTATGATTTATTTAGTATATTTCTTTGTTCACTAATAAGATAAAGTGGCTGGCATGAAAGTTTCTTTTCTTTTTCTCGCTTGTGATAATGTTTCTAGCTCCTTTTTATTATTGTTTGATTTGGTGATTTCATTTTTGTTTGATTCTCTCTCCTATATTTTTACGTCTGGTAGCAGTTTGATGATGCAATCGGTGACACTATATAACTTATGTTAATAACTTAAATGAAAATCATAACTATTATTCAAGTTGCACCAGTTTATATTTGTTCTTACACAATATGGAAGAGTGGAATTTTTGTGTATCATTTTCTTTTAAGTTTTTTCTTCATTTTATTTTTCTTTCAAGTAGTAACAACTCCCATCGTTCATTCTTCCCTAGAATAACAATTGCATTTATTTTGTTTTTCTTTCTTTTATATATGTTATTCGGTTTTGCTATTGGACAAGCGGACGATTTTTTTAGTTCAGTCATTTTTTTCGTGTTCATGTGTGTTTGTTTCTATTTAAAATTTATTTGTATTGTGTTATTTTATTTTATTTTATGTGCATATGTCGATATTGTGTGTTTTGTAAGTAGACACATAAATATTGTGAAATATGTTTGTAAATTATACTAGAACACAAAAATTGCACTATTTATGTTTATTCGCGCATATTGTAAAAAGTGCCATTTATGTGTAAATTGTTTAAAACTTTTTGTCATCATTTGTTTTACGTATTTTAATCTTCTTTCTTCTTTAAGGGTAATACGGATGCCACTAATTCATTCTTTCTTAGAAAACTTTATTTCTTTTGATTGGTTGAACTATTATATTCTTATTATAAAAAGAAATGTCATCTTTGTGCCAAATGTGTGCAAATATTTTTCATCATATTTTTAGTTTCATTCTCGTTCTTCTTTAAGGGTAACACAAATTCATTCTTTCGTGGAAACATTCATTTTTGTGTTTATTTTGTTTTCTTTTTAGTATATAGAAGCATGGGGGAAGAAGAAGGCAGCTAGGCCTTTAGGTCTTGATGTGCTTGTAGAGTGATTTGACTTAACCAAAAAGTAGGCGCTCAAATAGTTGGCCCTTAATATATGTCGTTGTTTCTTTATCATGGTTCTTTTTTTTGTTAGTATGATATAGTGACATGTATTACATGTCATTGACGTATTTTTTTAATTATAAGTATCATGATGAATTTCTCTTATTGCTTGGTTTTACTTCCGATTAAGCCAACAAGTGTGTGGGGGCATGAGTGTGTGCATACATTTGTGTGTGGGCGCGCAAGCATTCTAGTTGTTCATGTAAGTCAATTCCATTTGTAGTTTATTCTGCTTAAAATATCTCCAAAAGATGATGTAGATCTATAAATGACCCTTTTTACATCACGAAGACCCAAAAATAGTGCTCCAACAGATGATGTAGATGTAAAAAGGCACATATCCGCGTGAGAGTTTGTGCTTTTGTTTGTTCTCTATCGAACCATAGAAAATGATTGTATTTTTGATAAGACAAAGATTCAAAATTTTTGCAGGTTATCTTCCGAGCTACGATATGGATATGTATGTGGTCCTTACTACGCCATGCGGAAGTAGGACAGCTTATGGTATTTAGATGCAACCAATGAGAGATGGTAGCACATGATACATACAACTGATTTGGATGTCGGTTCAGTAATAAGCTATGTGTGTAGGCATATACTTTTACTTTTGGGAGTGCTAAATCTCAGTGGGGATCCATGCTATATCCACGGGATCTTACGTGGGGATCCGTGCATTTTTTTTATTTTTTATTTTAATTTCTTACATGTTACTTCACTTGACTTAGAGCATCTATAGCCGGATCCCTCAAACCATCTCTCATATGCTCGCAGACGCGCCCCATCAGTGACCGGACAGGAGAGAGAAGAAAAAAAGTGACCCAACCGAACCCCTCATATCTTCCCTATATGTCCGGGTTGTCCGCGAACCCTCATATCCATCTCAAATATGGGGAGGATATGAGTGCTTGCGGACACGCCCGGGCGCGCCCGGTCAATCCACCACATAGGATGCGGCCCCACCCTGGGCCACCTTTTCTCTTTTTTTAGTCATTCTTTTCTTTCTCTCTCTCTCTCTTCATCTCCATCAATCACGTGCAAGTGACCGGACATATGAGGAAGAAAATGAGGATTGTGGCTGTGCGAATGGATAAGTAGAGACTCAAAATGGACACACCCGATCACTGACTGGGTGCATCCGCGGGCGTTTGAGGGGTCGAATTAGAGGTACGTGGCTGAAGATGCTCTTAGACTTGGTTAAGTCTCAGTTAACTGAGACCTAGGCACACCCTTTTAGTTCTGCCGGTTGTGGCTACTTTTTTTTATTAATTTTGTAATACTTCATTAGTGAAACTTTGGAGGTTATCCTCCTTTTGTAAAAGTAGATAAATATCAAATGGTTCAGAGGCTTAAGGAGATCATCTCTTTCTTCATCTTGAATAAATATCAAATGTGGAGGATGACATTGTGTGGAAACATACCCCTAGTGGCCACTACTCGGCGGAGTATGCGTAAGACACAATTCTTGGGTACCATAAGCTCCCCAATGATGCAGGCGGTTTGGAAGACTTGGCCCCACCGAAGGTCAAGTTCTCCACATGGTTGGCCATGCAAAATAGGATATTGACTGTGGATAGGTTGGCCAAAAGGGGATGGCGAAATTGTGGCCTATGTCCTCTATGCAAATATGAGCAAGAATATGTTGATCATATTTTCTTCAAATGTGAGCTCTCCCTTCAGCTCTGCGGAGTGCTCAAATATTGCTTGCTGCTTGAGCACTTGGACATCTCTGCCTGGCACCTGACGCGCTCCATCACGGATTGGTGGATTGGCATGACGACGCTTCAATCCCAAATAGGAAGGCCGTGGCCTCGCTCGCAATGCTCGCCTCCTGGGCAATATGGAACGAGAGGAATGCAAGACTCATCCACCACAGGAGAAACCCACCGATGATCCTTCTTGCCGACATAAACAGCGAAACGAAGGTTTGGGTCTACGCATGGGCAAAAAGATTGATATAATCAGGGGCGGAGCCAGCCCAGTGGGCCGCCCCGGGCCGCCTTTGTACACTGTAGCAGATGTCTACAGTAACTACTACAATATACACTGCGTATGGGCCTCACGCCCCAGGCCTGGGCCCTGGGGGCCTGGGGCCTGGATCCGCCCCTGGATATAATTATGTCGAGAGAGTAATGACCTATTCTAATTTGGGGCCATGGCCTATGTAACAAACTCTGCTCTCTCTTAAATAATCGATGGGGCAAATCTTTTGCATGCGTTTCAAAAAAAAATGCTTTTAGTTCTTGAAAATTTCGTTGGCCTATAGAAGCGATGTGATAGGCAGATTTGGACGGGCTTGGGATGGGCCTGATTCCTGGCCTAGTGAGTGTCCATGCGTGGGCCTAGTCCAGGTCAAGTGAATGCTATCCACACATGCCTACCCTGCACAAGTCCAGCTAGAGCAATCTCCTTGTTTCTAAAGAGAAAAAGGCTCCGTAGAGCGAAAACTCAAAACGGTGCCCGGGCTCATCTCCTCCCTCTCAGCAAAAAAATCAAAAAAAATATTAAAAAAATTCAAAAAATTCCAAATTTTTTTATGGTGGTAGATATTTTGACGCGTGAGGTGCGCCCCAAAATTCAACTTATTTGGACATTTGAGTAGCTCTCGGCAAAAAAGACAAATCGGGGTCAAAACAGTGCGTGAACAGTACACATTTTTACAGACCCTGATTTTGTGTTTTTTGCCGAGAGCTGCTCAGATGCTCAAATGAGTTGAAATTTGAGACGCACCTCACGCGTCAAATTATCTATCACCAAAAAAAAATTAGAATTTTTTGAATTTTTCTAGTATTCTTTTTAAAAAAATTTCTAAGCCCGGGTGCAGCTGAGCCCGGGTGCAGATTAGCCGCACTCGTAGAGGGATCTCCTAGAAAACGACATGACCATTAGCATCCATGAATAGGAGTCTGCCTTGACACTATCCAGTGGTGCAAATGCAGAGACCGGTCACTCGATAGATCCACGTCGATTGATAGCTCTCATGGGATGAGGTCAAGGTCGGTGGGAGCAGACGAATAGCAGATCTTAAGAAATGGACGGTGGGAACAGACGAATAGCAGATCGACCAGCTGTGACAATGCCGTGCACGTACCTGAGCTAAGAAATGTGACAAGTCCAGGGAGTACCTACATAGGCGATCCAAAGTTCCAACCACGGCTTTGCTGCGCGGCGCGTAATAGGACAAGCAGAGCCTGATCAATTCATTCACACTAGTTTTTTTTTTCTCGAATTCGAAAGATTCACACTAAGTTGCATATGTACCTACGCCTGAGGACCAGCATAACACATCATCATCAAGCACGTCTTTTCTCGAGTGACCTAGCCTGCACGCTATTAGTGTCAAAAAATATTTTTATATTATGAGATGGAGGGAGTAGTTTGTAACTATATGCACATGCATAATCCTCTCCTTCTTTGCGTATCTCGGGCAGACAGCAATACACGGCCCAGCTGGCGATTTTATGGGAGTTACGACAAGTCTGCATCAGCAATGTACGTGCAACTAATAGCACATGCCACTCCACTGATCGAAAGTTCACCAAAATATACTCACTATTTTAAAGCATCTTCAGGCGCGAAATAAGCCGCACGCACGATTGAAAGTACCGCTCTAGCAGCCATGCTATAATCCCATGCACGGTAAACAAGGTTTGGCACGTCCAGGCAAACTGCATCGCACGCTGCGTATTTGGTGCGCCAGCTCCCGCGTGCTGGACAACGAACATTTGCGTGCGAGCGAGCAACCACCGCCCTGAATTCTCCCGCCGCGCCCACCTTCACCCCGCCCCGTGCCGTTGCGGCGAAATTTTAGCGATGGACGGCCGCGCCGATATCCCCCAATCCCTCCCTACACCCGTGACACCTCCTCCGCCGCCGCGCAAACCCTAGCGCGGGGTTGACCTTCGGCTTCGCCGCCGGCGCCCCTCCTCCTCCAAGCACCGGTCTCGGGGAATATGGAACGAGAGGAATACAAGAGTCATACACCACAGGAGCACCCCAACCATGATCCTTCTTGCCAACATAAAAAAGTGAAGCAAAGGTTGGGGTTTTTGACTTTTTGCCACCAATTACTTTGCACTTTGACAATTTGCCACTCTTTACATTGTAATTGATCTATTGCCACTCTTTACATTGGACTTTATTCTTTTGCCATTTTTCACTCAAAAACAATACTTGCTAATGATTAACATAATATACACATAAAACAGTGGACAAAACTACCCTTTATGCTAGTTTGACCAGTCCATCCAGCCAATTCATCGATTGAAGTCAAACCGGGAGGGGATGAACCGGTTCACTACCGCCGCCACCGCCTGAGTACAAGATGCCGTCAGTGGCACAACCCTGCTGCTCCCCGCCATCCTTGTTGCTCGTACTACTCCCTGCCGCCCTGACAAGGAGCACAGCCACACCCGTGCCCAACCAAGGCAAATTTGATAATTTTGACATGCGGATGAAATCATTTCACAAAATCAACTGTCCTTAAAAAAATTCACTCGGCGGACCTTTTTGAGTGGCGTCCAACACGAAGGCGACATACTACATCAGTAACGCCTCGGATGACACTACATATGCGGTCATCGTCGTCAAGATTCAGATCGCTTAAAATTACTAAGTCAATGTGCAGCGCCTAAGAGATAGGCGTCACACTATACAGTTTAGCGCCTGGCCTCTAGGCAAGCAACCACTAGTGCAACACCTAGACGCTAGGCGCTGCACACTAACTTAATAATTTTTAGATCATCCAGATGCGACGTTGGCTAGGCATGCAGCGCCTGTCAGTAAGGCGCTGCACAGTGCAGTGTGGCGACTTCGTGTCGGGCGCCACTCAAAAAGATCAGCTGAGTGAAAAAAATTTAGGAGCAGTTCATTCTGTGAAATGATTTCATCCATTGATCATAATGGTCAAATTTGCTCCCAACCGACGCCCGTGGCACGAAGGAGGCCGGCGCGTCTCCGGGTAGCAGTGTAGAGGTGGCGCCCTCCCCGTTGCTAAGAATGAGCTGGCTCGTGGCCGCCGGGGCTGTGCTGCAGAGAGGAACAGCAGCGGCAAGCAGCAAAAGCAGAAGGAGCGGCGGCTGCTAGGAAAGGGAGCAGCGGCGAGGGGACAATGTAATGAATTGATTAATTATTGTCCAAATTGATGTTTTGAACATAGAAACACACGTTGCTTTTCGTACTGACGCATCCATCCATGCAAAGAAGAGATGGACCAAGATGCAGGTTCTAAGAACGTCAAAAAAGAGAATAAAAGAAATTAAGTTCCAGGCTCTGGCTGCATGGTGCAGCTAGACGACGCGTCGCGGAGCAGCAGCCGTACGAGGCCGGCGGTCCTTGCTGCCAAAGACCTGCATGGAGGCGGCAGCCATGCGGCTCGGGGACGGCGCCGGACGACCTGCACGGAGGCACCAGCCGTGCGGCTCGAGGACCACGCGGGAGGACCTGCACAAGCAGGTGGACGAAGTAGAGCACGACGTCGGCTTCGCACCATGGAGGAGTTGCTGCTGTCCGAGGCGGCGAAGGAAAGGGTCGGCCCGTCGGCGCCATGCTGTACGACTCGTCCCTGCAGCCGTTTTCACCAGAGCCGCAGCGGGCTTGGGATGTGACAGGCAGTTTTCGACGGGCTTGGGATTGCGGACTCCTGGTCAAGTGAATGATGTCCATATGCCTACCCTGCACAAGTCCAGCCAGAGCAATCTCCTTGTTCTAAAGAAAAAAAAAAGGCAAAGCAATCGCCTAGAAAACGACATGACCATCAGCATCCATGAATAGGAGTGTCTTGACACTATCCAGTGGTGAAAATGCGAAGACAGGTCACTCGATAGATCCACATCGATTGATAGCTCTCATGGGATAATGGGATAAGGACAATGGAGGGACCGCTGGGCGGAAAAATGGACGGTGGGAGCAAACGAATAGCAGACCAACCAGCTGTGACAATGCCGTGCACCTACCTGAGCCAAGAAAATGTGACAAGTCCAGGGCGTACGCACGTAGGCGATGCGAAGTTCCAACCACGGCTTTGCTGCTCGGCGCGTAATAGGACAAGCACGCGCGATTAATTCCCACTACTTTTGTTTTTTCTCAAATAAGCAAAAATGACTACATCATTATTTTTGCTTATACAACACTACCCACTAGAAAAGTACTACCTATTGGTCCTCATTATATTTCATGCCCAATTTTGATCATGGATTAAACTAACAAAATGTTCATTTATGTCACCAAAAATTATATCATTGAATATATATATATATATATATATATATATATATTCAAATACCAATCCAACAATATAGTTTTGTTGACATGCATCAATATTTCGTTAGTTAAATCTTTGATCAAAATTTGACACAAATTACAAAAGAGATCTATAAACCAGGACGAAGGTAGTAGTACATGTGCATGTTACTAGTCTAAATTACTCTTCACTATGACCAGCCCCACAACAATGTATACATACATCAATCGTAGCTATAGCACATCCGCACGTACAATCATCTTTATATCTGAAGATATCGTGAGCAGCGACCTGATACATCGTTTTCCTCCTGTCCCTGGCACTGGAACCCTAGCCGCCGCCAGGAGACCCAATCTTCTAGCGCCGTCCTCCGGCGGCTCCCCTCCGCCAGCGATCTCGGTCGTCGGTGGTGAGGGGGGCCACCGGATCCACGCGTGTGGATCGTTTTTACTCTCTCGTAGTTTAGATTTTTAGGCTGTTCATCGTCTTCGTTTCGGCGGCGACGATGACAACGCTGAATAAAGATTCTTCGGATCCTTCCTTGACAAGGCCATCGGTCCTATGGTTGGGGATGGATTTGGAAACCAGTCTGTTCAAGCAAGGATGGCGTGTCTGCGGCGGCATCCTCGTGGTGGACTTGTGTCCTCGGGCTCCGCCGTTGCGACGGCGTTTGCTCCAGCGTCGACGCGGAGCTTGGGAGGTAGTCCAGGAGCGGATGCAGATTGTGGTCTGCGTCGACGACATCCGGAAGACGAAACATGTCTTTGGGTTAAGTGGTTCGTGGATGGCGGTATGGTTTCCTTCTGCGACGCCTTAGTCGCGGTGGTGTCCGATCTGGAGTTCAATGGCGTGTCCGAGGTGTTGCCCGGTCCGATTCGTTCAACGGTAAGGGCTTCACTTTTGGTGAGCCACCTTGGAGGTCCGCAAAGTCGCATATCGGCGATGGGCCGCGTCGAGCTCGGGTGAGAGGCGATCCATCATTCTTTTCTTCGGTGGTCTTTGTCGTGGTGCGGAGGCGGGTGATGGGCGTTGGTGTCAAGCTCGTAGATGTTCTGCTAACTTTTCGCCATTACGCTTCGGTCGCTTACGCGATTAGACTTTAATTTTATGTTATGAATGAGACATGTATTATCATGCATAAAAAAATCATCTTTATATCTGGTCCTGCGTTGGTATGCACATGCATAGTCATCTCCTTCCTCACGTATCTCGGACAGATGTCAGTACACCGCCCAGCTGGCGATTTTATGGGAGACACGACAAGTCTGCATCAACGTACGTGCAACCCCACTGATCCAAAGTTCACAGAAATATTTCACTTAGCGACAAATAGAAAACACATGAAAGTTGCACATAGTTCAACAGTACCACTGCACAGATTGTTGGCACATGGAAATTGCGGTGGTTACCACTTGGACATCACCACCAAATTATTTTCATCTTATCAACTTGTAGCGTTCCCCATCCGCTTGACGTCGAACCGTCCACCAAATTATGATGTAAACATGGTTGCAATTCTTGTTGTTTTGATGCCCGTTATTCAGGTCCCATGCATGCGACGATGACTTTGGGTTGCATGTATGGACCTACAAAATATGAATGTCAAAAGGGCCCTTGAAAAATATGTATGCTAAATTACAATATTGGGTGTTCGCTGTCGTTGAAATGAGTGTATCTTGAGGCGTTTCAATGTGTAGATTCACTTATTTCAGCGGTAGTTAATTACGAACGGAGTATAATGTAAAACAGAGCAATTTTTGGTCCCCATTGCAACGCATAGGTACAAGTCCAATCATTATGCCTAAAAATAATTGTTTCACTATGTCCTTAGTATGTTAGTCTATTGTAATGGATTGAGAAAAGTATACATTTGGTTCCTCAACTCTGGACGAAGTCTAAATTTAGTCCTTCAACTACAAAACCGGATAACTTGCATCCCCAACTTTTGAAACCGGACAAGTCTCGTCCCTAATCTCAATTTTGACCAGTTTTGGTGATGACTCACCCCGGTTTTAACCAGTCCATGCCAACGTGGCTAAGAAGACCCCAAAATTGAATGTCCCGGTTCCTGTCTCTCTCTACTCCACCGCTCTCTCACGCGGCGTCTGCGGGCAGGGAGCACAGGGAGGAACAAGCTATCGGTGGTGGTGTTCTGAACAGCGTGAGGGCGGCGCCAGGAGATGGGAGATCACCGTTGCTCGACCTGCTCGTCGCCGGGATGGACCATGTTGCCTTTGTGACCAGGCTGGGGCACCTCGTGGCATGCACGGTCTTGTAGCGGCGCGTGAGCTGCAGCGAGACCACGGCAGCGTTGAGGTGGTAGGCTCGGCGCTCCAGCGTTTAGGGGAGCAGCTTGATAGATTGAGATATTGGAGAAGTAATTGTTGTATTGATTGGGACCTGAAGGGCTGTTTATATAGATTACAAAGCTTGGGCTCCAAGACTAGACTAATAGAGATAGATTACAATACGAATAGACTTTATACTCTAAGATCCCCGCAGCCTCAACGTCGGGTGAAACAATGTTGAGACTGGAGCGTATGTCGGTGAACGATGCAATGGAGTCCTTTGGTAAAAATGTCAAGAAATTGGGCACTTGTAGGAACATGAAGAACGCGAACCTCGCCAAGAGCCACCTTTTCACGAACAAAGTGAATGTCAATCTCAATGTTCTTTGTGCGACGATGTTGAACTGGATTGGAAGCCATGTATACTGCAGAGATGTTATCACAAGAAAAACAATGGTAGCACGTGGGAGCGGACGATGAAGTTCAACGAGAAGCTATCGAGCCACACCGCCGCCACAGCGTGAGCAACCGCTTTATACTCAGCCTCAAAGAAGACACGAAACTGTTACACGCCTTTTAGAACACCAAGAAACAAGATTATCACCCAAATAAACGCAAAATCCGGATGTAGATCGTCGAGTATCCGGACAACCTGCCCACCTGCATCGTAATAAACCGTCAAGCTTGTAGGTGAAGAAGAATTAATAAGGAGACCGTGATCAAGAGTGCCTTTTAAATAGAGGAGAATGCGTCGACATGAGCTGATGAGGAGCACGAGGATCATGCATAAAGAGACAGCTTGCTGAACTGAATAGGAGATTTCAAGACGAGTAAGAGTGGTATATTGAAGAGCGCCAATGATGCTACGATATAAAGTAGGATCGAAAGAGGATCACCATCAGCCGACAATTTAGCACCAACGCCGGCCGAGTACGAGAGGGTTGACAATCGGACATACCGAACGAGAAAGCAAGTCCAAAATGTATGACCGTTGAGAAAGAAAGAGGGAAGATTTTAAAGCAGAAACATGAATACCTAGAAAATGATGAAGAGGACCAAGATCAGTCATGGAAAACTCCCGATTGAGAGAAGAGATGGTATGTTGAAGAAAAGAATCGAACTAGCCGTGAGAATGATATCATCAACATAAAGCAAGAGGTAGGCGGTGTGAGTAGAAGACCGATAAACAAAGAGAGAAGAATCGGATTTGGAGGGAATAAAGCCTATGGTTTGAATAAAAGTAGCAAAGCATTGAAACCATGCACGAGGAGCTTGTTTAAGGCCATAAAGAGATTTGTTGAGGAGACAAACAAAATTTGGAGATGAGGGATTCTCAAAACCAGAGGGTTGCTGACAATAAACAGTTTCATTGAGAGTGCCATGAAGAAAAGCATTTTAACATCAAGTTGATGAACAGGCCAAGAAGAGGAAACAAGAAGACTAAGAACAACACTAATAGTGCTTGGTTTAACAACAGGAGAAAAGTCTCATCAAAGTCAATACCAGGCTGTTGGGAGAAACCACGACACACCCAACGAGCTTTGTAACGAGCGAGAGTGCCATCGAATGAAATTTATGACGAAAAACCCATTTGCCGTAAACAATGTTAACACCAGGAGGTTTGGGAACAAGAGTCCATGTATTATTTTGTCAAGAGCTTCAAATTCATCGCGCAGACAGCGTAAAGCCGTAGAGGGTCAAGAAGAGCTCGCTTATAACTGGTTGGAATAGGAGAGATGGTTGGGGTGGCGGTAAGATTGAGACGTTTGGGGGAGAAGAAACTCGCTTTCCACGGGTGCACATGACATGATCATTGGTGAGCGGTGGTATAAGAACGGCATTTGGTGGCGTGGATTTTCGGTTGAAGAGGACGGTGAGGAAGAAGAATCAGAGGTGGTGGGTGTCGAGGGGTTGCCGTGGTAGGATGTGGTGAGGGAAAGACGGCTGGGGTAGAGGATGCAACAAGGGAGAGGTGGGGGACGGGTAGGAGGGTGGCTAACGTTGGGCGATTCGGTGAGAGACGGAACAAGATTCCATGGCAGCAGAGATGACCAAGGCCGAACTAGGGAAGGGGTTTTGGTGGTGGCGGATTGTGGTGGAATTGGTGTTGTGGTTGTAGTGACAGAAAAAGGAAAAGTATTTTCATCGAATGTGACATGACGAGAGAG
This sequence comes from Aegilops longissima, assembly GCA_021605205.1. Taxonomy (NCBI): domain Eukaryota; kingdom Viridiplantae; phylum Streptophyta; class Magnoliopsida; order Poales; family Poaceae; genus Aegilops; species Aegilops longissima. Next base: position 490,946,754 of record CM038680.1, read on the forward strand.
AATGATATGACCAGAAGATGGTTCGAAACAACGATATCCTTTGTGATCATCAGAAAGACCAAGGTGAATGCAAGGTAGTGAGCGTGGTTCTAGTTTGTTGGAGGCGGTAGAGGCGATGTTGGGAAAGCATAGACAGCCAAAAACACGCAGAAAAGAATAGTCAGGGTGGGAAAGAAAAAGAGATTGAAAAGGCGAATAAAGAGGGCAAGTTTTAGTTGGTCGAATATTAAGAAGGAGTGTGGCGGTGCGAAGGGCTTCAACCCAAAAACGGGAAGGAAGAGAGGCTTGTAAAAGCAATGTGCGAAGAACATCATTAATAGAGCGAAGACAGCGTTCAACTTTACCATTTTGAGAATATGTATACGGGCATGAAAAGCGAAGAAGAATGCCTTGGGAGAGAAAGAAGGTGCGGTTTTGGGTGTTATCAAATTCACGACCGTTATCACATTGAATAAATTGAATTGGCAAGCCAAAGTGTGTGATTACATATTGTCGAAAGTTGAGAAAGATTGCAGGTACTTCAGATTTAGCGCGGAGAGGAAAGGTCCAAGTATAGTGAGAATAATCATCCAAGATCACAAGATAATATTTATAACCAAAAACACTAGGGACTGGGGAGGTCCATAAATCACAGTGAAGTAACTCAAAAGGAAAAGTACTAATGGTAGTAGAGTTTCCAAAAGGTAATCTAACATGTTTGCCGCATTGACATGCATTACAGAGAGAGGGATTATGGGGACTACTAAAACTAGGGATACAAAATTCTTGGAGTAAAGACGTCAAAGTGTTTTTGCTGGGATGACCGAGGCGACGATGCCATAGATCAACGGATGCGAGCATGGCATGAGGGGTGGATGTGGGCGCGCCATGAAGAGGATAAAGATCGCCCGTGCTATTGTACCGAGCGAGGACCGTCCCCGTTGTGAGATTCTTCACAGACAAACCAAAAGGGTCAAAGGCCAGGATAACTTTGTTGTCAATGCAAAATTGTCTAACAGAAATAAGATTTTTGATGATGGAAGGAACCACAAGAATATCGCGGAGAAGAAAATTGACATGAGAGGAAGGGATGTAAGAGTGACCGGTGCATGAAACAGGGATGGTGGAGCCATCGCCAATGGTGATAGTGGAAAAAGCAGAAGGAAAACAAGCTGACAATAAATTCATATTTGAAGACATATGCATTGATGCACCGAATCGAAAATCCAATCCGCACCTCGTCGTTGAGGACAAAATTGTTCATGGCGTTGATGAAGGCGGCTTGGTCCCAAGCTGGCTGTTGGGGAGGAGCAGAGGGCCAGGAGCTTGCATGTTGACGTGGGGATAGCGGATGGGTAGTATGCGGTTGGGGCCTGCATGTTGCCGTGAGAAGACCGGCATGGTGTTGGAGGCGACGGCGGTCTGGCGTCTGGTAGGCGGAGTGGGAGTGGCGGTGTAGACGTGCGCCGCCGCGCCTGGGTCCAAGGAGTCCCGGAGAGCCGGTGGTGGACGAAGACCGCGCCCACGTGCCTGCACGCAGGAGGGGCACCATACGGCGAGGGGCCGACCAAGGCATCGACCAAGCTCGGACGAGGCCAGTCCAAGGATCATGCCGAGGAGGCCATGACGACGAGCTGGTGGCGCGAGCGTGGATGACGGGTTTGGGAGGGGAGGTGTTTGGGTAGTTGTAGAGGAAGAGGTAGGGGATGGGGCACCGGCGGCGCGGAACTCGCCATGAAGAAGAGGGGCCGAATCGGCCGGGGCGGCGGCGCGGGTAGCGGAGCCATACCAGGTACGGAAAACCTAGGCGTCAGATACCATGATAGATTGAGATATTGCAGAAGTAATTGTTGTATTGATTGGGGCCTTAAGGACTCTTTATATAGATTACAAAGCTTGGCTTTAAGACTAGACTAATAGAAATAGATTACAACATGAATAGACTTTATACTTTAAGACAGCCAATAGCGTGGTGGCTAACAGGACCTCAGACGGCGGTTGCGTGCAGATCGGCCGTGGCGGGGCGCAGCTCGCGCAACAGCGTGAAGCATGGAGGCTACACAAGCGTGCGAACTACGGTGAGCATGGCGTGAGCGAGCATGGCACGGTGATAGACACGCACGTACAGGATCTTTATCGCTTCGATCCGTTCTGGCCAGAACACACGAGTTGCACACGTACGCATGTCACCAGTTGCACGAGTTGATGCATGCCCACAAAAACGTGGCGTCCATGTTGGTGTTGAAGGGAGTGGCGGTTGAGCCTTGCACCAGTAGCGCTCGACGCCCGGCGCCGCAGCCTACAAATGGTGGCGAAAGCGGCATGGTCATTGTTGCCGACGTGTCGTGCAATGTACTCAGTACATAACGCAGGAACGTGAGTCTGCGGGCGCGTTTGCTGGAGTAAGAGAAGGCCCATGACTCTGTGCGGACCAGCGGCAAGAGGGTAACTGGCAGCGGTGAGACCGTGTCCAGATGGAGCACCGAGAGCGGTAACGGTTATGCTGGTGACGTGGATTTCGAAGCATTGTGGTACGCTTCGGACTAGCAGTATCACCGACGTCCTTGAGCATGGGATGGAATGCCCGGGTAGTAAGGAGGAAGAAGAGCAACATAGGAGAAAAAGATAGCGCCATGTGGATGAAGACAGGTCAAAAACAAGTTGAGTCAGCACCAATACCGGGTTAGCAGAGACAAGGGACGAGACTTGTCCGATTTCAAGAGTTGAGGATGCAAGTTGTCTGGTTTGTAGTTGAGGGACCAGATCTAAACTTCGCCAAGAGTTAAGGGATGAAAACTATACTTTTCTCTAATTGATTTTCTTGAGTAGGAAATTCTGTAGGCTCAAAGCTTTCATGCATAGTTAGTACTACCATGTCGGTTATGTATTTCTTTATTCAGCATGCTAATTTTTTCTTAACAATGCTGAATCGATATTAGACTAAAATCTAGAGAATACATGATGTGAATAAGGTAAGTATCTCTACTATTAGGGCAGTCTATACATCATCTCCTTCGATTCATCAACACCAGCGAACGAGGACATTGCCTTTTGTATTACCTTCTCATTTATTTTTGTCAACACATAAGCTCGTGACCTGGTTGTAGCCGTCCTACCCGAAGAAGGTGCGGTGCTGCAGTGAGCAGCAGGTTGCGTCGTCGTGGTGGCTGCCCTCGGTTATGACGTAGTGCACTCCTTGTCACCCGGAATTGGCCTGGGACGTCGAGGGGAGAGGAGGGGGGCAGGGACGTCATGGAAGGGAGGGAAAACCACGGTGAGAGCAAGATGCATGCGCAATGGCATCGAGGGAAGTAGGGGGTGAGAAGCAGTGGCGGGGAGAGCAAGGTTGGTGGGTATGCGATGTGAGTGTGAGCGTTGTGTCGTGCGGTGAGAGAGTGAATTTCTTTTTTAAAAGATAAGAAGAAAACGACAGCACTCTGCGCCGGTGCGCCGGCCGAAAGTTTCGGCCGGTCACACCGCAACCGCCCGATGCATGTGCGTACGGCCGTTCGATTGGATCTAAGCAAAAAGAAAAAAATCACCCCCAACTCTCTTTCTTCTTCCTCGGGCAGTCCTGTTTGTGGGAGCGCGGCGCCGCGCCTCCTGTCCCCTCCGGTGGTCGTCGGTCCCCATCCTCGCCGGTCTTCCTCGTCGCCACCGGACCCCGCCCTCGCCGGCCGTCCTCGGCGTCGGTCCCTGCCGTCGCCGGCCGTCCTCGTCGTCGATCCCCATGCAACAACTCCACCTACGTTGCAGCTCTTGACGGCGGCGGCTGTAGCTCGGCCGCCGCCCCTCGCCATTGATGCTCACTGCAGGAAATTACGTCGATGGCGGCCGTCAGCCAATCAACGCCATTTTGAATGGATGTAGCAAAAAACTTCACTCGTAGTAGCAAAAATAAACTACGGTTGCAGCAAAAATCAAACACCGTCGCCGTCTTCGCGAGGTCGCAACTCCGCCTTACATGGATGTAGGAAAAAACTTCAGCGGCAGTAGCAAAAAACTGTTGGGGAACATAGTAATTTCAAAAAAATTCCTACGCACACGCAAGATCATGGTGATACATAGCAACGAGAGGGGAGAGTATGTCCACGTACCCTCATAGAGCAAAAGCGGAAGCGTTATGACAACGCGGTTGATGTAGTCGTACGTCTTCACGATCCGACCGATCCAAGTACCGAATGTACGGCACCTCCGAGTTCAGCACACGTTCAGCTCGATGACGATCCCGGACTCGATCCAGCAGGTGTCGGGATGAGTTTCACAAGACAACGGCGTGGTGACGATGATGATGTTCTACCGGCGCAGGGCTTCGCCTAAGCACCGCAACGATATGACCGAGGTGGAATATGGTGGAGGGGGGCACCGCACACGGCTAAGGAACGATCACGAAGATCAACTTGTGTGTCATGGGGTCCCCCCCTGCCCCCGTATGTAAAGGAGCAAGAGAAGAGGCCGGCCGGCCCTTGGGGCGCGCCAAGGAGGGAGGAGTCCTCCTCCTAGTAGGAGTAGGACTCCCCTTTCCTAGTCCAACTAGGAAGGGGGAAGGGGGAAGGAAAGAGAGGAGAGGGAAAGAGGTCGCCTCCCCTCCCTAGTCCACCGGACTCCCCCATGGGAGGGGCGCCACCTCTGGGCTGCTGCCCTCTCTCCCCTCAGCCCACTAAGGCCCAATACTTCCCGGGGTTCCGTAACCCCCGGCACTCCTGTTTTCTCCAAATCACCCGAACACTTTTGATGTCCAATATAGTCGCCTAATATATCAATCTTTATGTCTCGACCATTTCGAGACTCCTCGCCATGTCCGTGATCACATCCGGATTCAAACAACCTTCGTACATCAAAACATATAAACTCATAATGAAACTCACATCGTAACTTTAGCGTGCGGACCCTACGGGTTCGAGAACAATGTAGACATGACCGAGACATGTCTCCGGTCAATAGCCAATAGCGGAACCTGGATGCTCATATTGGCTCCCACATATTCTACGAAGATCTTTATCGATCAGACCGCATAACAACATACGTTGTTCCTTTGTCATCGGTATGTTACTTGCCCGAGATTCCATCGCCGGTATCTCAATACCTAGTTCAATCTTGTTACCGCAAGTCTCTTTACTCGCTCAGTAATACATCATCTCGCAACTAACTCATTAGTTGCAATGCTTGCAAGGCTTAAGTGATGTGCATTACCGAGAGGGCCCAGAGATACCTCTCCCACAATCGGAGTGACAAATCCTAATCTCAAAATACGCCAACCCAACAAGTACCTTTGGAGACACTGTAGAGCACCTTTATAATCACATAGTTACGCCAGACGCTTGGTAGCACACAAAGTGTTCCTCCGTAAACGGAGTTGCATAATCTCATAGTCATAGGAACATGTATAAGTCATGAAGAAAGCAATAGCAGAATACTAAACGATCAAGTGCTAAGCTAACGGAATGGGTCAAGTCAATCACATCATTCTCCTAATGATGTGATCCCGTTAATCAAATGACAACACATGTCTATGGTCAGGAAACATAACCATCTTTGATCAACGAGCTAGTCAAGTAGAGGCATACTAGTGACACTCTGTTTGTCTATGTATTCACACAAGTATTATGTTTACGGTTAATACAATTCTAGCATGAATAATAAACATTTATCATGATATAAGGAAGTAAATAACAACTTTATTATTGCCTCTAGGGCATATTTTCTTCAGTCTCCCACTTGCACTAGAGTCAATAATCTAGATTACACAGTAATGATTCTAACACCCATGGAGTCTTGGTGTTGATCATGTTTTGCTCGTGGAAGAGGCTTAGTCAACGGGTCTGCAACATTCAGATCCGTATGTATCTTGCAAATTTCTATGTCTCTCACCTGGACTAGATCTAGGATGGAATTGAAGCGTCTCTTGATGTGCTTGGTTCTCTTGTGAAATCTGGATTCCTTCGCTAAGGCAATTGCTCCAGTATTGTCACAAAAGATTTTCATTAGACCCGATGCACTAGGTATGACACCTAGATCGGATATGAACTCCTTCATCCAGACTCCTTCATTTGCTGCTTCCGAAGCAGCTATTTATTCCGCTTCACACGTAGATCCCGCCACGACGCTTTGTTTAGAACTGCACTAACTGACAGCTCCACCGTTCAATGTAAATACGTATCTGGTTTGCGATTTAAAATCGTCCGGATCAGTGTTAAAGCTTGCATCAACGTAACCATTTACGATGAGCTCTTTGTCACCTCCATATACGAGAAACATATCCTTAGTCCTTTTCAGGTATTTCAGATGTTCTTGACCGCTGTCCATGATCCACTCTCGATTACTTTGGTACCTCCTGCTAGACTTATAGCAAGGCACATATCAGGTCGGTACACAGATTGCATACATGATAGAGCCTATGGCTGAAGCATAGGAACATCTTTCATCTTCTCTCTATCTTTTGCAGTGGTCGGGCTTTGAGTCTTACTCAACTTCACACCTTGTAACACAGGCAAGAACCCTTTCTTTGCTTGATCCATTTTGAACTTCTTCAAAACTTTGTCAAGGTATGTGCTTTGTGAAAGTCCAATTAAGCGTCTTGATCTATCTCTATATATCTTAATGCCCAATATGTAAGCAGCTTCACCGAGGTCTTTCATTGAAAAACTCTTATTCAAGTATCCCTTTATGATATCCAGAAATTCTATATTATTTCCGATCAATAATATGTCATCCACATATAATATCAGAAATGCTACAGAGCTCCCACTCACTTTCATGTAAATACAGGCTTCTCCAAAAGTCTATACAAAACCAAATGCTTTGATCACACTATCAAAGAGTTTATTCCTACTCTGAGAGGCTTGCACCAGTCCATAAATGGATCGCTGGAGCTTGCACACTTTGTTAGCTCCCTTTGGATCGACAAAACCTTCTGGTTGCATCATATACAACTCTTCTTCCAGAAACCCGTTCAGGAATGCAGTTTTGACATCCATCTGCCATATTTCATAATCATAAAATGCGGCAATCGCTAACATGATTCGGACAGACTTAAGCATCGCTACGGGTGAGAAAGTCTCATCATAGTCAATCCCTTGAACTTGTCGAAACCTTTTTGCATAAGTCGAGCTTTGTAGACGATAATATTACCGTCGCGTCGGTCTTCTTCTTGAAGATCCATTTATTTTCAATTGCTTGCCGATCATTGGGCAAGTCAACCAAAGTCCACACTTTGTTCTCATACATGGATCCCATCTCAGATTTCATGGCCTCAAGCCATTTTATGAATCTGGGCTCACCATCGCTTCTTCATAGTTCGAGGTTCATCATGGTCTAGTAATATGATTTCCGAACAGGATTACCGCACCACTCAGTGCGGATCTTATTCGCTGATCTACGAGATTCAAGAACAACTTGATCTCAAGTTCCATGATCATCATTGTCGGTGTCAAAACCGCGGATCTCGTAGGGGGTCCCGAATGCAGCGTCTAGGCGGATGGTAACAGGAGACAAGGGACACGATGTTTACCTGTGTTCGGGCCCTCTTGATGGAGGTAAAACCCTACGCCCCGCTTGATTGATATTGATATTGTGGATGTTTACAAGAGTGGATCTACAACGAGATCAAGGAGGCTAAACCCTAGAAGCTAGCCTATGGTATGATTGTATGGGTTGTTGTGATTGTTGTCCTACGGACTAAAGCCATCCGGTTTATATAGACACCGGAGAGGGCTAGGGTTACATAGAGTCGGTTACAAGGGTAGGAGATCTACATATCTATATCGCCAAGCTTGCCTTCCACGCCAAGGAAAGTCCCATCCGGACACGGGTGAAGTCTTCAATCTTGTATCTTCATAGTCTTGGAGTCCGTCGATGATGATAGTCCGCAAATGATAGTTCGGTGATGATGGTAGTCCGCTATCCGGACACCCCTAATCCAGACTCCTCAAGAGCCCCCCGAACCAGGCTTCAATGACGATAAGTCCGGCGTATATTGCTTGGCATTGCAAGGCGGGTTCCTCCTCCAAATGATAGAAGATTGGGAACACCAGATAGTGTCCGCTCGCAAAATAAATTCCACATTCCACCGTAGAGAGAATAATAATATATACACAAGTTCAATCTGCCGACGCTTTTCCTGGCATGACGCCATACCACTACCAAGCCATTACTCAAATTGTTTTTACTTTACCACCTCAGCTGCATTTAGCGGCGGTTTCCTTGGCACGCCTTGTCGAAGCAGAGATCGTGTTTCCCTTAATCCGGGATTCTCATCAATACGGGCGTGGTAACCCAACCGCGCCATTGATGGTGACGCTTGGGAGATAAGCGAGTTTTACCAGCCGGTGGGGACGATAAGACTTCGCCCGCCATATAAGGGATAAGGATTCACCTTCTCACCCACGCCTTCTTCCTCTTGCTTATCCATCTCCACAAGACTGAGCTCCAGCGCCCAAGTTCGCAAGATCTTGTCTCAACCTTCTCCGACCATGTCCGGAGCGGAGGTAAATGGTTGGCCTCCACCGTTAAGGAGGAGCAATCGCCAACTGCGCGGCGCGCCGATACCTCTCCGGCGACATCACAGACCGGCTGCCCGACGAGGGGCAGCTCATCCCCACCCCTGTGCCCCATGAGAGGGTTGTCTTTCTTTCCCACTTCCTCCATGATCGGGCTTTCCACTTCACCCCTTTGTCCGGGGCTCATGTTCTACTACGGCCTGAATTTCCATGATCCGGGGCCAATTTCATCCTCAACATCTCGGCGTTTATCGTCAGTGTGCGAGGCCTTCCTTCGCATCCAGCCCCACTTCGCTTGGCTCAAGACCTTCAATGTCAAGTCAAGGTAGTGAAGGGCATTCAAGCGGAGTGCGGAGGCGCCATGTTGGGCAAGATGCCCAATGTCCTTTAGTTCAAGGGGCCTTCGTGGAATCCGTCAAGGGGTGGCAATCGGGTGGTTCTACATCACCGAGCCAGCGTGACCCTAAATGGGCGGCGCCCCGAAGTTTAGATCTGGTATCCCCACGCAGCTCACCTCCGGAAAGAGAAGGGCTTGCTGTGGGGCAGTTTGAACGAGCCGACGGACTCTGCACTGTATCAAGAAGCTGGTGAAGAAGCTCAGGCTGGTTAACGTGGTCCAAGTCATGCTCGTCGCCGGATTCTCCCATGCCAAGAGCGGCATTCAATCTATGGGAGTTCGATCCGAACAGCACCAGCGCTGAACAAGCTCTTCGACACAACGCACGGGCGCCTCGAAGGTGCTGTTCAAGGGCGCCGGTTTCGCATCCGCGATCAAGATCGCGGATTTCGCCGCAGCCCAGCCGACGAGGTAAGTGATTCTATCCCTTTACGGGACACTTGTTTTTCATAGTTTGACTCTATGCGGTTTTAATTTCCCTTTTCCTTTGACAGATCGGATGAAGAAGGCGGAGCAGTTTACCCGTCCGGCTTCTATGCCGTAAAATCCAGAGACGCCGTCTAGCGAGGTTGCTGGTTCCGCACCGCACGTGGTGCCGAGAAGAAGGCCAAGAAGGAGGCCACGGGTGCTCGAAAGAGTGCCCGCTTTGTGTCCGACGACTGGGGCTGACTCTCCCGAAAATGAGGAGGAGGAAGAGGACTCTCTCCCGCAGGAGGGAGAGAGGAAGAGGAAGGCTTCCCAACTGGGGAGGCCGGTGGGTCCAAGAGGGAAGGACTATTCCCGGACAGCTCGCCAACATCAACATTGGCGAGGAAGAATGGCCTTCAAGGGCCAGGCCTCCGCGAGATCGTAAGTATCCGGATTCCTGAATGATTTATAATTTCTTTTCTGCGTCACATAGTGTCATTCTAATGCCGCAGATCGCCTGTAGTCCGCCATGATGATCTCCCGCTTCATCGAAGCGGGTCGCTGGCTTCGCCGGATGTAGACTCCATCCCGACCGCCCACCTCGCGACGCCGAAGACGCCGAGGTGGGATCCCGAAGGGACCCATCGGGGAGGCTCGGAGGCGCCACAAGGCGCCTCCGGACTTCGCGCCGACTCCACAACAGAACCCGCAGTGGTTCCGGAGTCCGCAGCGCGCCCTTTCGGGTCGAAGGGCAAGACCGTGGCGCCGGCGGCTTCCGGCCCAACCGAGGCGCCGGGCACTTGTTGAGGCGCTGCAGAGCGCCCATCGAGGAAGAACACCGCACTATTATGAGTGCGGTGATTCAGAGGTGCAGCCGCCAAAGGCGGGCTGACCAAGCTCGCAATAGCCTTCTATCGTGCTTTGAGGTAAGAAGTTAAAATATGCAATGTAATACCGCATAGACAGAGCCCTCGATGCTCGGTTCGGTGTTCGGAAAGAAAAGCCGGACCGAGGATCTTAAAAAAGATATACGCAGGGTTGCTAAAAATTATGTCAATATGGGTTGCAGGCTGTCTTTGCTGACCTCCGCCGCACTTACTGCAGAGGTCGGTGCATTGAAGCAGAGCTCGAGCGGTCCGGCAAGAGCTCGGCCGCCCAAAGCAGCTCCAGACAAAGAAGGTGAGTAACACCACTTTGAATTTGTACCTTATAGAAAAGGATTTAGGTTGCGACAAAAAATAACAAGGATAACATGGTACTGCAGGGCCACGAACGAGGTGGCGGCCTCAAGGAGGCCGTGTCCGCGCCGAACGCAATGCGCCACGAACAGGCAGAGCGAGAAAAGCAAGAGGCGCGGGTGGCGGTGGTTCAACAAGAGCTCTGTGCTCTCATGGAAAAGCATGAGAGTTTGAGCGTGACTCAAAGACTCGAGAGTCCGAGCTTGCCTCGGCTCTCGAAAGTGCCAAAACCACCAAGGCCGAGGCCCATAAGTCCCTTCAGAGGTTGAGTTGATGAGGAAGATAGCGGCGGTAAGGCATTTTTCATGCAAAGCAAGCATGTGAATGTAAATTACGTGTTACTTACCCGATTCGAGCTCTCAGGCGCTTGCAGATCTGCCTCATGGCGTGTCCGATGTCCGCCAGATTCTACCGAGCCGAGGAGGGAGCTCAACGGAGAAGGTCTTCTCGTATCAAGATGCCGAGGCCGCCATCCGGTGCCCCTAGCGACCAGGTGAAGCAGCTGGTCGAGCTTCACAAGGTGGCCGAGCAGGCCATGAAGGGCCTCATAGTCCGGCCGTGGCTCGAGAGGCCATGCCTGGAGCTACTTCGCCTCGTCGACGGCGGCTGGTGGATGCGTGCCCTCGGGTGGAGGTTATCAAGCGCCCGCCTGTATTGAAGGTGCTCGTCGGGCCCTTGCCCGCAAAAGGTGCATTGGGGCAAGCTGGATGCGGAGAAGCTAATCATCGACGCGCCACCAGCGGGCAAGGAGCATCGTCGCCCAAAATTTACTATAAGGCTGTCCTGAAGGGTGCCCACAAGATTGCGGATGAGTGCCCCAGGGATGTAATTATTGAGTGAATTCGCAATGTGTTATCCTGTGCGCTGAAAACTTTGTTCATATGCGCTAAGCAACGCTTGTTTAATTTAAAATATTACCTTCTGTGCGGCCGTTTATTAAATCTGAGAGATGGCAAGTCGTCGGCTTCGGCCCCCATGCCACGAGTGCTGGGGTGTTCGGGATAAACTTGAGCACTCTTTTTCCCATTTTGGGTCCATCTAGGAGGCGCCAACACAACGAACAAGGCAACCGGACTTATAGTGCTTGAACACTCTCACTTAGCCATAGAATTCTATAATTTTAAATTTCGGTGAAGCCCCTAGTATTCGAAGACCGAATTGGGGCGCTATCCACGCCTTCATCGGACATAATCCGAACTTCGCTCGGCGGCGAGGTCTTTAAGACCCGAAGGACCTCTCGAACAGCGACCAGTCTCACGCCTTATCATGCCGGTCAGTTTTAGCTTTCTCATCGAGGCGTTAACCTGCTCAACCGGGCGCAATCGCAGTGGTTCTCCCAGCTACCTTAGCGATAGAACGAAACGTAAGGTGCCAAACATGGGAGCCGGGCAAACCCAACTATTGACCCAAGACATGATTCGAGCTGATTCATATAATGCTATAAGTTCGGGTGTCGACTTGTGAAAGTGTGCGGACTTTATCACACCATAAAGCGGAGGACACAAGCCCTCGTGTATTTGGTCATACTAAGATGCACGGTGCAACATGTCGTAAATGAACATATATATATATATATATATATATATATATATATATATATATATATATATATATATATATATATATATATAAAGTAATGCAATTATACGCAAAAAGTGCTGCATTTTATTCGAGAAGATATGCTATCAGTGCGGAATGATACAAATAGTGCGGAAAGCAAGGGATTGGACGAATTAAAGGCGTCTCCCTCCAGGGGTAGGCCGCGAATGTTGTATTTTAACAAATTTAATGCTCGTGATGGAGACCACCTGAGTGTTCGTCGCGGCCTTTGTCCTTCCCTGGCTGTTGCATCATGAGTTCGGCAGGTTCGCCGCCGGACTGAGTTCTGTATAAAAAAGAGAAAAAAAAAGAGCGACACACTTGGGAGCCCCTGGTGTGGTCGAACCGCACTGGTCTGTTGTGGTTGTGCCCTTCCCCTATGCCCATGGTATCTCCGTATGTGATGATGTACGCGGAGAGTTTGTCTTGCAATTTTGCGAGGGCTGGGGTTAGCCGCATTGCTACGCGATGCACGGAACGTGCTGTGTGGTCTTGGTTGATGTTGCTCCGGCACGTTTGGTCGTGTCCGGTCTTTTAACGGCCGGACTCGAGAATTGCCTTAAAAGGCTGCTCAGATTTCGCCGCGAGAGCCGCTGTATGTTCCTCCGCTCGGAGGGAGCGCCCGTGTTTCCATTGACCGTGATGACTCTACGAGGGCCCGCATCTTGAGCTTGAGGTATGCATAATGCGGCACCGCGTTGAATTTTGCAAACGCGGTTCGTCCGAGCAGAGCGTGATAGCCGCTGCGAACGGGACTATGTCGAAGATTAACTCTCGCTCGAAATTATCCGGGATCCAAGACCACTTCCAGCAGTAATCGAGCCTCGCATAATTGGCCTCGACACCTGGTATGACGCCTTTGAAGGTCGTCGTTGTAGGTTTAATCCTTGAAGGGTCTATGCCCATCTTGCGACCGTATCCCGATAAAGCCGGTTCAGATATCCGCCGCCGCCCATCGACTCTCGTGAGGTGAAATCCATCAACGATTGGGTCTAAAACCAATGCGCGAATCCGCCATGGCGGATATCGGTCGGATGGTCTCTTCGATCGAAAGTGATCGGGCAAGAGGACCATGGGTTGAATTTTGGGGCGACTGGCTCCATCGCGTATACCTCCCTTAGTGCACGCTCCGCCCCTCTTGGGAATATGCGTTGCGATATCATGTTTACCGTCCAACTTGAGGGGGAATCCTTTTGTCCTATGTTGTTCGGCGGCCGGTCTCTTCCTAGTCATCGCTGTAGCCCTTGTCACTGTTTTCGCGATTAATTTGCCTACCTGCTTGAATACCCAACAATCTCTGCTGGTATGGTTAGCTGGCTTTTCGGGGTTCCATGTATTTGACAAGAGCGGTCGAGTATTCGGTCCAAATTGGACGGGCCCGGAGTGGTTCTTTTGAATGGCTTCTTCCGCTGACCGGTTTGAGCCTCGAATCCGCGTTGACTGCCGATCTTCATTGCTATCGCCGCACGCGGCGTTTGTTTTTTTTCGACGCAACCTGCCATTGCGGTCCTTGGTATCCGGACTGCCAGTGTTTTTGCCGAGGTTGTTATCGCGAGCGAGCCAGCTATCCTCTCCCGCATATAAACGGGTCATGAGGGATGTGAGGGCTGCCATGGATTTCGCTTCTCCGCCCTAGGTGCCGGGCCAGCCACTCGTCATGGATGTTATGTTTGAAGGCAGCGAGTGCCTCTGCATCCGGACAGTCGACGATTTGATTTTTCTTTGTTAAGAACCGTGTCCAGAATTGCCTGGCCGATTCGTCTGGCTGCTGGATTATGTGGCTTAGGTCATCTGCGTCCGGTGGTCGCACATATGTGCCCTGGAAGTTGTCGAGGAATGCGGCTTCCAGGTCTTCCCAGCATCCAATTGACTCTGCGGGCAGGCTGTTAAGCCAATGCCGAGCTGGTCCTTTAAGCTTGAGCGGGAGATATTTGATGGCGTGAAGATCGTCGCCGCGGGCCATGTGTATATGGAGGAGATAATCTCAATCCGCACCGCGGGTCTGTTGTGCCATCGTGGGATTCGATATTAACGGGTTTGAACCCTTCAGGATTTGATGATCCATTACTTCGCCAATGAAGCATAGTGGGTGTGCGGCGCCTCAGATTGAGCAATATCGCGACGTAGCTCGAGAGAGCGTTGTTCGCTGTGTTCGCCCGGCCGAGAAGTTGTATCCGTGCGACGGTATTCGCTGTGGGTCGGGGCGCCCACGTGATCCATAGATAGATCTGGATTGTCTTGCCTTGTCCTCCAATATATCTCGCAAGTCCGCGCGTTCCCGTGGCTTCCTGCTTTTAGAGCGATGCCGGGTACGGTTTTGGTGGAGGGCTTGCACGCCTCTATCGCGCCACGAGGTGGTCGGTCTGCCAGACAGCGCCGGTGATGCTGCCTCCTCTAATCGGGGAGCAACTTGCGTTTTGGGTAACTTTGGAGGGTGTTCGAGCTCATACTTTTGACGCGAGGACCTCGGTCCATCCGTCGGCCAAGAGGGTCTTGATCAGCTTGAAGTCGTTGTTGCTTTTTCTTTAGGCTGTTTGTCGTGGCCATTAGCCTGCGCTAAAACGCTCTTGTTCGACGGGATCCTCGGCATGACGAATTCATCGTCGCCGAGGCTTGCCTCGCTCCGGAGGGAGGTAAGTAATTGTCATCCTCGACCTCGCCGCCGCCTCTCCGAGGGCTTGCTTCGCCTCCTCCTACTGGATCGTCCGGAGGGAGTTGTCTTCGCACTTTCGGGGTGTTATTATCTCCGTGCGGAATCTCCATTCTTGCCATGGCGGATTTAGAGCGGCGCCACGACGCCGGCGCTTGGGCTGTTCTTTAAGGAATCGGCCTCCGCTGCTTCTTCGCCGTCCCCATCTTTTGGGGTGTCCACCATGTATATGTCGTATGACGAGGTGGTTTTCCAAAGTCTCGTAGGCACCGGTTCTTAGTAGTCTCCGCATCGCCGCCCATACCGCCGATGTCTTCGGAGTCGTAGTCGAGCACGCCGGTTAGATCGCCGACGGTGGCTACGGGTGGGTGGTGGGTGGGATCTGAATTTCTTCGTCATCCGCGTCCCAACCGCCCCGGCCGTAGTTCGCCAGGCTCTCCGGATAGCGAGAGATGCTTCAATGAATTTATGATATCGCCAAGGGCGAAAGTGCTGAAAGATGTCCGCAGCGGTGAATTCCATGATCGGCGCCAATCGGATTCGACCGGGCGGGGCGCAGGAGGTTCGGAGTCCGCAGGAGTCCGCACCTCGAGTCATGGGCTTTGCGTGAGACAAGGTAAGTGTTCGGCTCCATCGCCGCAGGAATTGCGGCTCCCGAGGTGGTGTCCAGCCATCCGTCCTCGATTCGAGCGATCGGCTCCGGACTATGAGTCGGAGCGGATTCGTAGCGGACCTCAAAGGGCTGTCCGCGGCAGAGTTAGGTCATGCCCATCGTGACAGCGCCACACGCCGGTATGGCTCGATCCATCAAGGATCAAGTCCCCGCGATATCGGCCGTGAAGTTTAGGCTTCCAAACCTGACCGATGGCCAGGGGCGAAGCTTAATCTGCTCCAGATGGCTGCGAGTTGGCCCTTGCGGCCGCCAATACGAAGATCTGTCCGGGAGAAAGGTCTCACCCAAGACTGCGTCGTTATCGATTGAAGAGGCCATCACGCCTATCGGTGACGCACACGCAGGAACTCTCAATGAAAGCACCAATGTCGGTGTCAAAACCGCGGATCTCGGTAGGGGGTCCCGGACTGTGCGTCTAGGCGGATGGTAACAGGAGACAAGGGACACGATGTTTACCTGTGTTCGGCCCTCTTGATGGAGGTAAAACCCTCGCCCCGCTTGATTGATATTGATATTGTGGATGTTTACAAGAGTGGATCTACCACGAGATCAAGGAGGCTAAACCCTAGAAGCTAGCCTATGGTATGATTGTAAGGGTTGTTGTGATTGTTGTCCTACGGACTAAAGCCATCCGGTTTATATAGACACCGGAGAGGGCTAGGGTTACATAGAGTCGGTTACAAGGGTAGGAGATCTACATATCCATATCGCCAAGCTTGCCTTCCACGCCAAGGAAAGTCCCATCCGGACACGGGGTGAAGTCTTCAATCTTGTATCTTCATAGTCTTGGAGTCCTGTCGATGATGATAGTCCGGCAAATGATAGTTCGGCTGATGATGGTAGTCCGGCTATCCGGACACCCCCTAATCCAGGACTCCCTCAATCATCATTATCTTCCTCACTAATTGGTGTAAGTGTCACAGGAACAGATTTCTGTGATGAGCTACTTTCTAATAAGGGAGTAGGTACAGTTACCTCATCAAGTTCTACTTTCCTCCCACTCACTTCTTTCGAGAGAAACTCCTTCTCTAGAAAGGATCCATTCTTAGCAACGAATGTCTTGCCTTCGGATCTGTGATAGAAGGTGTACCCAACAATTTCCTTTGGGTATCCTATGAAGACACATTTCTCCGATTTGGGTTCGAGCTTATCAGGTTGAAGTTTTTTCACATAAGCATCGCAGCCCCAAACTTTTAGAAACGACAACTTTGGTTTCTTGCCAAACCACAGTTCGTAAGGCGTCATCAACGGATTTTGATGGTGGCCTATTTAACGTGAATGCGGCCGTCTCTAAAGCATAACCCCAAAACGATAGCGGTAAATTAGTAAGAGACATCATAGATCGCACCATATCAAGTAAAGTACGATTACGACGTTCGGACACACCATTACGATGTGGTGTTCCGGGTGGCCTGAGTTGCGAAACTATTCCGCTTTGTTTCAAATGTAGACCAAACTCGTAACTCAAATATTCTCCTCCACGATCAGATCGTAGAAACTTTATTTTCTTGTTACGATGATTTTCAACTTCACTCTGAAATTCTTTGAACTTTTCAAATGTTTCAGTCTTATGTTTCATCAAGTAGATATATCCATATCTGCTCAAATCATTTGTGAAGGTGAGAAAATAACGATATCCGCCACGAGCCTCAACATTCATTGGACCACATACATCTGTATGTATGATCTCCAATAAATCTGTTGCTCTCTCCATTGTACCGGAGAACGGCATTTTAGTCATCTTGCCCATAAGGCACGGTTCGCAAGTACCAAGTGATTCATAATAAAGTGGTTCCAAAAGTCCATCAGTATGGAGTTTCTTCATGCGCTTTACACCGATATGACCCAAACGGCAGTGCCACAAGTAAGTTGCACTATCATTATCAACTCTGCATCTTTTGGCTTCAACATTATGAATATGTGTATCACTACTATCGAGATTCATCAAAAATAGACCACTCTTCAAGGGTGCACGACCATAAAAGATATTACTCATATAAATAGAACAACCATTATTCTCTGATTTAAATGAATAACCGTCTCGCATCAAACAAGATCCAGATATAATGTTCATGCTCAACGCTGGCACCAAATAACAATTATTTAGGTCTAATACTAATCCCAAGGTAGATGTAGAGGTAGCGTGCCGATCGCGATCACATCGACTTTGGAACCATTTCCACGCCAAGATCGTCACCTCGCCCTGGCCGTTGTTCGCTTAATCCGTAGTCCCTATTTCGAGTTGCAAATATTAGCAATGTAACCAGATCAAATACCCAGTGCTACTTCAAGCTCTAGTAAGGTACACATCAATAACATGTATATCACATATACCTTTGTTCACCTTGCCATCCTTCTTATCCGCCAAATACTTGGGGCAGTTCCGCTCAAAGGACCGGTCCGCTTGCAGAGTAGCATTCAGTTTCAGGCTTAGGTCCGCACTTGGGTTTCTTCTCCTGAGCAGCAACTTGCTTTCTGTTCTTCTTGAAGTTTCCCTTCTTCTTCCCTTTGCCCTTTTTCTTGAAACTAGTGGTCTTCTTGACCATCAACACTTGATGCTCCTTCTTGATTTCTACCTCTGCAGCCTTTAGCCTTGCAAAGAGCTCGGGAATTGTCTTTTCCATCCCTTGCATATTATAGTTCATCACAAAGCTTTTGTAGCTTGGTGGCAGTGATTGGAGAATTCTGTCAATGACGCTATCATCCGGAAGATTAACTCCTAGTTGAATCAAGTGATTATTATACCTAGACATCTTGAGTATATGCTCACTGACAGAACTATTCTCCTCCATCTTGCAGTTATAGAACTTATTGGAGACTTCATATCTCTCAATCCGGGCATTTGCTTGAAATATTAACTTCAACTCCTGGAACATCTCATATGCTCCATGACGTTCAAAACATCGTTGAAGTCCCGGTTCTAAGCCGTAAAGCATGGCACAATCGAACTATCGAGTAGTCATCAGCTTTGCTCGCTGCACATTCACAACATCCGGTGTTGCTCTCGCAAGAGGTTCGGAACCCAGCGGTGCTTCCAGGACGTAATTCTTCAGGCAGAATGAGGATAATCCTCAAGTTACGGACCCAGTCCGTGTAATTACTACCATCATATTTCAACTTTGCTTTCTCAAGGAACGCATTAAAATTCAACGGAACAACAACACGCGCCATCTATCTACAATCAACATAGACAAGCAAGATACTATCAGGTACTAAGTTCATGATAAATTTAAGTTAAATTAATCATATTACTTAAGAACTCCCACTTAGAAAGACATCTCTCTAATCCTCTAAGTGATCACGTGATTCAAATCAACTAAACCATAACCGATCATCACGTGAAATGGAGTAGTTTTCAATGGTGAACATCACTACGTTGATCATATCTACTATATGATTCACGCTCGACCTTTCGGTCTCAGTGTTCCGAGGCCATATCTGCATATGCTAGGCTCGTCAAGTTTAACTCGAGTATTCTGCGGTGCAAAACTGACTTGCACCCGCTGTAGATGGACGAGAGTTTATCACACCCAGTCATCACGTGATGTCCGGGCACGATTTAACTTTGGCAACGGTGCATACTCAGGAGAACACTTTTATCTTGAAATTTAGTGAGAGATCATCTTATAATGCTACCGTCAATCAAAGCAAGATAAGATGCATAAAAGATAAACATCACATGCAATCAATATAAGTGATATGATATGGCCATCATCATCTTGTGCTTGTGATCTCCATCTCCAAAGCACCTCCATGATCACCATCGTCACCGGCGCGACACCTTGATCTCCATCGTCGCATCGTTGTCGTTTATGCCGTCTATTGCTTCTACGACTATCGCTGCCGCTTAGTGATAAAGTAAAGCAATTACAGGGCATTTGCATTTCATACAATAAAGCGACAACCATATGGCTCCTGCCAGTTGCCGATAACTTCGGTTACAAAACATGATCATCTCATACAATAAAATATAGCATCACGTCTTGACCATATCACATCACAACATGCCCTGCAAAAACAAGTTAGACGTCCTCTACTTTGTTGTTGCAAGTTTTACGTGGTTGCTACGGGCTTAGAAAGAACCGTTCTTACCTACGCATCAAAACCACAATGATAGTTTGTCAAGTTGGTGCTATTTTAACCTTCGCAAGGACCGGCGAGCCACACTCGGTTCAACTAAAGTGAGAGAGACAGACACCCGCCAACACCTTTAAGCACGAAAGTGCTCGAACGGTGAAACCAGTCTCGCGTAAGCGTCTGGCGTAATGTCGGTCCGGCCGCTTCATCTCACAATACCGCTGAACCAAAGTATGACATGATGGTAAGCAGTATGACTTGTATCACCCATAACTCACTTGTGTTCTACTCGCATATATGACATCTACGCATAAAACCTGGCTCGGATGCCATCGTTGGGGAACGAGTAATTTCAAAAAATTCCTACGCACACGCAAGATCATGGTGATGCATAGCAACGAGAGGGAGAGTATGTCCACGCACTTTGTAGACCGAAAGCGAAGCGCTATGACAACGCAGTTGATGTAGTCGACGCCTTCACGATCCGACCGATCCAAGTACCGAACGCACGACACCTCCGAAGTTCAGCACACGCTCAACTCGATGACGATCCCGGACTCCTATCCAAAGAGGGTGTCGGGATGAGTTCCATCAAGACGACGGCGTGGTGACGATGATGATGTTCTATCGACGCAGGCTTCGCCTAAGCACCGCAACGATATGACCGAGGTGGAATATGGTGGAGGGGGCACCGCACACGGCTAAGGAACGATCACGAAGATCAACTTGTGTGTCATGGGGTGCCCCCTGCCCCCGTATATAAAGGAGCAAGGGGAGGCCGGCCGCCCTTGGGCGCGCCAGGAGGAGGAGTCCTCCTCCTAGTAGAGTAGGACTCCCTTTCCTAGTCCAACTAGGAAGGGGAAGGGGAAGGAAAGAGAGGGAGAGGGGAGGGAAGAGGGCCGCGCCTCCCCTAGTCCACCGGACTCCCATGGGAGGGGGCGCCACCTCCCGGGCTGCTGCCCTCTCTCTCCCTCAGCCCACTAAGGCCCAATACTTCCACAGGGGGGTTCCGTAACCCTCCAAAGACTCCGGTTTTCTCCGAAATCACCCGAACACTTCCGTGTCCGAATATAGTTGTACAATATATCAATCTTTATGTCTCGACCATTTCGAGACTCCTCGTCATGTCTGTGATCACATCCGGACTCAACAACCTTCATACATCAAAACATATAAACTCATAATGAAACCGCCATCGTAACTTTAAGCGTGCATGACCCTACGGGTTCGAGAATAATGTAGACATGACCGAGACACGCCTCCGGTCAATAACCAATAGCTGAACCTCGATGCTCATATTGGCTCCCACATATTCTACGAAGATCTTTATCGGTTAGACCGCATAACAACATACGTTGTTCCCTTTGTCATCGCATGTTACTTGCCCGAGATTCGATCGCTTCGGTATCTCAATACCTAGTTCAATCTCGCACGGCAAGTCTCTTTACTCGCTCCGTAATACATCATCTCACAACTAACTCATTAGTTGCAATGCTTGCAAGGCTTAAGTGATATGCATTACGGGAGGGCCCAGATACCTCTCCGACAATCGGAGTGACAAATCCTAATCTCGAAATACGCCAACCCAACAAGTACCTTTGGAGACACCAGAGCACCTTTATAATCACCCCGTTACGCCAGACGCTTTGGTAGCACACAAAGTGTTCCTCCGTAAACGGAGTTGCATAATCTCATAGTCATAGGAACATGTATAAGTCATGAAGAAAGCAATAGCAGAATACTAAACGATCAAGTGCTAAGCTAACAGAATGGGTCAAGTCAATCACATCATTCTCCTAATGACGTGATCCCGTTAATCAAATGACAACACATGTCTATGGTCAAGAAACATAACCATCTTTGATCAACGAGCTAGTCAAGGAGAGGCATACTATTGACACTCTGTTTGTCTATGTATTCACACAAGTATTATGTTTCTAGTTAATACAATTCTAGCATGAATAATAAACATTTATCATGATATAAGAAAATAAATAACAACTTTATTATTGCCTCTAGGGCATATTTCTTCAAAAACTACTACGGTTGCAGCAAAAATCGTCGTTGCGAGGTCGCAGCTCCGCCTGATGGATGTAGCAAAAAGCTTAGCCGGTAGTAGCAAAATCCAACTACGGTTGCAGCTCCCCCTTGTTATGAAGTGCCATTGAAGCTTTCTGTGTCTATGGTTGAAGCTTTTTCCAATAGCTGTTGAAGCTTTTCTAGGTGACTGTTGCAACACTTGCATACGCGGGTGGATCCGGCCATGGCGGTAAGCAGCCATGGCGGCCGGCGAGGGAGCGCCTGACCGTCGGCGATGGAGCCTGTAGTGGCGCAGTCGCAGCCCGATAGGAAAGGAGGAGGGGATGTGCGCGCATGAAGGATGCATGTAGGGGGTGGATCTAGCCATGGCAGCAGGCAGCCATGGCGGGTGCGCGAGGGAGCGCCTGGCCGCCAGTGATGGAGCTTGTGGTGGCCCCCGTCGCAACCCAGGGAGAGGGAGGGGATGCACGCGTGAGGGCTGGTCGGCTGGAGGTAGGGGATGGAGGCGGGGTGCGCGGGACCACTGCGTATTGCGCGTTGGGCCAGCGTGGCGAGCGAGCCGGCCGAAAGTTCGGCCGGTGCACCGCGCCCAACCATTTCCCAGAAGAAAAAGATCGATTATTTGCTTTTTTAGGGAAAAGAGACTGTTTGCTATGAGAGAATGTCACTTACTTTTTTTTACATTGTGAAAATTACCACAAATCCTAACAAGTTGTTTCTGGAGAATAATTATCAACAAGTTATTTTTTTGCAATGATATCAACAAGTAATTTACAGGTAAGCTTATTGGTTATTAAAACTGGGATGCAACTCGTTCTACTAAAAAGCATGATGCCACTCACTTTGACTAAAAAGGTTATATGCTTGCATCTAGCAATAGTCCAATGAATATATAGCTAGCGAATATATACTGTATATAAGCTTATTTTATTTTTTTAATATATGTTTACACGGTCACATGCTTGCATCTAGCAGCAGTCCAATGAATATATACGGTCAATGAGCCTATTTTATTTTTTTAATATATATTTACTTTTGTATATAGGAGAAAAAACCCCATGGCTTCGGATGATGCTTTAAAAATGTGGATTGATAAAGTTACTAACGTAATTATGATGGATCAGACTTAATACTAATCAAGTTTTACACAATCAAAAAAATGCATGTAAATAATTGTTCTTCTTCTGTATACATGCTGCGCATGATTATACAAAAGGTGTATTTTTATATATGTTTATTTTTGTATATTATGATAGAGATGGAGATGGATTATGTCAACGTTTAAAAATAATATATTAACAAGAGTCCCAAGACGATGTCGTTGGAAGGGGTCAAAACCTCAAATAAATAAACTAAAAAGTCAGTGGTTCGTTGGAAGGGGTCAAAACCTCAAATAAATAAACTAAAAAGTCTGTAGTAACGCACGGACATCCTACTAATCTAAGTTACTCTCCATTATCACCGACCCCGCAGCAATGTATACAGCCATCAATCCTAGCTATAGCACATCCTCACGTACAATCATCCTTATATCTGGTCCTGCATTGATATGCACATGCATAGTCATCTCCTTCCTCACGTATCTCGGACAGACAGCAGTACACCGTCCAGCTGGTGATTTTATGAGAGACACGACAAGCCTGCATCAAAGTACGTGCAACTCCACTGATCGAAAGTTCACAGAAATATTTCACTTATTAGCGACAAACAGAAAACACATGAAAGTTGCACATAGTTCAGCAGTACCACCAAATCATTTTCATTTTTAATTGTACGTTGGTACCACACTTGCTCACCTACTCACGAATTAGTACCGCTACTCGTGCATGTCGCGGTTCAGTACCAACTCAGGGCCTAAGTAATGCAAAACGGTTTAAGCTGCGTATAAAGACGTATTGACGGCGTATCTGACCGCTGGGACCCGCGTGCCAGGAGCCAACTTGGCATATTTTTTGCAGAAAACACCTTTGTTTTAAATTAAATCACTCCCAGCCGCCTCACCTGTGCCCCACCGCCTCTACCTTGCCGGGCTTGCTCGCCGGAGCCCCGTTGCCGGGCGCCGGAGCCCAGTCGCTGGCTCGTCGGAGCAGCGGCTGGCTCGCCAGAGCACGGTGCCCCTCTCCCATCTCCTTCATTTCCTCTCCTGTTCGCTGGCTCGCCGGGGCGGTGGTGGTCGGCGACGCTGGTGGGGTTGCACAGGTGGGTGATGGTGGCGGTGTGGGCGACGAGGGCTGAGGGCGGCGTGGTCGCCGGTGGCCAAACGGGAACAGCCGCTGGAGTCAAACCCCGCTGCCCGTGTGGTTCGTCCACGAATCCCAGATCCGATATTCCGATCGAGCTAGAAGATGCAGCTTCGCATGGGCTGCAGGACGGCCCAACCGCGGCCCAGGACCACACACATATATTCCTAAAAAAGGATAATTCTTATCAGCTTTTTTTGTAATTATATGTTAGTACTATTTAGTGACAAGCACCACACTAGAACCCACGCACGGCAATATTTTATGTGGGTTAGTATTATTTAGTGCCAAGCATGAACTTTTTTCTAAAATTTATGTGGATTAAAAAAAGAATGTAAGAATATGTGTCTTCACTCAGGACCACATGCATGCACAATTATTATGCATCCTCATTGTAATTTTCAAATACACAGTTAAAAAATTATATGCCCAACTCAGAGTTACTGCGTATATTTTTTGTATTTTTTTAATGCACAGTTACTCGAAAAAATGATAACATGTACTAAAATTTATTGTGTTATCGTAATAAATTTTATAATGCATGATGAAAATTTTAGAAAATACATTTACAACTTTTAAATACTCGTTCAACTTTTTCCAAAAATGTTCTGAACTTTTTTTTCAAATGCACAAACACTTTATTTACCTTTCAGATTAATTATAAGTTTTTTGAATGTCAACCCAAAAACAAAGCGGAGACCAGCAGGTCTATTATTCAGACCTTGTGTATTCTTCAGACCGAACACAGTGTACGCAACGTATATTGAAAAAATTTATACACACATATATATAGATATCGTATATTATAAAATGTTCAACATATAAACGATAAAATTTCTGTAATACGAAATCGTATATTTAAATAAGATCATTGTATATTAACAAATGTTTAATATATATATTAAAAGATGTGGTGAACATTTTCTAATATACGATACGCTTTTATACGATGAACTTTTAATATATGATGCAATGAACATATTTTTAATTATACGACGTGATGAACATTTTTTTTAATGTCAGATAATATTTTTTGTATCGTATAAAAATCGGAACTGCTCGGAGTTTAAAGACGTATACGAACGAGTTGACGCATAGGCAAGCGAGCGAGCGCTGCGAACGACTTGGCGCGGATCGATTTCCGGCGGACGGGCGCGCAAATTTTTGTACTTCGTAAAAAAAATCGAACGTTGCAAGGTATAAAAGGATTAGGCGTCCCTATTAAAGCAATAGTAGCAGGAGCAGCTCAGCGGCAGCCAGCTAGCGCTTCCAACCGCACGGCGTGGGTTCAAAACCCGGCGGCAATCGCGCGTGTCGTCACTGTCGAGAAAAATATTTTCATCAGCCCTTGACAGCGGGTCCCAGCGGTCAGATATGCCGTCAATATGTCTTTATACGCAGCTTAGGCCCCAGCGGTCAGATATGCCGTCAATACGTCTTTATACGCAGCTTAGACCGTTTTGCATTACTTAGGCCCTAAGTTGGTACTGAACTGCGACATGCACGAGTACTGTTATTAAATACAAGGTAAGGGTTCTATTTGTAAAAGAGCATGCCACATCAGCCCCTGACAGCGGGTCCCAGCGGTCAGATACGTCTTTATACGCAGCTTAGACCGTTTTGCATCACTTAGGCCCTGAGTTGGTACTGAACTGCGACATGCACGAGTACTGCTACTGATTCGTGAGTAGGTGGTAAGGGTTCTATTTGTAAAAGAGCATGCCACATCAGCCCCTGACAGCGGGTCCCAGCGGTCAGATACGCCGTCAATACGTCTTTATACGCAGCTTAGACCGTTTTGCATCACTTGGACCTTGAGTTGGTATTGAACTGCGACATGCACGAGTAGTGGTACTGATTCGTGAGTAGGTGAGCAAGTGTGGTACCAATGTGCAGTTAACTCACTTGTAGCGTTCCCCATCGGGTTGCCGTCGAACCGTCCGATCCTGAAGTGCTCGAGCTCCACGCCAGCTTCTGCCGCCGTCCCTGACTCACCGTCCAACGCCATCTCAGCGAGGATCCTCCCGATGGCGGGGCCCATCTTGAACCCATGACCGGAGAACCCGGCGCCGACCACCACGTCCCTGCCGAACTCCTCGCCGCCAAGGAAGTCGATCACGAAGTCCTCGTCGGGAGTCATGGAGTACATGCACGCCTGCCGGAGCACCGGCCCACCGGCAGTGTCGACGTGGCTCGGCATCACCTCGTTGATCCACCGTGCCACGGGATCCGCCAGCCCACCCTCGCCCTCGCTGGTGCCGATGGTCCAGTCCCTGCTGTCCGGGTCACACGGCGGCCCGCCGTGCATGGCGATCTTGATCAGGCCCGGGTACTCCATCGACGGCGTGCTGTAGATGCACGGGTCGCCGTAGCTCGAGAACGTCGGGAAGCCGGCCTCCGTCGTGAGCTCCCGCTCGTGCCCGGGCTTCACCTTCCAGTAGCAGAGGAGGGTGTGGAGCGGCTGCACGGGCAAGTCGACGCCGGTGACGGACTTCACCAGCTTGCTCGTCCATGCACCCACCGTGATGATGCACTTGGCGCCATGGAACTCCTCGCCGCTTCATGTCTTCACCACGATCGTCGTTCCTTCTCCTGGTCAAAAGATTTCAAGTTTGGTTACTTTGATTGGTCTCGTTTCACTTCGTGTATACATGGTGGGTGCATGGACGATGCCAACTGAAAAATGCAATAATTGTACAATGCTCAAATTGGCATTTGCGTGTATATCGGCATGGAAATTATGACGGTACGGCAGTGTCATATGCACCGGTAAAAATCCTCCATAAATTGTAAAGTATGAACAGATCTTCCGTCAGCAGACCAACACAGAATTTGTTAAACCAAAGCTAACTCAGCCGCTCGGCTCGGCTCACGTGCAGGAGGCGATGTATGGAAATGCACTGACCTTTCTTTCTGGCCACGACGTCGATCACCTCCGTCCTGTCTCTCACGACGGCGCCCACCTTGGCGGCGAGCGCCTGGAACATGGCCACTGCCTTGGTCGCCTTGATCACCCCGCCCAGCTCGCTGCTCGCCGCCGCCCACCCCTCCGGCACTCTGAACGCCTCCGCCCACGCCGGCCGCGGCGCGGACCCCGTCGGTGCGAGCTCGGTGGCGCCGCTGGCGACGACGGCGCGGAAGTTGGGATCATCCCGGGGCCCCAGGTCGAGGTGCGGGGTGGGCGTGAGCACGGAGTACCCGGCGTCCCGCTGGGCGTCGTCCCAGAGCCGGCGCGCGAGGCGGACCATCGGCGGGTAGTGCGGCTGCGGGTAGGTGTCCCGGACGGCGCGGGACTCGCCGTGCGACGAGCCGCGGTGGTGGAGGAGGTCGAAGCGCTCGAGCAGGAGCACGCGCGCGCCGCGGGACGCCGCCGCGTGCGCCGCGCAGCTGCCCATGAGGCCCGCGCCCACGACGATCACGTCGAAATCAAGCGAGCGCTCGGTGGGAGGAGCAGCCATGGTTGCTGATCGGGGAGATGGGAGGAGCGTACGAGGCGCTGCGCCGAGGGAGGGGGGAGAGCGGGGCGGGAGCGGCTGGCTTTATGGCAGGTAGGTGGCTAGGGTTTTATGGAAGGAATGGTTTATAGATATAGTTCGAAGCATCGTGGCCCTCCAACCAGCGTCATCAAACGGTATGAATCGCTCCCGTCCACGCGCCGCGGTCTGAGGGAACCACCTGCGGGCACGGGTCATTTGACTTTCTTTTTTCTAGGGGCACGGGTCATTTGACGACTTACCACGTCCCCGGTGGAGATTGGACAGGGATCGTCTGACATACTGCAAGCCAGTGACCAAACTGCCGCACGTCAGGGGAGTCGAGTCCGTGGAGATTGAAGGCTATCCAATGCGGCTTGTATCAATCCGCCAAGCAATCCTGATATATTTTTTCCGGCAAAGTGAGGGGATGGGGGGACTTGCGGAGTCGGTCAGCAACCACGTAGGACTTTGACACCTCCCCCTACTTATTCCCCCCTCCCGTTCTCATTTT
The DNA here is from genome assembly GCA_021605205.1 of Aegilops longissima. Classification (NCBI taxonomy): domain Eukaryota; kingdom Viridiplantae; phylum Streptophyta; class Magnoliopsida; order Poales; family Poaceae; genus Aegilops; species Aegilops longissima. The sequence continues at coordinate 490,974,540 of CM038680.1, forward strand.
CCACCATTCAGCATCTTCTCCCCACTGCATTGCATCTGCACGCTTCCCCTCCACCGCCGTGGTTGTACCTCTCTGACTGGTACACAACTCGCCTTCGCCTTTCTGGCGGGCGCTGCCCGCCCAGACCTTCGTGGCGGGTACACTCCGCCCCCCTGCCGATGTAATCCATGGCAGACACCACACCTGGTACATGTTCGGTCAAATGCCATTGAGCTTATTTTCAAACCCCTTGTCGTTTTTTAGAGTAAGAAAGATGGCGGGGTACTTGACCACGGAGGATAAGTTGTTTATATGATGCATGGTTGGTCACATCCACGGATTTCATAGGCAGGAGAAGAGGGGAAACCTTCTGTCAATAAATGCATGAATCGTTTCACGCACAAAAGCACATTGCGCCGTATGACATGCATATCATCCATGATCGCAATGTGAGGTCGTTATCGTATCGATTGACCTCTGCACCAAGTTTTGTGGTACGGTTGATATGCTGGAGGCGAGGTGGCCCTTGCGCACGGCAGAGGAGGAGATCATAAATTTTGCTTCTTCTTGTTCATTTTGTTGATTGATTCGTTCATTCATTCAATATTGCTATTCACATTGTGTAGCTCGCACGCGTTGCTATGATGTACCACAAGATAGTGGGACAACCTTCTAAAAGCAGGCTTCATAATTAGGCCATCTACAATCCGAAGCCCTTAGAGAGGTGCTTACACAAAATAAATCAGTTTTTTCTCAAACACCGGGGGTTATTTCTATAGCAGAGGTGCCTAAATAAGCACCTACGTTCTACAAATAAGCATCAGCGCTTAAGTGATTTATTTTTCAAAGCACTTCCTTAAGCATCTTGCATTGTACATGGCCTTAGAAACCGTCTGCTGCAAAGACGTTGTATTTCGCTTTCACAGAATCAGGAATGTAAATTGCACAGTATATAAATATCATGTCATTCAGCCATCCATCTTTTATGGTTCTTATGTGAACAAATCATACGTACTGATTCTCCTTTTGTGTGGACAATACAGATGCGTCAGCAAAAAACAATCATGGAACATCACTTGATGCACTTTCTTGCTGGTTATATTTCCATGTTTTCTGGAGGGATAAGTATACTTTTAGTCCCTCAACTTTCTCGATAATATAGCAAATGGTCCCTCAACTTCAAAACCAATAAAACTTAGTCCCCCATTTTTTCAAACCGGATAACTTTAGTCCCTCATACCACTTTCGGTTTCATGGATCATGTGGCATGGTTTTGACCCTGGTGGCCGTGGCAGCTTCTGCGAGGGACGATGCATGGTCTTGTACCATGTATCTTTACTTGTTGTATCCCATGGTATGACTGCAGCTTCTTTTCGTGCTTTTGAACAATTTGAAACATGTGTTTGCTTGTTGTACCATGTTGAATTATGTATTTGCTACATAAATTTAGCACTGTTGAAACATGTTCTGTATGGATTAAACGATGGTTTGTGGTACTGAAGGACGGTCAGTGTCTCATGTAATATATAATTAATACCATATGTTATGACGAGTTCAAAAATATTGTCATGTGCTAGAATATGTGAAAACTAGCATGATCCCAGTTCAAATATGTGAAAATTGGCCATCTACGACTAAAACAATTCAAATTGGGCCATTTACTGTTAAAACAGTGTAATCAGCACTTAAACCCAATCTACAGAAGAATAAAGGATGTTATGGTCATTTCAGCATGTTTCAGCATCAGCCGCAGCTGCCACTGCACAACTACCAAACGGCTGCACTTCAGCTCCAACCTTCCAGCCACAGCTAGCAGCTACAGCCGCTCCTTCCAGCTGGAGCCGGTGCAGTTACAGCCGAAGAAGCTGCAGCCCAAACAAACACACCCCTAGCTTGGTCACCGTACTCGCCACATCGAGCTTTGACGATGCATGGGCGCCGGCCACAGCGAGGCCGATGAGGTCCTTGGCTGGCACCGCGTTTTATTGACATTGAGCTGAACACCACGGTACAATTTATTTTGCATCCCCATTTTTTCCTGGTCGTTCCTCATATCAGTCGAAGTTAGCTACTACCAGGTTGATGGACTCCTGCAGGGTAAATCGATTAGCTAGCATGCGTCGCTTGTGTACGTATGCATCTCTCTTCGTGTAGCGTGTACTGCGGTACTTAGCTCGGAAACGCGTCCCGGCTAGAAGTACACAAGTAACAGATGCATTCACGATTGGAGCCCGCGCGGACCGGGGCGGCCGCCGTCGTCCTAGGGGCCGGTTTGAGATACTGTCCCTGTCCGGCGCCGGCGTCTCCTGGAACAACGGGGCTCGCCGCGTACCTCGCCTGTGGGCGGTAGCGTGACGGGAGAGCTGTCCGCGTCCGGGCTCTGGCCCCGTCATGGTGATTGCAGCCACGTCCGGCAACACCACGTACGAGAGGCTGCCGCTGGATCAAGACGCCAAGAATGCGCCATGGGCCCGTGCGTGGCATTGGTGTGGAGGAGGAAAAGAGCCGGTGTTGTGATGAATAAATAAGCAGTTTTTCGATTAAATTAATCCATGAATAAATCATGAGCATGACATGACAGTATTGATAACACACTGATTACGATCTAACAAAGCATGTACTACGCACATAGTAGAAACATCTACGCATATCGCTAATCTCGCTACAACGAAAAAAAAACACGAGAGGGATAAGCGATGTATACCCTCCAATCGGCCACGCGGCGGTGGTGACGGTGGCAGCAGCCGCGTCATCCTCGGCGGCCTTCTTGTCGGCCTCGGCCTTCTCAGCGGCGGCACGGTCGGCGACGGTCGACATGGTGATGACGAAGGTGATGCAGACGTAGATGAACAGAAGCGAGTAGTCGCGTAGTCGCTACCCAAAAACCTAATCGCCCCTCTCCCGTACAGGATCCGGAGAGGTGGGGTTTCGGAGGCCTGCTCTCCCGTCAACCGTGTACGCGGTGAACAGGGTGGAGTCACTGGCGGCAGCAGCAACAGAGGAACGACGTGGGCGTGGAGGCGTAGATGCGTTTTGTTTTTGCGGCGGCTAGGGTTGGCAGCGCCCCACATATATATGAGCGGCCGCGCGTGGAGAGACGTGGGCTGAACCCACGTCCAAGTCGGTAGCCCACGATCCGACGTCTCAGATCATGACCCTACCTGTCAAAGACTCTCCGTTCCTGACCGGCAAAAAGAAGCGCATAGGAGTGAGCTTGGCTCGGCTCAATCCCGCAACCCGCGACGCGACACGATGCGTCGAGGCGAGCGGAGGAGGAGGAGTGCGCGAGGGCTTCTTTTCTTCTCAAGCTCCAATAGCATGAGGGAGAGAATCCCTTATAAACCACTCCAACTCTTCTTTCACTAGCATGGTGGGACTAAACTTCCCACCACCTTGTCATGCCACCTACATGGGCCCTTAGAGATTAAATCTGAAATTGTCGTATGGGCTCTAGGCCCATCTCATATTTCAACAATCCCCCACCAGATCTTAGGGGCCGACTTTGTCCTTTGTTCCAAACGATGTTTTGATATACCAGCATCTCAGTGGAGACCGATTAAGGTTGAGCTCCACCTAGACCAAGTAGTTACATTCCTTCACAACTGAACGATGGACTATGCCTTGAATTGTCAGTTTGGCGTCAGGAAGTTTCACCACCACTACTAGGAAAAAGCCTACTAATGGCGCACCGGTTTTGCCTACTAATGGCGCACTACCGGTGCGCCATTAGTAGCACGCCATTAGAATTTTTTACTAATGGCGCACCACTGGTGCGCCATTAGTATCTGGTGCGCCATTAGTATGTAACTCCATGCGCCATTAGTATGCCTCCCGGGGGGCCACATGTAACCATGTGCTTTGTCACACTAATGGCGCACTCTGCCTTGATGCGCCATTAGTATCCTTTGGCATACTAATGGCGCACTCTGCCTTGATGCGCCATTAGTATGAATATTTGGTTTTTTTTGCTTTTTTGATTTTTGCACAGGTTACAAAATATATTATTGGACAGAATATAGACAGCAGCACACAGCAACATCAGATTCATCGAATACAATAGAAGATTAGTCTCCGAATACAATTCATCATATTAGTCTCTGAATTCAAAAGACCGAACAAAAATAAAACATTACAAGTCTCAAGACCGCGAGTATCGAGTTTGTCTTCACATTACAAGTCGATATCGATCATCTAAACTACCATCATCAGTGTGTGCGCCGCCATCATCAGTGGTGGCATCTTCGGCGGCACCATCAATGGTGTCATCCCCGACGCCACTAGGGGTTGTGTAACCAGGATCGGTGTCTTCCGCGGCGTCCTCATAGCGGTGAGGTTGTTCCACCATCTCCTGGGACAGCTCCCAGAATTGCTTGCCGCCCGAACCACCGGCCTCAGCGTTGTGGGCCATGTTTCGCTCTAAATAGGAAAAAAGTTTGGTCAAAAAGTTGGTTATTGTCAAGGAACAAGATCATGGTCTCATCATTTAGGGTTTGTCGACATTGAGGCACCCTAAAAGCCTAAGCTTTCATCATTTAGGGTTTGTTGACGCCGAGGCACCCTAAAAGCCTAAGCGTACATCATTTAGGTTCTCATCGACACCGAGGCATCCGCGGCAGCCAAGTTAAGTTTTCATCATTTAGGGTTTATCGATGCCGAGGCACCCTAGGTTGGGCCTAATCACTTGGCACTAATCACTTGGCTCTATTGCCACCTATGTTGGGTTTATCATCTAGGGTTTATCGATGCTAAGGAGAATTCTAAGTTGGGCCTAATCACTTGGCTCTATTGCCACCTATGGTTTAATGCAGCAAGAATGGCGGGCAGTTGATCCTACTTAACTAAGTACTAAGATACCCGCCCATGCATTAGTCAAGTACCCCATATGTCCTATTTTAGCAAAGTCATGCTAAAATTCACGGAAAATTTCAGCATGACCTTTGCTGAAAATAGGACATATGGAGTACCAATTTGCCGTAACGGAAGTTAATCAACATTCCGACAAACTCAAGGGCCTCTCGGGTACTGCAAATTCATCTCGACACGATGGTCGGAGACATGACCTTTGCAAAATGGTCGGAGACACGATGGTCTTTCTCAATGTGATCAATTGATGGATCAACACATAAAACATGTCCAATAAGTATGATTTATAGAGTCAACATCAAGATGAATATATATAAAGTTTTTCTTCATCAGCCAGGCCCATGTAAGTAATCGCATCCAGCAACTATTTCGCTACTCGCAACTAACTACACTCTGTATTTATAGATTCATTTCAGATGAGATCAGATTGAGCTCCAACTGTAGCTGCAGCTGAGGGATCCATGAGCCATCATGCCAACCAGCCAGAAATAAACTTTACTTTCCAAAGGAAATAAAATACAATGCATACATACATACTTAAGCAGGTAGATAGATAGATAGATAGATAGATGAGCATGTTCAGTTTACAAGAATGAATATAAACAAGCAAAGAATGCATGCAAGTTTAAAGTAAAACGCTTCGAGTTAATGCAAGTACTCCTCTTGCTCTCTACTTTCTCTCTTCTCTTCTTCATTTAATTAACTGAATTTTACTGATGTTATTGTTAACTGAATTTTAATCAGCTGCTGAAGAACACCTTCAGTTTCGTCAGATATAGGTGTAGTTTTCAGTCTATGTCGGTTTCATCGAGAAGTTTGCTTTCGTTTCAAATAATCCGAGCTGCGCCTCGGTCGTAGTTTGTTAGGTTTCTCCGGCCCCGACCCGACCATGGGATGGCACGAACTAGACGATCATGGCTGCATCGCGGTGACGCGCGGGAGCGCTGGGATGGCAGTGCTCACGACCGGAAGTGGCCTAGTTTCTCGTTTTCATTAGCTGTGTAATCGCTGAATAAGAAGAGAAATAGAGAGCAGAAAAGCTGGAAGTTGAACGCGGACAAAGGTCGACGTTTGAGTTTTCGAGGCAACTCTCCACGCCTCCCTCCGAGTTTTCGAGGGCCCACGCCTCCCCTCCAAAGGGCAGGACGCTTGAGTTTTCGAGGCAACTCCCCACGCCTCCCCTCCACCGGCAACTCCCCACGACGCAGAGGGGTTTTCTTCCCACGCCCGTAACTCCTCCTATTCCATTGCCGCCCATCTTCCTCCCTCTGCCTCCCTCCTCATTACATTGCCGCCCATCTTCCTCCCTCTACCTCCCTCTCGCCTCCAAGATCAAGCAACTCCCCTCGCCTCCACCATCGCTGGCCAGAGGGCAATGGCGGAGGAATCATGGAGCAACTCCTCCGTCTGCCAAGAGAATGACGGAGGCATCGTGGAGCAACTCCTCTGCTCGCCAAGCATCACCGCAGGTGAGGCGTCGGCAAGGAGCCGCTGGTGGTCGACGACGACGCTCGGTCCCCGGCGAAGCGGGACTACACCGTGCCGCTCAAGGTTGATATCCACTGAAGGAGCCACTGGATGTCGATGCACCAGCAATCCGCATTTAGCCGACAAGATGATCCGCAAGATGAGGAGGAGGCTCGGCAGCATGCGTTCTCGAATATCGGCGTTGATGTCGAGTATACCAGGAAGACAAACCTCCGCAAATTGCTGCAGTTCTGCGCTTATGCGTGGAGGATCTCCTCCGGTATACCACATCACCAAGGCAACCAAATGGTAAAAACATCCAGTTCAAGTAGTTTTTGGTGATCATACGAATGTTGTCTACAAGTTTTTGTGATCATTTAGTAGCTGTTATGAATGTTGTCTTGTAATGCAAAAGATTGCAAAAAAATACATCATTGAGATGTTATGCTTGCTGTGTTGATCGTATGCAAATGTTGTCTTGTAGTTGTTGTGATCATTTTGTAGTTGTTGTGATCATACTGTTTTAACTGAATTTTGGTCGAATCAAGATGCTATTTTAACTGAATTTTGCTTCAACTGAACCCATTTTAATTCTGTAGTTTCAAGTTTTTGAAGTAGATGAATTTGAATGCTAAAGATTATTTTGAATGTTGTCTTGTAATGCAAAAGATTGCAAAAAAAAATACATCATTGAGATGTTATGCTTGCTGTTTTGATCATACATAATGTTGTCTTGTAGTTGTTGTGATCATTCAAGAGTTGTTGTGATCATACTGTTTTAACTGAATTTTGGTCGAATCAAGATGCTATTTTAACTGAATATTGCTTCAACTGAACCCATTTTAATTATGTAGTTTCTAAAGTTTTTGAAGTAGATGAATTTGAATGCTAAAGATTATTTTGATGCAGGCCCAAGGAACTCCGCCCGCCTCCTGCAGGAGAAGAAGTCAGTACACCTTTGTTGGCTTCTGCATTGGAGGCGACAAGGAGAAGCTGAAGTTGTCTGGTTTGGAGATCAACCCCGACAAGTGCACGCCGACTTGCAGCGCAAATGGAGAGTTCCAAACAATGGAAAGAAGTGGCGTCTTTGGCTGAGTTTCCAGCCAGCCCCATCCACCCATCCTACTCAAAAATGAAGCGGAAGATCGACAGAATTGGACCACCTACTATGGGGGACAGCCCACCGCCAAACAAGCTCATCGAGTACGCCATTGAAAGATGCGTCGTCACCTACGAGGCATGGAAGAAAATCAAAATCACCAAAGAAGGTTTCGAGCTCGGCAAGAGGCGGAGGATCATTGGGATGACCCCTACTCATGGGGATATTGAGTTGTTTGTGGTATTGGGATGACCCTACTACCGTGTCTCAGGTTTGTAGTTATGTGGTTGAACAAGTTTGCTTTTGTTATGTTGAACAAGTTTGCTTTTGTTATGTTGAACAAGTTTGCTTTTGTAATGATGAACAAGTTTGCTTTGGTTGTCGAGTTGACATCATCTCATCGCTGAGCATGGTTTAGTTTTACCTTTATCTATTTATTATTTAGGCGAGCTATTCGGGCATGGAAGATATAATCATCCTTATGGTGAGGATCGCAATGTTTTTAGCTTCCAAGTTTCTAATGACACATGATCTTTCCAACCACATAACTTAACGCAAACATTTTGTAATCGCCCGATGCGGCTATATCTCCCACGTCGAGGCACGACTTAGAGGCATAACCGCATTGAAAGCAATGTCGCAAGTGAGGTAATCTTCACACAACCCATGTAATAAATTAAGGAGAAAGGTACATAGTTGGCTTACAATCGCCACGCCACACAAAGACATAATTAAACATACATCATTCAGAGTACACTCAAGGTCCGACTACGGAACCAAAATAAAGAAGATACCCCAACTGCTAACACAGATCCCGAATCGTCCCAACTGGGCACCACTATCGATCATCTGAAACGACACATAGTAACGACCACGCCTCGTCGAACTCCCACTTGAGCTCGGTGGAATCATCTGCACCGGCCTCATCGGAACCTCGCAACTGTGTTTGAAGTAACTGTGAGTCACGGGACTCAGCAATCTCACACCCGCGAGATCAAGACTATTTAAGCTTTAGGGAGGACATGGTAGTAAAGTTGAGCTACAGCAAGCGACTAGCATATATGGTGGCTACATCGCAAAAGAGAGCGAGAAGAGAAGCAAAGCACGGTCGTGAAACTAGTATGATCAAGAAGTGATCCTGAACTACTTACGCCGACATAACTCCAACATCGTGTTCACTTCCGGACTCACGAGAAGAGACCATCACGGTTACACACGCTGATTGATGTGTATTTTAAAGAGGTCATCTTTGTGTTATCTACAACCGGACATTAACAAATTCCCATCTGCCTCATAACATGCAGCACGGCTTTGAAAGATATTACCTGCAGGGTGTCCCAACTTAGCCCATTATAAGCTCTCACGGTCAACGAAGGATTATTCCTTCTACCGGGAAGACCCGATCAATCTCGGAATCCCGGACTACAAGATATTTCGACCGCAATAAAACAAGACCAGCAAGACCACCCGATTGTGCCGACAAATCCCGATAGGAGCTGCACATATCTCGCTCTCGTGGCACACCGGATAAGCTAAGCGTCAGAACCGACGTAATCCATGTTGCCAAGGAATGGTCCCGCACGGTGCTCTAGTTTGGACCAACGCCGAGGAGCACCGCCCGGGGTTTAAAATAAGATGACCCTCGGGCTCGCGAAACCCGGGGAAAAGGCTTAGGTGGCAAATGGTAAAACCAATGTTGGGCCTTGCCGACGAGTCTTATTCAAAGCGAACTGTCAAGGGGTCCCATAAATCACCCAACCGTAAGGAACGCAAAATCAAGGAACATAACACCGGTATGACGGAAACTAGGGTGGCAAGAGTGGAACAAAACACCAGGCATAAGGCCGAGCCTTCCACCCTTTACCAAGTATATAGATGTGTTAAGCATAGCAGATATATTATATATTGTGATATCCCCAACAAGTAAACATGTTCCAAAAAGGAACAACCTCTCCATGTTCCAACAAGGAACAAATCTCAGCTTCACCTGCAACTAACAACGCTATAAGAGGGGCTGAGCGAAGCGGTAACATAGCCAATCAACGGTTTGCTAGGAAAGGATGGTTAGAGGCTGACATGGCAATATGGGTGGCATGATATAGCAAGTGGTAGGCATCGCAGCATAGGCATAGCAAAAGAGCGAGCAACTAGCATAGCAAAGATAGAAGTGATTTCGAGGGTATGATCATCTTGCCTGCAATGTTCTCAGAGTTGTCGAAAGCCTGATCCTCGAAAATGTTCTCAACAGGTTCCTCGTAAGCGTACTCGTCTCCCGGCTCTACCCAAAGCAACAACAAAACAAGGGACCACAATAAATCACGGTGCAATGCACAATCAACAAGATGCAACATGACATGAAATGCAATGATGAGATATGCAAAGCGTAAGAGCACTCCGAAGGTAATGGAAAACCGGGCATCATCTTGGCAAACCAAGCATGCCATCGGAAAGATGAGGTGATTTCGTAGAAATCGATATAGAGATCACCGAAACGGATGCACGGGTTGGATATGACGGCAAAACAAGAATGGTGAGAAACCTACGATAACATCATGTAGAAACAAAGCCATGCATGTGTGCAAACTACCTCATAGCACAAACAATTAAATATGCCCATCATAAAACAACACCTAATGATGACGCAAAAGACATGAACACAAACTTGCCCAAATGCAAAAACCAATGACACCACTGAGTTGGTGGGATTTTTCTACCCAAAAACATATATAATATGTTAGGGTTGCATTAGGAAAACATCACAAAAACAACAAGTTAAAACCTGCCTAAAAGGAAACTAATGTAGTGGCAATTTCCATATTTGGAAAGGTCCAGATTTGGACTTGCCTAAAACAGAAATGATACAAAGCTGTAAATGGAAAGAAAAATAAAATAAGCACGGAGGAGGGTGCTGAGAGGTGACAGGGTGACCCACCGTCATAGAGGCAGGTTAACAGGTTTAAAGGGGGGAAGAAAAGAGCCCTGTGGGGATTCAACCCGGTCTCCCCGGTGGAAACCCTCCCCTGTTACCACTGGGCTGGGGCGCGGCGACTGACAAAGGAAAAGCCTCGGGGCTTATCTACTGACTCTGCAGAGGAGGCGCACCGAAGAACAGCGAAAACAAAATAAAAAGGGGGAGGGCGCGCTGGGTTCGAACCAGTGTCGCCATGTGGAAGAGCGAGCAGTCGACCAGCTCGGCTAGGGAAGGGAGTCGGTAGAAACGGGGAAGCTGCCCACTTGACTAATCTACCAGGCCCCGACTCGAGGCAGAGCCAACAACCGACGACGCCGGCGAGGCCACGACGGCTACAAGGTGCACTGCGCCCTGGGACACGACGACACGCACTAGGGAACTCCTCGGAACAAGAAGGGCAAGCCCGAGCGGGCTAGCGGCAACTACACGCGCGGCAAGCTACACCGAACCCAAACAAACTACACCACACCGGAGCACGCCGGGCGCGACACGCACTAGGATCGGGCCCTACTCTACGGTGACCTAACGACGACAGGAAGGAGCAGGGAGGAAGGGGGTTATACCTCCTTACCCTAGGACACGGAAACGGCGATGGAGGCGGGCTGACGGCGACGAGCTCGACCTCTGAACCTCGCCGGGAACTCTGACCGAGAGGAAGACAGGGCAGTGGCGTCGGTGTACTTGGTGAACCGGGCCTCCGTAGTCGACGTCGTGGTCGTAGTCGACGACGAGGAAGAAGGTAGACACGGGCCGCCGGGTCGAGGTGGCCGGAGAGCGCGCCGGCGATGGAGACGTGCTCCCAGATGCGCTCGGGAACCGAGCGGGGCGGCGATCTAGGGGGTTTCCTTACCTGGCGGCGGCGGCGAGAGGGAGAGGGGAAACCCTAGGCTCGATTTGACGCGGAGGGGGATAAGAAGGGGGGCTAGGGCGACGCGGCCGAGCTCGTGCTCTCCGGGCTCGGGGTCCCCATGGCGCTGGCGAGAGGAGGGGAAAAGGTGGGTGAGAAACGCGGGTCGGTCGCTGCCAGGCGGGGCCGAAGCTGCCACGTGGAAGGGGGCTAGCGGGGGTAGGCACGGGCGTGGGTGAGCGAAGGCAGGAGGAGGGAGCGAGCGGGCTGGCGCTCCTCTCTGGGCTGCGGGGCTGCTGCGGAGCTGGGCCGGCTCGGAGAGGCCGGGGCCCAGGTGGAGAGGTGAAGCTGGGCTGCCACTGCAGCTGCTGCCCTCTTTTCCTTTTTCCTTTTTAGAAATAAAAAGGGAGAGAAAAGAAAGTGCAGAAAGAAAAGAAAAGATTTAGAGTGAAAGGAAAATATCCCCACACTCCTGGAATTCTCCTCTATTTAAATAAATTGAAATGGACATTTTTTAAAGGTAGAAAAATAATGCAAGTTTGGAAATGCTTCAAACTTGTGCCATTTTTGAACCTGACCATAACAACTTTAAATGAGGAAATATTTGGCAGGGAGGTTTAGTGTAACAAGCAAGATTTTTAGGGAGAAGATGAACATTAATTGAAAGAGGGAAAATATTGCATTAGAAAGAGAAAGAAGTAGAAGGAAGGAGGGGATGGTAATGCAAGATGAGAGGGAAACATGTAACCACATAACATGCAAGGGAACACCACAATCCCATGATAAGAAGGGAAAGCAATATGACAAGAGGCACAATTGCAATATGGCAAAAGCAACACAAAGAAAAAGAAAACCCACATGACCAAAACAACATGAGGCCAAGCATGACAAGAACCCACAAGAATCTGGATGAGGTCAAATTGATATATTGCCCAAAAAGGGGAAGTTTACATCCAGGGTGTTACAACACTCCACCACTACAAGAGGATCTCGTCCCGAGATCTAGGACTGAAAGAACTCCGGATACTCGAACGGAGGTGATCCTCGCGCCCCTGTGTAGCTTCTCGGTCGGAATGGTGTGACCACTTCACTTTCAGGAATTTGATTGACTTGTTGCGAGTCTTGCGCTCGGTTTCTTCAAGAATAGCAACGGGGTGCTCACGATAAGAGAGATCTTCTTGAAGGTCAATCTCTTCGTTGATAGTGCGTTCAGAGCCTTGAAGCACTTGCGAAGGTTGTGACACGTGAAACACATCGTGCACATTTGCAAAGTTGGAAGGAAGCTCAAGTTGATAGGCGAGATCGCCTCTTCTCCCAATGATCTTGAAAGGACCCACGATCTAGGGGCAAGCTTCCTTTGATACCGGGCGGCGAGTACCTTTCATTGAGAGACGCGGAGGTAGACATGGTCTCCGATTTCAAAAGTCACATCACGGTGCTTATCATCATAATAGCTCTTACATCGCGATTATGCTGCTTTGAGATTCTCACGAATGACCTTGCACATTTCTTCCGCTTCGTGATCAAGTCATTGCCAAGAAGTTGGCGCTCACCGCTCGCACCAATTGAGAGGAGTGCGGCACTTTCGCCATAGAGAATTTCGAATGGGGCCTTGCCGAACTCGCTTGGAAGCTGTTGTTGTAAGAGAACTTCGGCATATGGAAGACAATCTTCCCACTTCATACGAAGGAAATGACACAAGCCCCGAGCATATCTTCAAGAATTTGATTTACTCGCCGACTTGGCCACTTGTTTGAGGATGGAAAGCTGTCTTTGAAGCGAATGTTGGTGCCCATGGCCTTCTCAAAAGAATCCCAGAACTTGGAGGTAAAGATGCTGCCACGGTCCAAGAGATCACTTGAGGAATACCGTGCAAGGAGACAATCCTCGAGGTGTATAGCTCGCCAACCGAGCTGCAGTGATGGATTCTTTGATAGGAAGAAAATGAGCCACTTTAGTAAGCTTGTCAATGACAACGAAGATAGCATCATTTCCACGCTTGGACTTTGGAAAGCCAGATCCACGAAGTCCATTTCAATATGATCAAACTTCCATTCAGGAATAGCAAGAGGTTGAAGGAGACCAGCTGGTCTTTGGTGTTCTCGCTTTCACTCTTCCGCAGACATCACACTCATTCACGAATTGAGCGATTTCTCGCTTCATTCGAGTCCACCAATATGACTGCTTGAGGTCATGGTACATCTTCGCACTTCCGGATGAATGGATAGAAGCGAATTGTGAGCCTCGCTCATAATGACTTTTCGAGATCACCCTTAGGAACCACAATCCGTCCTCAAAGAACAGAGTGTCTTTGTCATCAACATGGAAGCACTTATACTTGAAATGCCCTTGTCGATACCACGCTTCACTTTCTTCACCATGGTATCCGAAGTTGAGCCTCACGAATCCGATCTTCCAAAGTAGGAGAGACTATGAGGTTGGCAAGAAAGCCTTGAGGAACAACTTGAAGATTCAGCTTATGGAAAGATTCACAGAGATCCGGTGAAAGGGCTTGAGGATTAGATCATTGCGATAAGCTTTCCCGCTCAAAGCATCTGCAATGACATTGGCTTTGCCCGAGTATACTCAATACTTGGGTTGTACTCTTGAATCATTTCGACCCATCGAGTCTGCTGAGGTTGAGGTTAGGCTGAGTGAAGATGTACTTGAGACTCTTGTGATCGGTGAAAATGTCCACTTTCCTTCCCAACAAGAGATGTCTCCAAGTAATCAAAGCATGAACAACGCCGCCAACTCAAGATCGTGAGTGGGGTAGTTCTTCTCGTTGGGCTTCAATCAAGCGAGAGGTATAAGCCACAACTCTCTTCTCTTGCATTAACACAGCACCGAGACCTTGAAGAGAAGCATCACAGAACACTTCATATGGCTTGGATTCATCAGAGGAGTCGAACAGAGCTGTGACGAGTTTCTCTTTGAGAGTATTGAAAGCAACGCCACACTCGGAGACCGGACATACTTCACCTGCTTCGAGAAGGTTGGAAAGAGGCTTTGCAATCTTGGAGAAGTTCTCAACAAATCTTCGCAATAGCTTGCAAGACCAAGAAAGTCATGAGCTGCTTGACATTCTGAGGAGGTTCCCAATTCACGATTGCGGACACCTTCTCGGGATCAACAGCGATGCCCTTGGCAGAGATGATATGACCAAGATAAAGCACTTCATCAAGCCAGAATTCACATTTGGAGAACTTGGCATAGAACTGGTACTCTCTGAGCTTGTCTAGCACCAATCGCAAATGTTTGGCATGATCCTTCTTATTCTTGGAGAAGACCAAGATATCATCAAGATAGACCAAGACGAATTCATTGGTGTAGGGGTTGAATATGAAGTTCATCATCCGAGAGAAGGTTGGAGGAGCATTGACGAGGCCGAAAGACATGACAGTATATTCATAAGAACCAAAGCTTGTTCTGAATGCTGTCTTGGGAATATCTTGTTCACGAATGCGAATCTGATGATACCCCATACGAAGGTCAAGCTTAGAGAACACCGTAGCACCTTTGAGTTGCTCGAAAAGCTCATTGATGTTGGGAAGTGGATACTTGTTCTTGATTGTCTTCTTATTCAATGGACGGTAATCGACGCAAAGTCGGTCGGAGCCATCCTTCTTCCGGACAAAAAGAACACCACAACCCCAAGGAGATGAACTCGGTCTGATCAAACCCAGACGCTCTTGTTCATCGAGCTGCTTCTTCAATTCCTTCAGCTCATCAGGTCCAAGCTTGTATGGACGCTTGCAAGCGGGTTCGATGCGGGCTCAAGATCGATAACGAACTCAAGCGGCCGATGAGGAGGCATACCCGAAGCTCTTCCGAAAGACATCTTGGTACTCACAAACGACCGAATCGAGAGATGGCATTCAATTCGCCCTTCTCATTGAGAGAAAACAACCAATAGTTTCATCACGAGAGGCATAGATGATCACATCATTAGAAGAATGAGTCAATTGAATTTCCACGGCAGCACAATCAAGCTGAGCTTTGTCGATAAAGCCATCCATTCCGAGAATAAGATCAATGTCCGAGTCACCAAGAACAAATGGTTTAGCCGAAATCTATAATCACCCATCTTGATAGAAACATCCGAATCCTTGTGGTAGCCCTCATAGAAGAGGCTGGAGAAACAACTCCCAAGGGTTTTTCCAACATTTCGAAATGAAATCATGCTTTGCAACAAAAGATCTAGACATGAAACAATGCGATGCACCAAATCAAATAAGACTTTTGCAGGAATATCATTAATCGAAGATTACCCATGATCACATCGAAGAATCCTCTGCTTGAGCTGCATTCATCATGTTCACCTTGCAGACTTTGGATTATGCTTGACCACCGCATTGCTGGAAGATTTCACAGAGGAGGAGGCGGAAGGCGCCTCGGTTGAAGCACTTGTTCAGATAGTGACCCTTCTGCGACACTTGTTGCAAGTGACCTCGTAGAGCGGACGGTGGTAAGGAGCATTGACCTTGGAGCTTGAGAATTAGACTTGTTCGATAGCTTGGGTTGGGTGGGTGGGAAGATCCACGGCCACCTGAGTTCTTCTCGCGGTAAGGCCGACGGAACGGAGGAGGGGGCAGATAAAACTTCGCTGCTTGGCTGCCACTTGAGAGGACGAGGAGGACTGAACTGCATCCTGATTCTCTTCTTAGAAGCCTCGCATTTGAGCTGTGCCGCTTCTTGCTTGAGTGCCATGTTGTAGAAATCATCATACTTATCTCGCTCAAACAGCACAAGAGGTAATTGCAGATCCTCTCTCGCACCGCCCTGAACCGATAGATCATACTCCTTTCATCGTGTACATCTTGCTTAGCAAAACGAAGCGAGCTTCTGGAACTGGATATTGTATTGATAGACAGACAAGGTGCCTTGCTTGAGATTGCGGAACTCCTCACGCTTGCTCTCCACAACACTCTTCGGAATGTGATGAGCTCGGAAATCACGGCGAACTCATCCTGTAATGACACGGCCTCCTCTGAATCTTTGTATTGCCGGAACCACTCAGCAGCTTGATCCTTGAGTTGAAACGATGCAAACTTGACAAAGTCCTCAGGTCTGACATTGCTACAGTCAAAGTGCTTGCAGATGTCCACTAACCAATCATCAGCGTCTGTGGCCTCAACACAGAAACTGAAAGACTTCGGCTGATTAGCGAGAAACTGACTGAGAGTAGCAAAGTGTGGCTGGTTGTTGCCTTGACCTTGATTGCCTTGATTGCCTTGATTGCCTTGATTGCCTTGCCCCTGAGTACGTTCTTGCAAGAGCTGCAAAATCATCTGAGCATTGGCATTTGTGGCTGCCATGATAGCTTGCCACGCTTCTGGAGGCGGAGGTGGAGGTGGAGGTGGAGGATTCGACTGATCCCCATCATTGCGATCCGGATTCAGACGCGTTGGCGGAGCCATCCTGAAGAGGGTGACATCCGTTAGTCCTTTGATAGACAAATGATAAGTAGAATCAACGGATAGAAATTGCAACATATAGTCTTCACAATAAACATTCGAACAAGAATGAACGAATGAATTCCAAAGTTAATCATCACACGTCCAATAAGTGAGAAGCTACTTAGATAAAGGATATGGAAACAACAACTGACTTAGAAACAAATCGAACATCACAATTGAAAACAAAAGGTTGGCTTCTAGAATGAGCCGGAACAAACACATGATAGAGATTTCGCTCAAAGTGTTCGTGGGCTCACACGGCACGACGATATAGCGGACGTCACGAATGACTAACAAGACGTCCCCGAATCAGCATAGCCAAGGATTCTTTAAGACGTCTCGCGACCACTGTAAATCGACCGTGAAAGAGCGGACCACTAAACGTTGAACCCCAATCTCAAATCATACATCTGTCGGAAAGAATATCCCGTAAGCTACTTGAATTCCACCTATAAACTCCCAAACTTTCGGTTATGCAATCTGGTGTTGGGGATACAGGGACACAAAATATATCACCCAAACTAACAATACCTAGATCCAAATTGTATCCATCCGTCAACACATAACCAAGAAATCCTCGAAATCGTGTACCTCGACCTTCAAAAACATCCGTTATGCAAGTCATGGCAATACTCCCTTTTCGCCACAATCTCGGGCTATCGTGGTTATCTCACCAACAACTGCACAAAAGAGATTTCGATGTCGGCAAAACTCGTATTTCAGAATCGCAACGATAAAATTGTGACGACAACACCTCGGAGCTCAACTCCCGGACACCGCCACAACCCCTAAATGTCGAGGCACCAAGAACAATGTTCTCGTCACAAAACCATCGGAACGATTCCAAGATACCCACGTGATCCTAAAAAAAATTTTAGTGAAATTTGAGGAGAGAAGAGTCAAAACTCTACGTCAGGATACCTCACCAGAAGGTCGAAGGGACTGGGAAGCAAAAAGAATCCTACTCTCCGATATATATAATCCTAAGACTCAAAACATTTTCCATTCTAGACTCAACAACGTCAGCAAACAATCTAGTAGGGGCTCCTAAGTCGGGGAAGGCTCTGATTACCAACTTGTAACGCCCCCGATGCGGCTATATCTCCCACGTGTCGAGGCACGACTTAGAGGCATAACCGCATTGAAAGCAATGTCGCAAGTGAGGTAATCTTCACACAACCCATGTAATAAATTAAGGAGAAAGGTACATAGTTGGCTTACAATCGCCACGCCACACAAGACATAATTAAACATACATCATTCAGAGTACACTCAAGGTCCGACTACGGAACCAAAATAAAGAAGATACCCCAACTGCTAACACAGATCCCGAATCGTCCCAACCGGGCACCACTATCGATCATCTGGAAACGACACATAGTAACGACCACGTTCCTCGTCGAACTCCCACTTGAGCTCGGTGGAATCATCTGCACCGCCTCATCGGAACCTGCAACTGTGTTTGAAGTAACCGTGAGTCACGGGACTCAGCAATCTCACACCCGCGAGATCAAGACTATTTAAGCTTTAGGGAGGACATGGTAGTAAAGTTGAGCTGCAGCAGCGACTAGCATATATGGTGGCTACATCGCAAAAGAGAGCGAGAAGAGAAGCAAAGCACGGTCGTGAAACTAGTATGATCAAGAAGTGATCCTGAACTACTTACGCCGACATAACTCCAACACCGTGTTCACTTCCGGACTCACGAGAAGAGACCATCACGGTTACACACGCGTTGATGTGTATTTTAAAGAGGTCATCTTTGTGTTATCTACAACCGACATTAACAAATTCCCATCTGCCTCATAACCGCGGGCACGGCTTTGAAAGATATTACCTGCGGGGTGTCCCAACTTAGCCCATTATAAGCTCTCACGGTCAACGAAGGATTATTCCTTCTACCGGAAGACCCGATCAATCTCGAATCCCGGACTACAAGACATTTCGACAGCAATAAAACAAGACCAGCAAGACCACCCGACCGTGCCGACAAATCCCGATAGGAGCTGCACATATCTCGCTCTCGTGGCACACCGGATAAGCTAAGCGTCACAGAACCGACGTAATCCATGTTGCCAAGGAATGGTCCCAAGACGTGCTCTAGTTTGGACCAACGCCGGAGGAGCACTGCCCGGGTTTAAAATAAGATGACCCTCGGGCTCGCGAAAACCCGGGGAAAAGGCTTAGGTGGCAAATGGTAAAACCAATGTTGGGCCTTGCGGACGAGTCTTATTCAAAGCGAACTGTCAAGGGGTCCCATAAATCACCCAACCGTAAGGAACGCAAAATCAAGGAACATAACACCGTATGACGGAAACTAGGGTGGCAAGAGTGAACAAAACACCGGGCATAAGGCCGAGCCTTCCACCCTTTACCAAGTATATAGATGTGTTAAGCATAGCAGATATATTATATATTGTGATATCCCCAACAAGTAAACATGTTCCAAAAGGAACAACATCTCCATGTTCCAACAAGGAACAAATCTCAGCTTCACCGCAACTAACAACGCTATAAGAGGGCTGAGCGAAGCGGTAACATAGCCAATCAACGGTTTGCTAGGAAAGGATGGTTAGAGGCTGACATGGCAATATGGGTGGCATGATATAGCAAGTGGTAGGCATCGCAGATAGGCATAGCAAAAGAGCGAGCAACTAGCATAGCAAAGATAGAAGTGATTTCGAGGGTATGATCATCTTGCCTGCAATGTTCTCAGAGTTGTCGAAAGCCTGATCCTCGAAAATGTTCTCAACAGGTTCCTCGTAAGCGTACTCGTCTCCCGGCTCTACCCAAAGCAACAACAAAACAAGGGACCACAATAAATCACGGTGCAATGCACAATCAACAAGATGCAACATGACATGAAATGCAATGATGAGATATGCAAAGCGTAAGAGCACTCCGGAAGGTAAATGGAAAACCAGGCATCATCTTGGCAAACCAAGCATGCCATCGGAAAGATGAGGTGATTTCGGTAGAAATCGATATAGAGATCACCGGAAACGGATGCACGGGTTGGATATGACGGGCAAAACAAGAATGGTGAGAAACCTACGATAACATCATGTAGAAACAAAGCCATGCATGTGTGCAAACTACCTCATAGCACAAACAATTAAATATGCCCATCATAAAACAACACCTAATGATGACGCAAAAGACATGAACACAAACTTGCCCAAATGCAAAAACCAATGACACCACTGAGTTGGTGGGATTTTTCTACCCCAAAAACATATATAATATGTTAGGGTTGCATTAGGGAAAACATCACAAAAACAACAAGTTAAAACCTGCCTAAAAAGGAAACTAACAGAAGTGGCAATTTCCATATTTGGAAAGGTCCAGATTTGGACTTGCCTAAAACAGAAATGATACAAAGCTGTAAATGGAAAGAAAAATAAAATAAGCCTGGAGGAGGGTGCTGAGAGGTCGACAGGGTGACCCACCGTCATAGAGGCAGAGGTTAACAGGTTAAAAGGGGGAAGAAAGAGCCCTGTGGGGATTCAACCCGGTCTCCCGGTGGAAACCTCCCTGTTACCACTGGGCTGGGTCGCGGCGACGACAAGGAAAAGCCTCGGGCTTATCTCACGACTGCAGAGGAGGCGACCAAGAACAGCGAAAACAAAATAAAAAGGGAGTGGGCGCGCTGGGGTTCGAACCAGTCGCCATGTGTGGAAGAGCGAGCGATCGACCAGCTCGGCTAGGGAAGGGAGTCGGTAGAACCGGGGAAGCTGCCCACTTGACTAATCTACCAGGCCCCGACTCGAGGCAGAGCCAACAACCGACGACGCCGGCGAGGCCACGGCGGCTACAAGGTGCACTGCGCCCTGGGACACGACGACACGCACTAGGGAACTCCTCGGAACAAGAAGGGCAAGCCCGAGCGGGCTAGCGGCAACTACACGCGCGGCAAGCTACACCGAACCCAAACAAACTACACCACACCGGAGCACGCCGGGCGCGACACGCACTAGGATCGGGCCCTACTCTACGGTGACCTAACGACGACAGGAAGGAGCAGGGAGGAAGGGGGTTATACCTCCTTACCCTAGGACACGGAAACGGCGATGGAGGCGGGCTGACGGCGACGAGCTCGACCTCTGAACCTCGCCGGGAACTCTGACCGAGAGGAAGACAGGGCAGTGGCGTCGGTGTACTTGGTGAACCGGGCCTCCGTAGTCGACGTCGTGGTCGTAGTCGACGACGAGGAAGAAGGTAGACACGGGCCGCCGGGTCGAGGTGGCCGGAGAGCGCCGCGACGGAGACGTGCTCCCGGATCGCGCGGGAACCGAAAGGGCGGCGATCTGGGGTTTCCTTACGGCGGCGGCGAGAGGGAGAGGGGAAACCCTAGGCTCGATTTGACGCGGAGGGGGATAAGAAGGGGGGCTAGGGCGACGCGGCCGAGCTCGTGCTCTCCGGGCTCGGGGTCCCCATGGCGCTGGCGAGAGGAGGGGGAAAAGGTGGGTGAGAAACGCGGGTCGGTCGCTGCCAGGCGGGGCCGAAGCTGCCACGTGGAAGGGGGCTAGCGGGGGTAGGCACAGGCGTGGGTGAGCGAAGGCGGGAGGAGGAGGCGAGCGGGCGCGCCTCTCTGGGCTGCGGGGCTCTTGCTTGAGCTGGGCCGGCTCGGAGAGGCCGGGCCCAGTGGAGAGGTGAAGCTGGGCTGCCACTGCAGCTGCTGCCCTCTTTCCTTTTTCCTTTTAGAAATAAAAAGGAGAGAAAAGAAAGTCTGAAAGAAAAGAAAAGATTTAGAGTGAAAGGAAAATATCCCCACACTCCTCGAATTCTCCTCTATTTAAATAAATTGAAATGGACATTTTTAAAGGTAGAAAAATAATGCAAGTTTGGAAATGCTTCAAACTTGTGCCATTTTTGAACCTGACCATAACAACTTTAAATGAGGAAATATTTGGCAGGGAGGTTTAGTGTAACAAGCAAGATTTTTAGGGAGAAGATGAACATTAATTGAAAGAGGGAAAATATTGCATTAGAAAGAGAAAGAAGTAGAAGGAAGGAGGGGATGGTAATGCAAGATGAGAGGGAAACATGTAACCACATAACATGCAAGGGAACACCACAATCCCATGATAAGAAGGGAAAGCAATATGACAAGAGGCACAATTGCAATATGGCAAAAGCAACACAAAGAAAAAGAAAACCCACATGACCAAAACAACATGAGGCCAAGCATGACAAGAACCCACAAGAATCTGGATGAGGTCAAATTGATATATTGCCCAAAAAGGGGAAGTTTACATCCAGGGTGTTACACATTTCCCCTGTAAATTGTAGTTACACATTCCAACCAATACCTGCAGGTTGTAATTTCATACTGAATGACCATCAATGACTAAGTGAAGCAAATAATTGCTATGCATTTCTTGGCACGCGAGAAGGAAGAGGGGAGAGGAGGCGGAGCTCACCGGGGAGGCGCAAGGAGGCCTGCTGACAGCCTTAGTAGCAACAGAGGTGGCGAAGTTGAGGAAGACAATGACGACCGAGGAAGAAGAGGTGGAGGGGGTGGAGGGTCGGCGCCGTCGCGCCTGGTTCTGCGGCTCGCCCGCCCGGTGTTGAAGCAGATTCTGCCCGCGCGTTGCTTGTCGCCGCACGGTGGAGCTCGAGGGCTGGGAAGGCGAGGAGGGGTGGGTGGGTGCGGTGAAGGCGAGGAGGGGTGGATTGGGAGCGGACGGTGATGGGGGCAGGCAGGGGGGCTGACTGGGGCGGCGGCAGAGACGGAGGCGTGGGCGGCGGCAGCGTGGGTCGGGCAGCAGCAGGTGGATCTGGCAAGAGGAGAGAGGGTCAAGGGATGGCGAGAGGAGGAGGATAGCTAGGGGAGGGTTCTAATGGCGCACCGTCCCAACAGACGCCATAAGTATGACTATTCTAATGGCGCACCAACCCTCGGTGCGCCATTAGAATTTTGTTTTAATCTAGCCCACTAACCATATCTACAACCTAACCCTATCTACAACAGAACCCACCCACTAGCCCGACTGGTCATCACGCAAAGACACACACCAGAGAGGTCTGGGTTCGATTCCTGAGCTCCCAATATATTTTTATGCATTTTAAATGCTGTTTTTATATTTATTTGTGTTTAAATATGTTCAAACTTGTTTAAATCATAACAGTAATATTTTTTTATAAAAACAGTAATAATTTTTTTAAAAATATGTTCAAATTTCTTACTTGAAAATATCATCGACGGCGGCGGTGGAGCGGGGGAGGGTGCGGGGATCGAGATGGAGATGGGGGGGAATCGAGATCGAGATGGAGGGGGATCGAGATCAAGTGTCCTCATGAATTCAAAAAGTGCCCATGAAATTTAAAAATATTCATGATATCAAAAAGTGTCCATGAAATACAATCGAGAAATGAAGACTACGATTTAAATACAATCGATCTTAGCTAGCTATCTGTTCACAATCTTTTTGCCCTTCTTTTTCGCAAATGGAGTTCTTCTGTGGAACGGACGTCCTTTAGGTAGGGTGGTCCTTCTTCTTCTTGTGGTGTGTGCTGCTACTTCATCGTCATCGTCATGTTTGATCTTCGGGTGCCGTACTTGTCAAAGTCTTGCTCATTGGCTACTCCATCCATTCCAATGATCTTCCTTTTGCCTCTCCTCACGACAACACGACTGGGCTTTGGCGGGTCGGTAATGAAGAAGCATTGGTCCACTTGGGAAGCCAGTACCCATGGCTCATTTTTCGCGGTGACGTTTGTGAAGGAAATATGCCCTAGAGGCAATAATAAAAGTTATTATTTATTTCCTTATATCATGATAAATGTTTATTATTCATGCTAGAATTGTATTAACCGGAAACATAATACATGTGTGAATATATAGACAAACAGTATGTCACTAGTATGCCTCTACTTGACTAGCTTGTTAATCAAAGATGGTTATGTTTCCTAACCATGAACAAGGAGTTGTTATTTGATTAACAAGGTCACATCATTAGTTGAATGATCTGATTGACATGACCCATTCCGTTAGCTTAACAGTTGATCGTTTAGTATGTTAATGCTTTCTTCATGACCCATACATGTTCCTATAACTATGAGATTATGCAACTCCGTTTACGGAGGAACACTTTGGTACTACCAAACGTCACAACGAATCGGGTGATTATAAAGGAGTACTACAGGTGTCTCCAAAGGTACTTGTTGGGTTGGCGTATTTGAGATTAGGTTTTGTCATTCCGATTGTGGGAGAGGTATCTCCGTGCCTTCTCGGTAATGCACATCACTTAAGCCTTGCAAGCATTACAACTAATGAGTTAGTTGTGAGATGATGTATTACGGAACGAGTAAAGAGACTTACCGTAACGAGATTGAACTAGGTATTGGATACCGACGATCGAATCTCGGGTAAGTAACATACCGATGACAAAGGGAACAACGATGTCGTTATGCGGTTTGACCGATAAAGATCTTCGTAGAATATGTAGGAACCAATATGGGCATCCAGGTTCCGCTATTGGTTATTGACCGAGAATGGTTCTAGGTCATGTCTACATAGTTCTCGAACCCGTAGGGTCCGCACGCTTAACGCTTCGATGACAGTTCATAATGAGTTTATAAGTATTGATGCACCAAGGTTGTTCGAGTCCGGATGTGATCACGGACATGACGAGGAGTCTCGAAATGGTCGAGACATAAAGATTGATATATTGGAAGCCTACATTTGGACATCGGAAGTGTTCCGGTGAAATCGATTTTACCGAGTACCGGAGGTTACCGAACCCCGGGAAGTCCATGGGCCTTAATGGGCCATGGGAGAAGAGGAAGGGCAGGCCAAGGTGGGCTGCGCCCCCTCCCCCTCTAGTCCGAATAGGACAAGGAAGGGGGGCGCCTCTTCCTCTTCCCTCCTCCAATCCTAGTCCAACTAGGAGAGAGGGGGGAGTCCTACTCCCGGTGGGAGTAGGACTCCTCCTTGCGCGCCCCCTAGGGCCGCCACCTCCCGTGGCTCCTTTATATATCAGGGGCAGGGGCACCTCAAGACACACAAGTTGATCTACGGATCTTGCCTTAGCCGTGTGCGGTGCCCCTTCCACCATATTCCACTTCGGTCATATCGTCATGGAGCTTAGGAGAAGCCTCGCGCCGAGAAGTCATATCGTCGCGGAGCTTAGGCGAAGCCCTGCGTCGGTGGAGCATCAACATCGTCACCACGCCGTCGTCGACGGAACTCATCCCGACACTTTGCTGGATCGGAGTCCGGGATCGTCATCGAGCTGAGCGTGTGCGTAACTTCGGAGGTGCCGTCGTTCGGTGCTTGGATCGGTCGGATCGTGGGGACGTATGACTACATCAACCGCGTTGTTATAACGCTTCGCTTTCGGTCTCGAGGGTACGTGGACGGACATCTCCCCTCTCGTTGCTATGCCATCACCATGGTCTTGCGTGATCGTGGGAAAATTTTTGAAATTACTCGTTCCCCAACAAAGGCATCCGAGCCTGGTTTTATGCGTTGATGTCATGTGCACGAGTAGAACACAAGTGAGTTGTGGACGATACAAGTCATACTGCCTACCAGCATGTCATACTTTGGTTCAGCGGTATTGTGAGATGAAGCGCCCGGACCGACATTACGCGTGCGCTTACGCGAGACTGGTTTCACCGCCCGAGCACTCGTTGCTTAAAGGTGACCGGCGGTGTCTGCTCTCTCACTTTAGTTGAATCGAGTGTGGCTACGCCCGTCCTTGAGAAGGTTAAACGGAGTCTATTTGACGAAGTATCGTTGTGGTTTTGATGCGTAGGTAAGAACGGTTCTTGCTCAGCCCGTAGCAGCCACGTAAAACTTGCAACAACAAAGTAGAGGACGCCTAACTTGTTTTTGCAGGGCATGTTGTGATGTGATATGGTCAAGACGTGATGCTATATTTTATTGTATGAGATGATCATGTTTTGTAACCGAAGTTATCGGCAATGGCAGGAGCCATATGGTTGTCGCTTTATTGTATGAAATGCAACGCCATGTAATTGCTTTACTTTATCACTAAGGAGTAGCGATAGTCGAGAAGCAATAGTTGGCGAGACGACAACGATGCTACGATGGAGATCAAGGTGTCGCGCCGGTGACGATGGTGATCATGACGGTGCTTGGCGATGGAGATCACAAGCACAAGATGATGATGACCATATCATATCACTTATATTGATTGCATGTGATGTTTATCCTTTATGCATCTTATCTTGCTTTGATTGACGGTAGCATTATAAGATGATCTCTCACTAAAATTATCAAGAAGTGTTCTCCCGAGTATGCACCGTTGCGAAAGTTCTTCGTCTTTGAGACACCACGTGATGATCGGATGTGATAGGCTCTACGTTCAAATACAACGGGTGCAAAACAGTTGCGCACGCGAATACTCAGGTTAAACTTGACGAGCCTAGCATATAACAGATATGGCCTCGGAACACGAGACCGAAAGGTCGAAAGCGTGAATCATATAGTAGATATGATCAACATAGTGATGTTCACCATTGAAACTACTCCATCTCACGTGATGATCGGACATGGTTTAGTTGATTTGGATCACGTGATCACTTAGATGACTAGAGAGATGTCTGTCTAAGTGGGAGGTTTTTAATATGATTAATCAAACTTAAATTTATCATGAACTTAGTACCTGATAGTATTTTGCTTGTCTATGTTTGATGTAGATAGATGGCTCGTGCTGTTGTTCCGTTGAATTTTAATGCGTTCCTTGAGAAAGCAAAGTTGAAAGATGATGGTAGCAATTACACGGACTGGGTCCGTAACTTGAGGATTATCCTCATTGCTGCACAGAAAAATTACGTCCTGGAAGCACCGGCCGATGCTGAGCCAGAAGTTGTGAACGTCTGGCAAAGCAGAGCTGATGACTACTCAATAGTTCAGTGTGCCATGCTTTACGGCTTAGAACCGGGTCTTCAACGACGTTTTGAACGTCATGGAGCATATGAGATGTTCCAGGAGTTGAAGTTAATATTTCAAGCAAATGCCCGGATTGAGAGATATGAAGTCTCCAATAAGTTCTATAGCTGCAAGATGGAGGAGAATAGTTACGTCGGTGAGCACATACTCAAAATGTCCGGGTATAACAATCACTTAATTCAGCTGGGAGTTAATCTTCCGGATGATAGTGTCATTGATGAAATTCTCCAATCACGCCACCAAGCTACAAGAGCTTCGTGATGAACTATAATATGCAAGGGATGACTAAAACAATTCCTGAGCTCTTCGCGATGCTTTGAAAGCAGCGGAGGTAGAAATCAAGAAAGAGCATCAAGTGTTGATGGTCAGCAAGACCACTAGTTTCAAGAAAAGGGCAAAGGAAGAAGAAGGAAACTTCAAAAGAACAACAAGAAAGTTGCTGATCAAGAGAAGAAACCCAAGTCTGGACCTAAGCCTGAAATGAGTGTTTTACCGCAAGCGATCGACATCGAAGCGGAACTGCCCCAAGTATTTGGCGGATAAAAAGGATGGCAAGGTGAACAAAGGTATATATGATATACATGTTATTGATGTGTACCTTACTAATACTCGCAGAGTACCGGTATTTGATACTGGTTCATTGCTAATATTTGCAACTCAAACAGAACTACGGATTGCGCGAAGATTGGCTAAGGACGAGGTGACGATGCGCGTTGGAAATGGTTCCAAAGTCGATGTGATCGCAATGGCACGCTACCTCTACATCTACCTTCGGATTAGTTTTAGACCTAAATAATTGTTATTTGGTGCCGCGTTGAGCATGAACATTATATCTGGATCTTGTTTATTGCGAGACGGTTATTCATTTAAATCAGAGAATAATGGTTGTTCTATTTATATGAGTAATATCTTTTATGGTCATGCACCCTTGAAGAATGGTCTATTCTTGTTGAATCTCGACGGTAGTGATACACATATTCATAATATTGAAGCCAAAAGATGCAGAGTTGATAATGATAGTGCAACTTATTTGTGGCACTGCCGTTTAGGTCATATCGGTGTAAAACGCATGAAGAAACTCCATACTGATGGGCTTCTGGAATCACTTGATTATGAATCACTTGGTACTTGCGAACCGTGCCTCATGGGCAAGATGACAAAAACGCCGTTCTCCGAAACTATGGAGCGTGCAACTGATTTGTTGGAAATTATACATACTGATGTTTGTGGTCCAATGAATGTTGAGGCACGCGGCGGATATCGTTATTTTCTCACTTTCACAGATGATTTGAGCAGATATGGGTATATCTACTTAATGAAACACAAATCTGAAACATTTGAAAAGTTCAAAGAATTTCAGAGTGAAGTGGAAAATCATCGTAACAAGAAAATAAAGTTTCTACGATCTGATCGTGGAGGAGAATATTTGAGTTACGAGTTTGGTTTACATTTGAAACAATGTGGAATAGTTTCAAACTCACGCCACCCGAACACCACAGAGAAATGGTGTGTCCGAACGTCGAATCGTACTTTACTAGATATGGTGCGATCTATGATGTCTATTTCCGATTTACCGCTATCGCTTTGGGGTTATGCTTTAGAGACGGCCGCATTCACGTTGAATAGGACACCGTCAAAATCCGCTGAGACGACGCCTTATGAACTGTGGTTTGGCAAGAAACCAAAGTTGTCGTTTCTTAAAGTTTGGGGCTGCGATGCTTATGTAAAGAAACTTCAACCAGATAAGCTCGAACCCAAATCGGAAAAATGTGTCTTCATAGGATACCCAAAGGAGATCATGGGTACACCTTCTATCACAGATCTGAAGGCAAGATTTTCGTTGCTAAATTCGGGTCCTTTCTAGAGAAGGAGTTTCTCTCGAAAGAAGTGAGTGGGAGGAAAGTAGAACTTGATGAGATAATCATATCTGCTCCCTTATTGGAATGTAGTTCATCACAAGAAATGGTTCTGTGACAACTACACCAATTAGTGAAGAAACTAATGATGATGATCATGTAGCTTCGATCAAGTTACTATCAACCTCGTGGGTCAACCAGAGTAAAATACGCACTGAGTGGTACGGTAATCCTATTCGAAGTCATGTTACTTGACCATGGCGAACCTACGAACTATGAAGAAGCGATGGTGAGCCCAGATTCGCAAAATGGCTGGAAGCCATGAAATCTGAGATGGGATCCATGTATGAGAACAAAGTATGGACTTTGGTTGACTTGCCCGATGATCGGCAAGCCATTGAAAATAAATGGATCTTTAAGAAGAAGACCGACGCCGATGGTAATGTAACTGTCTACAAAGCTCGACTTGTTGCAAAAGGTTTTCGACAAGTTCAAGGGGTTGACTACGATGAGACTTTCTCACCAGTAGCGATGCTTAAGTCTGTCCGAATCATGTTAGCAATTGCCGCATTTTATGATTATGAAATTTGGCAAATGGATGTAAAACCGCATTCTTGAATGGATTTCTAGAAGAAGAGTTGTATATGATGCAACCAGAAGGTTTTGTCGATCCAAAGGGTGCTAACAAAGTGTGCAAGCTCCAACGATCAATTTATGGTCCGTGCAAGCCTCTCGGAGTTGGAATAAACGCTTTGATAGTGTGATCAAAGCATATGGGTTTGTATGCACTTTTGGAGAAGCCTCAGATTTACAAGAAAGTGAGTGGGAGCTCAGAGCATTTCTAATATTATATGTGGACGATATATTATTGATTGGAAATGATATAGAATTTCTGGATAGCATAAAAGGATACTTGAATAAAAGTTTTTCAATGAAAGACCTCGGTGAAGCTGCTTACATATTGGGCATCAAGATCTATAGAGATAGATCAAGACGCTTAATTGACTTTCACAAAGCACATACCTTGATAAAGTTTTGAAGAAGTTCAAAATGGATCGTGCAAAGAAAGGTTTTTACCAGACACAAGGTGTAAGATTGAGTCGACTCAATGCCCGACCACAGCAGAAGATAGAGAGAAAATGAAAGATGTTCCTATGCTTCAGCCATAGGCTCTATCATGTATGCAATGCTGTGTACCGGACTGACGATGCTTAGCTGTAAGCTTGGCAGAAGGTACCAAAGTAATCCAGAGTGGATCATCGGACAGCGTCAAGAATATCCTGAAATACCGAAAAGGACTAAGGATATGTTTCTCGATATGGAGGTGACAAAGAGCTAGTCGAAAATGGTTACGTCCGACGAAGCTTTGACAATCGATCCGGACGATTCTAAATCGCAAACCGGATACGTATTTTTATTAAACGGTGGAGCTGTCGGTTGGTGCAGTTCTAAACAAAGCGTCGTGGCGGGATCTACATGTGAAGCGGAGTACATAGCTGCTTCGAAGCAGCAAATGAAGGAGTCTCGATGAAAGAGTTCATTTCGATCTAGGTGTCATACCTAGTGCATCGGGACCGATGAAGATCTTCTGTGACAATATCGGTGCAATTGCCTTGGCAAAGGAATCCAGATTTCACAAGAGGACCAAGCACATCAAGAGACACTTCAATTCCATTTGGGACCAAGTCCAAGTGGGAGACATAGAGATTTGCAAAATACATACGGATCTGAATGTTGCGCACCCGTTGACTAAGCCTCTTCCACGAGCAAAACATGATCAGCACCAAGACTCCATGGGTGTTAGGATCATTACTTTGTAATCTAGATTATTGACTCTAGTGCAAGTGGGAGATGAAGGAAATATGCCCTAGAGGCAATAATAAAAGTTATTATTTATTTCCTTATATCATGATAAATGTTTATTATTCATGCTAGAATTGTATTAACCGGAAACATAATACATGTGTGAATATATAGACAAACAAGATGTCACTAGTATGCCTCTATTTGACTAGCTTGTTAATCAAAGATGGTTATGTTTCCTAACCATGAACAAGGAGTTGTTATTTGATTAACAAGGTCACATCATTAGTTGAATGATCTGATTGACATGACCCATTCCGTTAGCTTAACACTTGATCGCTTAGTATGTTAATGCTTTCTTCATGACCCATACATGTTCCTATAACTATGAGATTATGCAACTCCGCTTACGGAGGAACACTTTGGTACTACCAAACGTCACAACGAATCGGGTGATTATAAAGGAGTACTACAGGTGTCTCCAAAGGTACTTGTTGGGTTGGCGATTTCGAGATTAGGTTTTGTCATCCGATTGTCGGAGAGGTATCTCCAGTGCCTTCTCGGTAATGCACATCACTTAAGCCTTGCAAGCATTACAACTAATGAGTTAGTTGTGAGATGATGTATTACGGAACGAGTAAAGAGATTTACCGTAACGAGATTGAACTAGGTATTGATACCGACGATCGAATCTCGGGTAAGTAACATACCGATGACAAAGGGAACAACGATGTCGTTATGCGGTTTGACCGATAAAGATTTTCAGAGAATATGTAGGAACCAATATGGGCATCCAGGTTCCGCTATTGGTTATTGACCGAGAATGGTTCTAGGTCATGTCTACATAGTTCTCGAACCCGTAGGGTCCGCACGCTTAACGCTTCGATGACAGTTCATAATGAGTTTATAAGTATTGATGCACCAAGGTTGTTCGAGTCCCGGATGTGATCACGGACATGACGAGGAGTCTCAAATGGTCGAGACATAAAGATTGATATATTGAAGCCTACATTTGGACATCGGAAGTGTTCCGGTGAAATCGGATTTTACGAGTACCGGAGGTTACCGGAACCCCGGGAAGTCCATGGGCCTTAATGGGCCATGGGAGAAGAGGAAGGGCAGGCCAAGGTGGGCTGCGCCCCCTCCCCTCTAGTCCGAATAGGACAAGGAAGGGGGCGCCTTCCTCTTCCCTCCTCCAATCCTAGTCCAACTAGGAGAGAGGGGGAGTCCTACTCCTGTGGGAGTAGGACTCCTCCTTGCGCGCCTCCCCTAGGGCCGCCACCTCCCCTTGGCTCCTTTATATACGGGGCAGGGGCACCTCAAGACACACAAGTTGATCTACGGATCTTGCCTTAGCCGTGTGCGGTGCCCCTTCCACCATATTCCACTTCGTCATATCGTCATGAGCTTAGGAGAAGCCCTGCGCGGAGAAGTCATATCGTCATGAGCTTAGGCGAAGCCCTGCGTCGGTGGAGCATCAACATCGCCACCACGCCGTCGTCTTGACGGAACTCATCCCGACACTTTGCTGGATCGAGTCCGGGATCGCCATCGAGCTGAACGTGTGCGTAACTCGGAGGTGCCGTGACGCTCGGTGCTTGGATCGGTCGGATCGTGGGGACGTCGACTACATCAACAGCGTTGTTATAACGCTTCGCTTTCGGTCTCACGAGGGTACGTGGACGGACACTCTCCCCTCTCGTTGCTATGCCATCACCATGGTCTTGCGTGATCGTAGGAAATTTTTTGAAATTACTACGTTCCCCAACAGTTTGCGCCCGCGGTCTTGGATTTGGCTTCGGGTATAAACACGACTGGGCTTTGGCATAGTGCGCCATTAGTAGGTTTGCAAAAAAGTAAAAAAAAATTATATACTAATGGCGCACTTTGCCATCCCTGCGCCATTAGTTTGTATGGAAAAATGGGAAAAAAATCAATAGTAGTGGCGCACCGTGAGCACGGTGCGCCATTAGTGTCTTCCACACTAATGGCGCACGAGCAAACGGTGCACCATTAGTATATAGTAGTGGCGCACTACTTACCTGGTGCGCCATTAGAATCAGTCCTATCTATAGCCCTTTTCCTAGTAGTGCACAAGTCTCACTGATACGAGGCTGCCGAAGGCCGACCCCTCGGGTGGAGCATATTATTCACACTCCTGGCCTGTTCATGAGCTTGCTAGAGATCACCCCAATCTCATAGACTGTGACCAGCAGTCGGGCTCATATAGGTGTGTTCCTCCAAAGATCGCTCAGAGGATAGCATCTTGCTTATACATATAAGCCTTGGAACACATTAAGACAGAGTCATCCTTCCATACAGCTTTCTGTAGTATTGCATCTCCAACGGAGTGGGTTAGTAAAGTTACTCTCCTCGCTCACCACCGCTTATTTTCCCGTGTCCTACTTCACGGGATCTCCGGTCACATAGGTTGGGTTACTACCATGGCAACTCATGTGGGTCTCATACCCATCTCCCTAGATGCACTATCTATCACAACACGTGATAGCCCTTTTGTAAAGGGATCTGCCAGATTCTTAGCCGTATGGACATACTCCAACGCTATCACTCCGGAGTTTCTTAATTTTCTGACAGCTTTTAATCTCATTCTTATGTGTTTATTGGACTTCATGTTGTCCTTTGAACTCTTCACCTTGGTGATGACAGTCTGATTGTCACAGTTCATAAGGATAGCCGGAACCGGTCTATCAACCAATGGCAAGTCCATCACAAGATCGCGAAGCCATCCTGCTTCGACACCAGATCTGTCTAATGCTGTTAATTCTGCTTTCATTGTCGATCTCGTTAAGATCGTTTTGCTTGCAAGACTTACAGGAAACAGCGCCACCTCCAAGAGTAAACATATACCCAGTTGTGGCCTTCATCTCATCAGCATCAGAGATCCAATTCACATCACTATACCCTTCAAGTACCGACAGGTATCCGGTATAGTGAAGTCAGTAGTTTATAGTACCTTTCAGATAGCGCATAACTCTCTCAATAGCATGCCAATGTACATCACCCAGATTGGAAACAAACTGGCTCGGTTTGCTCACAGCAAACGCGATGTCAGGCCTCGTTACGCTTGCTAGGTACATGGGTGAATCAATGATTTAAGAGTATCTCAGTTGATCCTTAGCTGTGCCTTTGAACTTTCGAACCAACACACTAGGATCATATGGTGTTTGAGATGGTTTGCAGTCCGAATATCCAAAACGGCTCAACACCTTCTCAACATAATGAGATTGCAGAAGTGTGATCCCACCCTCATTATCTCTCAGTAGCTTGATGTTCAAGATAACATCAGCCACACCAAGGTCCTTCATCTCAAAGTTCTGAGACAAAAACGACTTAACCTCCTCAATGACTTTGAGGTTGGTTCCGAATATCAGTATGTCATCAACATACATGCACAGTATGCCTCTTTCGCCCCCACCATGGTGATAGTATACACATTTGTCAGCTTCATTAACAACGAAGCCAACAGATGTCAGAGTTGTATTAAACTTATCATGCCATTGCTTAGGTGCTTGCTTCAGCCATATAAAGATTTCAGAACCTACACACCTTTCTTTCCCGACCATCTATCACAAAGCCATCCGGGTATTGCATGTAGATTTCCTCGTTTAGCTCTCCATCCAGAAAAGCCGTCTTAACATCCATCTGGTGGACGAGAAGACCGTGTGAGGACGCCAATGAGAGTAATACTCGAATGGTGGTCAGTCTAGCCACAGGTGAATAAGTATCGAAGAAATCTTCCTCTTCTTTCTGGTCATAGCCCTTGGCCACAAGCCTAGCCTTGTACTTTTCAATCATACCATCGAGCCTAAGCTTCTTTTTGAACACCCACTTATATCCCAATGGTTTGCAACCATAGGGACGCTCAGTGATCTCCCATGTCCCGTTAGCCATGATGGAATCCATCTCTCTACGGACCGCATCCTTCCAGTAGTCAGCTTCTGGAGAGGCATACGCTTCTGAAATAGAAGTAGGAGTATCATCCACGAGGTACACAAAGAAATCATCACCAAAGGTCTTTGCAGTCCTTTGTCTCTTGCCCCTACCAAGGGTTTCCTCGTCATCCTCCTCAGGGTTTCATCATGTGTTCGTTCATAATATTCCATAGGAATGGCAGGCTCAGGAGTCTCCTCAGATTCCTGTCTAGAAGTGCTTTGTACATCTCTCATGGGGAAAATGTCCTCAAAGAATGTAGCATCCTTACACTCCATAATTGTACCGACCTTCATGTCAGGTACCTCAGATTTCACTAGTAGAAATCTATAGCCAACACTATTCATAGCGTAGCCCAAATTAACACAGTCCAGAGTCTTTGGTCCAAGCTTACGCTTTTTGGGGATCGGCACATTAACTTTCGCCAAGCAGCCCGAAGTACGTAAGTACGAGAGTGTTGTTCTTCTCTTGGTCCACTTCTCATAAGGAGTGATCTCGTTATCCTTTGTCGGAACTTTATTCAGACATGACATGATGTCATTATAGCCTCCCCACCATGCCTTGATAAACCCGACGATCTAACATGACGTTAACCAAATCAGTTAGAGTACGGTTTTTCCGCTCGGCAACCCCGCTTGACTGGGTGAGTAGGGATGCGTCCTCTCATGAATAATATCGTGTTCCGCATGAAGGCATCAAACTCTTTCGAGAAGTACTTCCACCACGGTCCGACCGACTCGTTTAATTTTCTTTTCGAGTTGATTCTCAACTTCGCCTTATAGATTTTAAAGTAGTGTAGAGCCTCATCTTTGGTATTTAATAGATACACATAGCAATATCTAGTGGAATCATCTATTAAAGTTATGAAATATTTCTTTCCACCTTTAGTCAACACACCATTCATCTCACAAAGATCAGAATGTATGAGTTCAAGTGGCGCCAAGTGTCTCTCCTCTGCTGCCTTGTGAGGCTTGCGAGGTTGCTTAGATTGCACACACGAATGGCACTTAGAACCTTTGGCTAAAGTGAAACTCGGGATTAAATTTGATTTTGCTAGTCGCGTCATAATTCCGTAACTAATGTGACAAAGACGTGAATGCCAAACTTCAGATTCATTAACACTCGAATGAATATGGTTCACGACTTTATTATAGAAATCTGCGAGGGAAAGGCGGAACATCCCTCCGCTCTCATAACCTTTTCCAAAAAATAGTCCATACTTAGTAACAACTAATTTATTAGACTCGAATACCAACTTAAACCTTTCTCTACATAGAAGGGAGCCACTAACTAGGTTCTTCTTGATGGCGGGGACATGCTGCACGTTCTGCAGCTGCACGATCCTTCCCGAAGTAAACTTCAGATCGACCGTGCCAACACCATGAACATAAGCACTCGCGCCATTCCCCATCAATACAGACTCGTGGCCTGTGACCTGGTAAGAAGAGAACAATGAAATGTCAGCACACACGTGAACACCTGCACCTGTATCCACCCACCAATCGGTAGGCTGAAACACTGAAAAAATAGTAAATAAATTACCGTACCCAGATGCACCATTCTCATTGTTGTCCACAATCATGTTGATGGACTTGGAGTCCTGTCCTAACTTCTTAAACTTGTTTGGGCACTTGTTGGCCCAATGTTTAGTCGAGCCATAAGTAAAGCAGCCCTCATCCTTCTTGTTCTTCTTGAAGGTCTTCTTACCCTTCTTCTTGAAGTCGGTATTCTGTTGGACACCGTTCTTTTCCTTGAGCTTGTGGGAATTGGAGTTCTTCTGATGTACCATATTGGCCACAGAAGTTCCTTCGACCCCTTTTCCGTGCGAGTCCTTTGCCCTTGAATTCTGCTCAACACTCAGATGGCCAATGACATCCTCCACAGAGAATTCACGCCTCTGATGTTTCAGAGTGGTGGCAAAGTTCCTCCAGGAATTGGGGAGCTTAGCGATTATGCAGCCCGCGACAAACTTGCCCGGTAACTCACACTTAAGAAGCTCAAGCTCCTTAACAATGCATATTATCTCATGAGCCTGCTCCAATACATGACGGTTTTCAACCATCTTGTAATCGTGGAACTGCTCTATAATATACATCTTGCTCCCTGCATCGGCAGCCCCGAACTTTGATTCGAGCGCCTCCCACAAGTCCTTGGCAGACCGCATATGCAAATATGCGCCAACTAGCTTATCTCCAATCACGCCGTAACCGCCGAGGAACACGACAAAGGCCTCCTTGAACGCCTTCTCCTGCTCAGAGCGATCATTCCTGTGGAGTCACACCGCCACCTGAGAACACGTTCATGGCCGTGAGCCATAAGGCGGTTTTAGTCTGCCAACGCAAGTACGTCCCCGTAAACGAGGACGGTTTCAGTGCAGCAGCAAAACCAGAATTCAAAAAACTCCTACACACATTAGGTTTTTGGAATGATGAATAAATAGGCAGTTTTTCGATTAAATTAATCCATGAATAAATCATGAGCATGACATGAACAACATTGATAACACGCTGATTACGATCTAAAAGAGCATGTACTACGCACATAGTAGAAACATCTACGCATATCGCTAGTACTGCTACAACAGAAAGAAACACGAGAGGGATAAGCGATGTATACCCTTCAATCGGCCACGCGGCGGTGGTGACGGTGCCAGCAGCCGCGGCATCCTCGGCGGCCTTCTTATCGGCCTCGGCCTTCTCAGCGACGGCACGGTCGGCGTCGGTCGACATGGTGACGACGAAGGTGATGCGAGACGAGATGAACGAAGCGAAAGCATCGCGTAGTCGCTACCCAAAATTCCTAATCGCCTCTCCCGCATAAAGCATACGGAGAGGCGGGTTTCGAGGTTCGCTCTCCCGCCAACCGTGTCGCGTGAACGGGATGGAGTCGCCGGCGGCAGCAGCAGCAGAGGAACGACGTGGGCGTGGAGGCGGAGGTGCGTTTTGTTTTCGCGGCGGCTAGGGTTGGCAGCGCCCCACATATATATGTGCGGCCGCGCGTGGAGAGATGTGGGCTGAACCCACGTC
This sequence comes from Aegilops longissima, assembly GCA_021605205.1. Taxonomy (NCBI): domain Eukaryota; kingdom Viridiplantae; phylum Streptophyta; class Magnoliopsida; order Poales; family Poaceae; genus Aegilops; species Aegilops longissima. Next base: position 491,011,783 of record CM038680.1, read on the forward strand.
CAAGTCGGTAGCCCACGATCCGACGTCTCAGATCGTGGCCCTACCTGTCAAAGACTCTCCCTTCCTGACCGGCAAAAAGAAGTGCATAGGAGCAAGCTCGGCTCCGCTCAATCCCGCAACCCGCGACGCGTCGTGACGAGGCGTGGCGTGGCGTGGCGTGGCGTGGAGAGGCGAGCGGAGGAGGAGTGCGCGAGGGCTTCTTTTCTTCTCAAGCTCCAATAGCATGAGGGAGAGAATCCCTTATAAACCACTCCAACTCTTCTTCCACTAGCATGGTGGGACTAAACTTCCCACCACCTTGTCATGCCACCTACATGGGCCCTTAGAGATTAAATCTGAAATTGTCGTATGGGCTCTAGGCCCATCTCATATTTCAACATGTCGGGCCCCCTCCTGCTCAAGGCTCAAGCTACGACGAGGGCCATGCAGCCACCGGCCACCGCGAGCTCCTCCCACCTCTCCATCTAAGTTGGCTCAACTATTCGATGAAATATGCTCAAAAGAACTGTTCGATGAAATGCCTATTGCGTGGGAAAATAGAACGAAGAAGAGGTGACAGTCAACTCTGAATACCAGGGTCAAAACCATGCCACATCATCAACGAAACCATCCGAGGACTAAAGTTATCCGGTTTGAGAAGTTGAGGAACTAACCTTTACCGTATTCGAAGTTGAGGGACGATTTCTATATTTTCAAGAAAGTTGAGGGACGAAAAATATACTTATCCCTTTTCTGGACTGGGTCCCTTTCACACAGGGATAATGCGGTATATTCTCCCTTAGTGAAGACCTTCTATTTAATTTTTCATGTTTTTGTCTCAGCATTCTCACCCTTGTCCATGGTAGGGAAATTGATGAGGCCTTGCGACCTGGGGTGTATTCCCTAATTGATATCTGCCAGGAAATCGATTTTCAACAGCTTCACACATACCTGGGTGGTCCGTAAATTCTGCCTGTTCTATTTATGAATAACCGTTACTACTATATAAATACTAATCCGACAACCAAGATAATGGTTTCCTTCTTTGGCTTTGCAGAGGGCCCATGCCGAACCACTCTTGCTAATCTAGTGCACGACTATAAATTGCATTTCGAGTATCAGGGCAAGATCTAATCCCAAGCTGCTAAAGAATTTTTGGAATACTTGGTTATTCCTCCTGCTTAGGCTGGATATGAAGGCTGTGTTCGGCAACCCTTCAGAGCGGAGCGTGCGGAGCACCCTGTTGGCCGCTCCCCAAATTTCTACTGTATGCCGCTCCACTCTACATGGGAGTTACAGAGCGGAGGGATTCCGAATGGAGCCGAAATCTACAGTGTCACCTTTTGCATGATGTTTCATGGAGTTCAATGGATATGCGTCAAACTTTGGAGGAACCAATGAAACTATGGTTAGCGCTCATTAAACCAGCCTGCTGGTATTGTGGCAGATGAAGAGAAACCGAATTGTTTGCAGTAAATCCCACTAATCAAACTCGGTAATCTCAAGCAAAGTTGGCGTTCATATTTTGGGGGTAATACTCATGATGCACCTGAAAAACAACCAGTAGTAGGTGAAACTGAGCACGTCAAGTACAGATGTTAGGCCATAGCAGCACAAGTGATTTGCCAAAAAAAAAAAAAAGAACAGCACAATTGTTGGTGCTCTAGAGATAGTAAACGAGAAAAGGTGAAACAGAGGGCGAGATACTACCCTCACATTAAGGCAGATAAATCCTTTCTCATGGAAAACTGCTGCATTGCAATTTTTTTTTTTTTTTTTGAGATAAACTGCCGCATTGCAGGTTGGCTCAAACCGGTCTAGGATGTAAACCGGGTACAGTTTAAGCCCACTTATGGTATCGACCTAGCTAAAACTAACTAACGGAACGGGCGCCGTTTATTGCGCCATTGACATCCCACTGGTCAAATAACAAGTTTTGTACACATGTGCATCTGATATTTATTTTCTATACAGATCTTTTCAGCAATAGATTAATCGGGTGCCCCTGCAACCTTTTTACACTTTTAGCAACGGTCATCGCGACAGAGTATGGCCTGGATAATATACTTGTACTAGTTTTAGTCTAGAACGAGTGTGCTATGTATTGACAGCGTATCTGGTGCGCCGAGGCAATTTGTGCTACCTGTGCACCAGACCCAGTTGCACATTAAAAAATGTTTGAAAAATTCTAAAAAATAATTAGTGCATTGACAACACATTATTCGACGTTGTCACAAAATTCCATATCAAAATTCAAGAAATCACATTTTTCTTAGCGGTAATTCAAAAAATTGCATGAGATGAAAATTCACATTGATGTCAAATTTGTCATTTTTTTTCATGTTTCCAAAATTAGTTCACAAATTCTAAAATTTTCATGTTTTCAAAATTTGTTCGAAATTCAAAAAATGTTTGGGAATTTCAAGATAATCCCACTTCTAAAATTTCTTCACAAATTTGAAAATGTTCATGTTTCAAAAAAAATGTTCGAAAATTCAAAAAATGTTTTGGAATTTTAAAAATGTTCACACTTTAAAAATTTGTGCACAAATTCGAAAAATGTTCATGTTTCCAATATTTAGATAATGTTTTTGAGGAATTTCCAAAAATGTCTTTATTTTTGGATTGTTCTTCACAATTTCAAAATATGTTCGTGAATTTCAAAAAATGTTCCTGCTTTCCAAATTTGTTGGCAAATTCAATAAATGTTCATATTTTTAAAAATAATGTTCCAATTTTTTGGAAAATTCAATAAATGTTCATATTTGTTGGCAATTTCAAAATATGTTCGCTAATTAAAATAATGTTCATGTTTTGAAAATATTGTTAGTAAATTTGAAAGTTTTAGCGTTTCCAATTTATGAGCCAGTTTTTCAAAAAAATTGTTCATAATTTCAAAGAATGTTCGTGTTTTCAAATTTGTTCCTTTTTTTTTGGAAAAAAATGTTTAAGATTCCCAAAATATGTTGTGTTTTCACAAAATGTGAGTTTTTAAATTTTTTCAGAAATCTCAAAAAGAAAATCACGTTCGAAGTTTCATAAAAAGTTCATATAAATCGGGCTGCCATCTTGGACACCAAATCTTTAGGAATTACAGTGGCTAGCGACATTGATCACATGCAGTAGGTGTTCGGTTCGAGTTCTCAAACAAACTTTAGTTTTTGGGAATTTTAGGGAACTGTTGTTTCTGTTTTGCCGTTGCTGTTTGTTTCTTTACGTATGGCGCTTTCAAATCTAGCACGAGTGTTTGTTAGGCGCAGCGGGCTAGCACAACGCGTGACTTGCGGATCGAGTCACAACGCAAACCCCTCCTATTTTTGCCTTTTTCATCTCGCGAACGTGATGCCTTCGTCTGCCACTACAAATGGGCCAGCCCAGGTTAGCCGTCACTGTGCGAGACGCCGACCCTTTGCCACAACGAGCGGCCTATATATAGGAGGTCCCGCCAAATCACACCATCGCTTGTGCATAAGATAGCATAATTAAAGGGAAACGTTTGGGAACGACACGACGGCCGAAGTTTCAGCCGGTCGACTTCACCCACGCGCGCGTATCCCTCTTCTCTTCTTCTTTATTCTAAAAAAACACCGCATCCCTCATTCATGGTGGACTGCAGCCTTCGCCCACCCTCGAGCTTCTTTGACCAGATTCACGCTGTTCCTCCAAGCCAGCGAGCCTCCCCTGCTAGATCTGGTCCGTCGGCCGTCATGGAGTCGCTGCCCCTTCCTCACAAGACGGGAGATCCCTTCCCACAAGACAGGAGATCCCTTCCGTTCCTCACATGTTTCTCCTCCGGCGAGCTTGCCGCCGTCTCCCACGCGCACACCCCTCGATCCCCTCCCCAACCAGCGGTGATGCAGCAGTTGCCATGGATGCGCCAACACCACCTTCGACCCCCTGGCAGCGAGATGTTACAACCCCTCACGAGAGATGCTCACGACCAGTTGGCGAAGATGCTACAACTGGCTTTTTTTTTTTTTGCTTCAGCTGACCGCTAGAGTTTTGGTTGCTTATTTTTTTTGCTACAACCATGTTGGATTTTTGCTACATCCCTCGGGGGAGAGTTAACCCATGTGGTGGGCGGCTGGATGCTTGGCAGCCGTGATAATGCTGGAACCGACTTTGAGATTTGCTACAACTGGCATTTCGAATTGCTGTAACCGGTTACCATGTTTGCTGGAACCATTGCCACAGTGTGGCGTTTTTGCTTCAACCAGCCGCGGCATTTGCTAGAACCGGCACACAAAATTGCTGGAACGGGCTATTTTTTCTCTTTTCCAAACGACGACCATGGTGACCATGGTTGGGTGACCATGGGACTTTGTCACAACCGTAGTTAGATTTTGGTACTACCGGTGAAGTTTTTTTTCTACATTCATCCAACAACGTTGACTAACTGGTGGTCGTCGCCGACGAAATTATTCCTTGCAGCGAGCGGCGAGGGGCGGTGACAGAGCTACAACCATAGGGGACCTATAACCGTCGCCGGTGGAGCTGCAACCGCAGGCGCATCTATTGCATGGGTTGAGCTAGTTTTTGGCTACATCCATTCAACGACGAGAACGGCTGGCGAGGGTAGGGACCAGCAACGAGGACAGCCGGCGAGGGTGGAACGGGCGACGAGGACGCCACCGAAGGGGACTGCAGGCGTGGTGACGAGGACCTTGAGCAGGAGTTGCAGATCCAGCCCGAGAAAGAAGACATTGTGGGCGAATTGTTTTTTCGGATCTATTGGCCAAGCTGCTCGCATCCAACGGCTAGGGCGGGACCGGCCGAAACTTTCGGCCGGCGCGCTGGTGCCTAGCAGTCGCCATAATTAGAGGGTTGTCTTTCCCTGAAACCATGCATAACATCCCATTGTTGCCGCTACCATGATAAAATCCACCATGAATCAACTCCACAATGGAAAAATGGCTCGTCTTTCCAAACATAGCATAATTAAACAAGTAAACCAGTGAATTTAAACTGAGCATGATTAAACATGACCATTGCTCACTTTCAGGATCCCTATAATTCAATAAACCCTAGCGTAATGCGTATGAAATTCCATAATCAAACAACAGAACATAGGTGATATAGAAATCATTGCTTAATTCACCGGGGAACGACTCGATCTTAACAAATAACCATGCCACACCGGGATAATTTTGACTTAGGGCATGTACAATGGTTGATAAGATAATGTTATCTTAAGTCTTGCATGTGATTTAGAGAGGACAACAAAATTTGTTTACAATGAGTCATCTCTTAGCCTTATCTTCAATAACTAGCAATTCCTAAAAATATGGTGAGACATATTGTGCTAAAGATATCACCTCTTGTCTTCTCTTAAATAGCCTTTTTTATAAATTCTCTCTCCTCCACCTCATCATCTATCCTACACGACACTTCTAAGATAGCACCATTGTACATGCCCTTACTGTACGTCGGAGCCGCAACCTTGTCCAGCCACTATACCAGGGCACCTATCAGCGCCGCAGAGCATCGTCCGAAGATGCGGCGGCATGATGTTCCGTTCCTCCGCCTTCTCTGGGCCGCTCACGTGCTGGACCTGCTGACGATCATCAGCCGGCCGCCGCCGTCCAAGGTCGACTGCTTCTGTTTTGACGAGAGTACGCGAGCAGTACGTGAACGCGTAACCCACGACTGGTTTCACAAGTTGCAGGACTGACATAGTACTCCCTCCGTCTGGAAATACTTGTCGAAGAAATGCATAAAAATGGATGTATCTAGAACTAAAATACGTCTAGATACATCCATTCCTTCGACAAGTATTTCTGGACGGAGGGAGTATTTGCAAGTTGCGGGATCGTATTGGACCAGTTTGAGAGTTTAGGGACCCTTTTGGTCCTTGCCAACGAGTTGAGGGGCCGTTGATGCATTTGCCTCTTCAACCAAAGCCTGATCTGGCCGAGCCCAATTTTAGGTCAAGGCTAGTGCACTGATATATTTGGAGAAAAGGCTCAAGGCGATCCCGAATTTGCATTAACAAAGTCATCAACCGATAAGGAGTACATAAGCATCAGATTACAAAGGAAAATAAAAACATAAAAGAAGCTGGGCTGATACAAGGTGCACAGGGGGGATAACTTGAAGGCAGCTACAAGAACAAGCGTCGCTGCGATCGACCACCGCTACAACCAACACCAATGAACCAAACTAAGGTCAAGGGAGAATGGCACCATCGAGCATGCATCATGTCACTGACTGCACCCAAAGGACCAAAGGGGCCAGACCACAATCTGTCTCCACTGCCACAAAGGGCATCAACCCTTTCACCCTAGCTCGAAGGATGTCGCACCGGCGGCAGACAGAGCGGTTCACCAAAACCCAGATCAATGGAGCCCAAACTGCCAAAGGAGAATCAGTAGGAGCGAACCCACAAGCACGAGTAGCCTTCCACACGAGCATCGTCGCCGACTACGGCTAAGACATATCGCCGAATGAGAGTTGTCGGACGAAGGCGCTAAAGCACGAGGAACGATAAAAATGTGCAACACCAAGCACCGACAAAGGGTAGGCTTTGCCGAAGCATAGGGCTCCCGCTAGACAACATAGCCACCACTGTAGAGGGGACCCTGATGCTCTCTTGCCCACACGAGGTATTGATCCACCAACGGCGGCGACATGGACCCACCATGATCTTAACCAAGACGAGTTGCCGAAGATTAGAAGCACACCATCACTCACCGTCTACAAATCCACCACTACTCCCCCCCCACCCCCACCCTAGCAGTCCCGGGTGATGCCTTCATGAAGGAGCACAACACCGGAGTGCCATCGCTGGGCGAAGCAGGGGACCAAAGTTTTCACTAGCGCTACGGAAGTAAGGGAGGGGGGGGGGGGGCAGAGGGAGAGAACTCACCGAGCCGCGTCGTTACTAGCTAGGCGGAAGGAATCCAAAGAGGTGTCATGTCGGAAAGAAAGCTACAGGAGGGTTAGTGCTAAAATATTCTTGTTACAAGGCGTGAAGGCGAGAGAAGATTGGGAGCGAGGATGAGAGAAGAAAATCCTACACCTGCAAATAGGACCTATGGAATTCAATTCTACAAGGTGACGTGGTGTTTTGTGATTGGAAATCAGAGGGAAGGAGAGCGATTAGCGTGGTGGTATAGTTTAGCATTTTGAGCGAAGTTTAATTTAAACCTTGAATTTATACGTGTAGTCGAAGTTAAACCCTAAACTCTTGGTCCCTGAAATTCTGTATCCTGAGCTCTCAATTCCCGATCATTGCAGCCCTCAGCTAGTTTTTAGACCGGGATTGCTGACGTGGCCATGGTCAATCTGTGATCACTGAATAATTTTGACTTAAACAAAACCAAAGTGGATTCCGCGCCGCTGTTGTCGACGAGAGACAAACTTGGTCACCAACCTCTCGTTCATCACCGTGAAGGCAGCATTCCTCACCAGACCACCCCTACCAGCAGCTCGCCATGATGCGGCCGCCGCTGCTCTACACCATCGCGTCGCGGTAATGCATGGGGCAAGCACAGACAGGCTGCCCTGTTTGCCGTCGCGGCCGGTGCAGGGCTGATCCGTGCGGCGGGCACCACACGCGCCCTGCAAGACCGTGCCAGAAAGAAGCCCGTCGACCAACACGACATCGATGGCTCTTCTCCGGCGAGTCATGGCGGCGCCCGGCCAGACCTGTCGACGTAACCACGTTCATGAAGCACTTCGTAGGCGGCTTCTGGAGCACACGGAGCTTGACCAAGCCGAGGATGTCGGTTGCCTGCGGAGCCCACGCTGGGACGTACCCGCTGACCCATGGGGCCCACCTCGCAAAAGAATATATGGATCCGAATTCAGGTAAAGCTCGCCCTGCTGCCTGAAAATAATAAATAGAGCAGCCGACCGGGAGAGAGAGAGAGGAAGAAAGAGAATCGCTCCGCCGGATCTGTGCTCTGGAGCCTGGCGTCGTCGCACCGTACCATGGGGCTGCTGGCACTCAATCTGCTCATGTCTATGCAGCGGGATCGGCGTCGCCGGCCAACTCAAGGCCGTAGTAAGCCGCCCGACTCTCACCTCCCTAGCTCGGCTTATTCATCTCTGCCAAGCCAAGTGCTATTTTTTCTTTTTGCGATGGATCTGTAGTCAGTTCAACCTCTTGCCAAGAGAGCTGGGCGGCCAATTGCGCCGGAGTACATGTTTTCGGACAGAAACAAAATTCCCACACAAATCCCCGCATAAGATCAATGGTAGAGAACTTAGATGCGCAATACTTACGACACATCTAGATGTGCTTTAGCAAAACTGAAACAACTACTCTATATTCTATCTGTTGTTTTATTCCATCAGTATCTCTTCTACTTTTTTTTATAACCAATGCGTCGTCTATTTCAGATGGATTGGTGGCTTCATCCGTGGCTAAAAGGAAGGACTCACCCTGCCTGCACGATGACAATTCTCGAATTGTTAAAAAATCGAGATATTCAGGACCATCCCTTCCAGAGGTTCACCATAAAGAGCTCATACTTAATGGCAACTTGCTTATATTGCAAGTAAAATATCACTAGGTTCTAACTTGGCAAATTGGTGGATCAATACTAGTAGTTAAATAAAAAATATCTCTTGATACAGACTAGAGTTCCTACTTTCCTAGCTATAGCTATCCCCATACTAGTTGCTTCAACTTCTTCCTGTGTGATTGTGCCACCTCTGTGCTTTTGTTAGTTGACTTCATTGTAGTGCTCCCGAATTCCAGTAAAAAGTTATATGCTCAAAGTGCATACTCATTTCATTATAGTTTAGGCATATGTTCGTGTCACTTTCATTGTTGCTGATAAATAAAAGAATCCAACAGCTTTTATCCCCTCTACAGTTTCAATGTTCGGACATAATAACTACCTTATTGTTCGTCTTATTGTTCGTGTGTCACTTCATCTGGTCTTTTTTTTTTCCTGTTCAAAATTTAAGCAACTATCCGTCTTTACAATTTCTAAGATGGTTTTTCTCTAATGCTTGTTCATGCAGGACATATGGCACTATATACATTCTCTGCTTCCTCTGCGAGATGCTGCACGTGTTGCATGCGTGTCTCATTCATTTAAATGTTATTGGAGACGTTTTCCCAATCTCAGCTTAACTAGGGCAACCCTGGGTTTGAAAGGCGGGGTGTATGGAATGTCATGTAAAAAAGCGATAGATCTTGCAAGGAAAACCAACGACATCCAAGAAAACCACTCAGGCATTGGCGTTACAGCACTCAAGCTTGAAATATGTGATTTTCCCCTTTTCAGCACCTCCCATGATGATCTCGATCGTTGGCTTGGCATTGCGGTTAAACCAGGGATTGAAGAACTTGACCTGGGGTTTTGTTCTCATGCAGCTATGTACAACTTCCCGTTCTCACTTTTACCTAGTGGGTGGGACAAGTCGATTCGACAACTTCATCTCGTCAACTGTGCCTTCCGTCCCACGGCTGGACTTAACTATTTAAGAAGTCTGACTAGTCTGGAGTTTAATTATGTGCATATTACAGAGGATCAGTTAAGGCACCTTCTTTCCAGTACAATTCATTTGGAGAAACTAAGACTCGTGGCATGCAATGAGTTAATTGCTTTGGAGATACCTAGCTTGCTGCATCGACTTAGCCACCTGGTAGTCTACAATTGCGGATATCTGAAAGTGATAAGGTGCAAAGCCCCTAATCTCTGCAATTTCGAGTATATGGGTGCCTTGCTACAACTATCACTTGGTGATTCATTGCAATATCTTGACATTCGTGTTTCATATGGGGATGTTGTTCATTATGCTTGTGCCAATCTTCCACATATGGTGCCAAATCTTGAAGCTCTTTACATATCTTCGTCCTACGTGGTATACTCTTATAATCTTGATTATTAGATATCAGCATTACGCAACAAACACTAGCAACTTGTATTTTTCAACGATGATTAATCTGAAGTATTTTCATGCAGAGGGATGCGGTGGTGGTACCTGGAAAATTCCTCCATGTCAAGCAACTGCTCATTGGGGTTTTATCCCCAGACTATGATTATTTCTCTCTGGTTTCTTTTCTTGATGGGTGTCCTTCCTTGGAGACTTTCATGTTGTATGTAAGTCTACAAATATAGTAAAACCATACGCACACAACTTGTAAACTATGTACAATATATACACCCTACTGCTATGTACGGTTAAAGGAACTTCCTTTTCTAAAATTATTCTACGCTCTGCCTTAGAATAGTGTTACACGCATATTTTTATATATCTGGTCGAGCCATGCATTAGTTTCAGTATATGTTTTATCTTTTCACCGTTACTATTGATATTATTCAATGCAGGTACAGTGGGGGGACCACATGGAGCAAGAATCAGTTTTAGGATATTCTTCTCATGATCTAAGACAGATGCCAGGACACTTGTATAGGAGCATCAAGGATGTGCAGATCATTGGCTTTTGTTCTGCAAAGAGTATAGTTGAGTTGACATGCCATATGCTTGAGAATGCGAAGTCGCTTGAATGCCTTACATTGAGCACCTGTTTCGAGGGTGAAAATTCGTGTTCCAGCAGTGAATACGATATATGCCTCTCGATGAGTAGGGATATGATCATGGAAGCCCATAAAGCACTCTTGGTCGTGGAGAGATACATTTTGGGGAAAGTTCCCTCAACGGTCGAGTTAAAAGTTGTAGAGCCATGCAGCCGGTGCAATGCTCTTGAAATTTAGGGCACGTTTTCTCCTGACAAAGTAGTCTCAACTCTACAATATGCACTGACTGGCGAGAATGGCGTTTTGGCTCTCGGCCTCCATGGAGGCCTTTTTTTTTTTGAAAAAACCAAAATACAAAATTTTCAGTTTAAAAAAAATCTGAAAAAATTTGTACAAGTAAACAATGATGTGAGGCATACGTGTGTAAAATTTCAGAATGAAATACATTGAAATGCGACCTGTACAAAAAACATAAATTAACGGTCTGGAAGGATGAATAGTATCATGCGTTAAAAAGCCCAAGATTTGTCTTTTTTGCACAACCCCCATTTCAACATATTTCGTCCTGAAAATTTACACACTTATGCACCATGCCTTCATTTCTCTCTGTATTTTTTTAGAATTTTTAAAATGTAAAAATATGAATTTGCAAGAATTTTAAATTTTGCATTTGGAGGCCTCCATGGAGCTCGGCCTCCAAAAGCAATTTCCAGCTGACTAGGCAATAATAAAGTGATATATAATTTTGCATGGGCAGGAACAAGTGGTCTTTGCACCAAAAAAAATATAATTGTGCACTGTTTTTATGTCTTATATATTTCAAACGCATCGGTCTTATGCTTTGGCTCATTGACTATTGTTTGTAATTAAGTTCCTCATAATTTAATTAAAACTACAAAGGTAATTTTCTTTAGCCAGAATATAAAAGAGTGAGTGGTTTGTGAGAAATGGTTGTGACAAAATAGAAACTAGATCGCCCAGATCGATCGGGATTGGAGAGATGACACGACAAGAGCTTCTTTCACCACAAAACACATAAGTAGCGGGGGTGCCAAGGGGACTCAGTTGATCGGAGTTGTCACTTGTCAGGTAGTGTTCTTGGAGCAATGTTACATCAACAGCGTCTAGCATTTTTGGTGTTCTGACGGAAGGTGTATTTTATTTGGCGATAAGGGCTAAGGGCATCTCCAGCCGCGCCCCCAACAGGCCCCCCAGGCCACTTTTTCGGCGCCGGCGCCGAAAAATCGGCCCAGTCGCGTCCCCAGGACGCCTAAAATCGCCGGTTCGGACCTTTTTTCCGCCCGGCGGTCACAGGCCGAACCCGGCGCGCTAGGGAGCCGTCGGGGGCTCCGGCGCTAGGGAAAAGCACGCCTGCCCACACCGACAGGGGAAAAGTCAAGGTTTTCTTCCCCCGACTCGCCTCGCACCCCCCGCGCCCTCGGCCACCACTAGCTATATCCCGGCGACGGCCGCCGGCCTACTCCGCTAGATAGCCATTCCCCGCAGGAAAATAGCAGCGCTTCGCCGCGGCAGCCCCTCCCGCAGCAGCTGGGCGTTTCCGGCTGCGGAGGCGCGGTTTAACGGCGGGTACACGCCCACCGATCGCAAGGTGTTCGGCGTTTTGACTGTCTCGGCGATGGACTCGGATGAGGAGGAAGAGCTCGCCCAGCTGCTCTTTGGAGGAGGAAGCCGCGCCGACGCCCGTGAAGAAGAGCATCCGATGGTGCTCGCCGCCCTCGCCAGTTCTTGGCGAGCAATGAAAAGCCGCGTCGAGGTGGCTCGGCGCCGGGCGGTGAAAGCAAAGAACCGCATCGCTCGCAAGGCTACATGCATGCTCTACTCCGACTACTTCGCCGATGCTCCACTTCATGGCGAGAGAACATTTCGGCGCCGTTATCGGATGAGCCGAAAGCTCTTCCTCGATTGTGAATTCCATCCGGAGTTCGACAACTACTTCAAGTGCAAGATGGATTGCATCTGGCGCTCTTGGATTCACCTCCATCCGTGGCGCACGACGAGATGAGGATGCTTGCATATGGAGCTCCCGGTGATTCACTCGACGACTATGGGCGCATGGCCGAGTCCACCAAAGATAGAGTGTTTCTACAAGTTTTGTCGGGCAAGGTGGCGGTGTTTGGGCCACAATACTTGAGAACACCCAATGCGGAAGACACCGCCGGATCCCAGCCTGAATGCAGCAAGAGGATTTCTGGGATGCTTGGAAGCATCGATCGCATGCATTGAAAATGGAAGAACTGCCCATTTGGTTGGCAGGGGCGTATAAAGGCGCCAAAGGCGGTTGCGATGTGGTGCTTGAGGCGGTAGCCACACAGACCTCTGGATTTGGAACTCCTTCTTTGGTATGCCAGAACTCACAATGACATCAACGTCTTTGCAAAGCTCTCCTGTTTTTGCCAAGCTCGTTGAGGGCCATTCTCCTCCGTGAACTTCGAGATCAATAGGCACCAATACAACAAGGGTACTATCTAGTCGACGACATCTATCCGAGATGGTCGACATTTGTGAAGACGATCTCAAACCCTGTGGCAGGAGGCAAGAACGCTGGTTTGCGAAGCTTCAGGAGGCTTGCGGGAAGGATGTCGAGCGGGCATTTGGTGTGCTCCAATCTCGATTCCCTGTTGTTCGGTACCCGCTCGCACCTGGTCGAAAGATCAAATGTGGGAGATCATGACTTGTCGTGTCATCTTGCACAACATGATCATCGAGAGCGAGCAAGAAGACCAGTGTTTGACATCGAACCATACTACTGAGCGTGGTCCTCTAGCTGAAGTTGATCACCAGCTACGGCAACTTGGACCGCCTATCTCAAGATCGTCAGAGATCCGAGACCCACAGTGCATCATCAAATGCAGAAGATCTGATTGAGCACCTATGGAGGCTCAAGGGGACACCAGCGTGATGAAATACGAGTTTTATTTGTTGAACTATATAATTTGTATTGAACTATTTGTTGTTGTAGTATTTTGTTGAAGTATTTGATTTTTCCGTGATGAAATAGGTGATAAGGAATAATTGTGTTGATAATTGAACGCCGAGACACGGCGAAACCACGCCTAATATGGGCCTATTCTCGCCCATATGGGCGTTTATTCACCAAATTGGGCTGCAAAGTGGGCCAATTTCGGCGCTGAAAGCGATATTTGGGCGCAAAACCGCCTCAAAGCCGAAAGTGTATCGCTGCTCGCTCGCCCCGGGCGATTTGTATCGCCTTGGGGGGGCAACGGCTGGAGATGCCCTAACAGTTCGGACAACTCCCGACACGGTGCCCAGGGCAACAACCACTGTTTCAACACTCACACACACACACACACACAAACAGTTAGCGCCACTTCCAAGATTTCCAATGTAATTTCCAAGATGGTGTTTATACAGTAAGGTCGGCATATAATTTTCTGAGAACACTAAACTTTTGGAGTGACAGGAGTACAGATGGCAAAGGGGCTATTTCAGATCAGAAGATCATGGAGAAAATTTGGAGGAAATTTAGGCAATCCAATGCCCAAATAAAATAAAGGTAATTCTGTGGAGATCCGCCCATAACTGTCTACTAACAGGCGCTCAACTTCAAGTGAGATCAATCCCCACAAGGTATCACTACAAAAAAAGACACATCCGTGACATTTTGGGTCGAACAAATTTTTTTCTGTCATACATATGACACTTCTATGACGATAATTGTGGCAAAACCCGGTATCATCATAGATGTGGTGGGTTCCTACATCTATGACAAAAAATCATGACAGAAAATGGGTTTTTTGTCCTGGTCGGGCTGGAGACGCAGCTGCATGACATTCTTTGGGCCGTCCATGACGGAAAAAACCATGGTAGAAGCGAGGGGAGGAAAATTTCGGGGAGTTGCCGGTTACGTTGGGAGGTCGGGGGCGGAGCGATCGCGCTTTCTCGTGACGTCGCTGCGTGTGTGTGCAAGGCGTTGGCTCTAATCAAGCCGAAGCGAGGCGTTGGGCTCTAATCGAACCCGGCGATTGCTGCTCGCAGCTACGCGTTCTCGAAACCGAGCGATCGATCGATGGCTGTTAATCGAACCCGATGGAGCGATTCGCCGCTCTCGCCGCTAACTAAAGCCGATCGATTGGATGAGCAAAGGAGCGCTATGGGGGGGGGGGTTGGATGAGCGATGAGCGGTGGCGTTGCCTCTGGATGGACAGGAACCCGTGGTGTGGAGGGCTGGATGAACAGTAGACGATGGAGGGGTGGTCGTGGAGGGGTGGTTGAATAGGACCCCGTGGTGTGGAAGGCTGGATGAACAGTAGACGGTGGAGGGGTGCCTGTGGAGGGGTGGTTGAACAGTAGCTGGTGGAGTAGCGCACGGTGGAGGCTGGATGAACAGGAGCCCGTGGAGGCTGGAGGAGGTCGACGGTAGCCCGTGGAGGCTGGATGAGGTCGACGATGGAGATGAACAGTATCCCGTGGAGTCCCGTTTTGTGTTACGCCACATCCCTCCCCCCCGTTTCGACCGTAGCGCTCTAACACAAGTCCGTTTCGTCCGTTTTGCGGTACACCACACCCCTTCCGATCAACAGGACCCCCGTTTCGACCGTAGGAGGTCCATTTCGTCCGTTTTGCGATCGCCACACCCTCCCGATCAACAGGACCCCGTTTCGACCGTAGGAGGTCCGTTTCTACGCTTTTGCGATGCGCCACACCCTCCCGATCAACAGGACCCCGTTTCGACCGTGGGAGGTCCGTTTCTCCGCTTTTGCGGTGCGCCACACCCTCGCGATCAACAGACCCCGTTTCGACCGTAGGAGGTCCGTTTCCTCCGCTTTTGCGGTATGCGCGACTAGGCGTTCAAGACCCGCCAGATGTACACATACGTGACCGTATTTTCTTTCTTGCACCACGCCGCTGACGTGCGTGTACATGCTACGTCGCGCCTCTACTCGACACGTCGCGCGCTCTACTACGACGGTGTGCGCCTCTACATCGACCAAGATGTACGCATATCGTTCGCGACCAGGATGACAACGCCACGTGCGCTCGACCAGGTGGGTCCCGACCGCCGTGCACTTCCTTGCTGCGAAGATGTAGCTGGTGGGTCCCAGCAATCGGGGCGAATCGTTTTTTTTTTGCCCGGATGCAATTCCTTGCGTGCAAAGGTGTAGCTGCTGGGTCCCAGCAGTCAGGGGGGCGAATCGTTGTTTTTGCCCGGACGCACTTCCTTGCGTGCGAAGGTGTAGCTGCTGGGTCCCAGCAGTCAGGGGGCGAATCGTTTTTTTTTGCCCGGATGCACTTCCTTGTGTGCGAAGGTGTAGCTGGTGGGTCTCAGTAGTCGGGGGCGAATCGTTTTTTTCGGACGCACTTCCTTCCGTGCGAAGATGTAGCTAGTGGGTCCCAGCAATCAGGGGGCGAATCGTTTTTTTTTTCGGACGCACTTCCTTGCGTGCGAAGATGTAGCTCATGGGTCCCAGCAGTCAGGGGGCGAATCATTTTTTCGCGAAATACGGTGGCCCGCCGATGGGTCCCCGCTGTCAGGTGGAGGAATAATTATTTTGCGCGTAATAAGGAGGCACTTCCTTGCGGCTGCCATGGACCCAGCTGTCAGCCTCTCCACATACAGTCCACGTCCGATGAAAGTCGTTCCTTGAAACGTTGACCACGCCGCGCTGAGAGCACCACTGCGGTGGACGACGACGAGGCATAGGAAGGGGACGACGCGGAGCCGGGAAGGACGCGGCAGTGGATGCACACGCGGAGAGGAGTACGAGGGTCTGGTTTGGCTCCGCTGCCGTCGCCGCAGAATAACAGGGGGTGTGGGTCAGTGGGTGAGTGGAGGGATGGCCTGGCCAGCGGTGGGAGTAGTAGGGGGCGGTGAGGCCTCCGCGCGGCAAGACACCGCCACGAGAGGCGAGGAGCATGCGCACTGATCGGCGCTGCTTTGGACGGCCGGAGCAAGAAGACCAGAGATTGAAGAAGCACGACGGCCGTTGGATGGACATCATACGGTCCTTTGCAGCTAGAATCGTTTATATTGACTAAGTTGACAAAGCCTTTGGTACGCCAACTTAGTAGGCCCATAGGTCGACTTCGAAACGGTGCGCCCGATGTCGGGGGATGAATCATTTTTGGGCGGGTGAAGCTAGAATATCCGAGATTGAAGAAGAAGACGGCATCCGTTGGATGGACATCCAACGACCACTGCTACCAGAACCGTGTGTTGACTATAAGTTGACAAAGCCTTGCATACCCGTCAACTCTGTTTTTTAGGGGACGCGTCAACTTAATAAGGCCAGAAGTGTGTGACATAGAACTTATAGCCCATTTGAGATTTGTAAGAATGTGTAGCCAATTTTTAAATTCTAATGGAATTTACTACAGCCCATTTACAGTTTGTTAAAAGTACAGCCCATTTCAACCAACCGTTCAAAACAGAATTCAATAAAATTTCCCACATTTTGATGGGATCAGTATTTTTTTATCCCAAAATTTTAGTCAGATTAAATACAATTTCAATATAAATTTATATTGTGTAAAAATCCAACGAAATATTCCGCTCGCAACAATTAATGAAATTAAAAAATTTAATATTATAAAAATAATATTTTATAAAGTAATCACTGTTTGGTGCATTTTTATGCTATATTTGCCAGTGTATATGATATGCTGCTTTGTTCCCTATATTTGCACTGGTGGCGAACTTTGATGCCCAGTGGATGTAATATGTGTAACAGCCGTGATAGCCTAGCATAAGTTGCTTGCTTATTTATTTCCTTGTTGTCTTGTTTATTTGTTTGCTTGTAGTCAGTGCAGTTCTTTTTAAAACTAGGGCACAATAATCATGGGCTAATATTTACTGTAGAAACAGTGGGCCTTCTACGGGCCGTAGAAACAATGGGCCTTCTACGGGCCGTATCATCAATGGGCCTTCTACGGGCCGTAGAAACAATGGACCTTCTACGGGCCGTATCATCAATGGGCCTTATACGGGCCGTATGACCATAACGGGCCATCGTTAATAGGCCGTATTTGATGACGCTATGAAAACAGCCCAACGTATTAACGGACCACAAACGGGCCGATGTAACCACGGGCTGAATTTGGCCCACAAGCAGAAAATGACAGTAACGGGCCGTAAGTAAACGAATCTTTGAAATGAGCCCAAGAATAAATGGGCTCAAAAGGCCGAAAGATAATATTTACCGAAACGCCCAACCAATAACGGGCCCTTAATGGGTATAAAGTGATATCTCGCTCATTACGGGCCGCCACCACGGGCCGTTAGTGGGTGTAAAGTGATACATCGTTCATTGCGGGCCGCCACCACGGGCCATTAATAGACCAAGAGTTACATAGGGCCTCATATGGGCCGAAGACGCCATGGGCCATACATGGGCCAAAAGTGAAAATGGGCTGAATCATATTGGATGGCCCAGATGACGATCTCGGGCCTAATTCGGATAGGGCGAACGGGCCTTGGGTTAGCGGGTAAATGGGCTATATGCGAATCGCCATTAACAAGCTTTCCATGGGCCGCCCGCCATCATTTAACCAAGTCAAACGGGCCGCCTTTTCACGGAATGGGCCTCTGTTGGGCCGTGCCACGGTCGACGTATCATAGGCGCTTACGTCCAATGAGTGGATGACATCTGTCCCAACGGTGAGCCGACACGCAGTTTCCTCCGACCAATGATGATTTTACATGTGGAAAATCCCCATTGGTCGGGCTGTTAACGAGTTATCGGATCCAAAACCCGACCCGATAGCTTAACGGCATTCCGTTACGGTGGATGCCACGTGTCGGTCACCCTTGACGTAAAGCAGTTACGGACGCGTGATTTATCGTCATGGAAGTGGACACTTCCGTGATGATAATTTTGGTAATGTCATCGAACACTTCTCTGACGAAAGATAGGTATGACTATCTTGATTACGTCATAAATTTTTCATGGATGTACATGCATGACAAAAACGCGACCTACTGTGACAAACACGTATCATCACAGAAGTGTATTTTTTTGTAGTGTATGATTGTCATTTTTGCAATAGGGAGGAAACCGTTGAACATTGCTTTTTCAGTGTCACTATGTTAAAGAAATCTGGAAAGAGCTTAAGAAAGAGTATGCCATTTGTTTGAAACTGAAAAGTTTTACTCACATTAGGCAATGGGTTTTAGAGTGGATACAATACGCTACAGATTTTCACTCTATGATTATGGCAGTGACAATATGACACATATGGGAAAATAGAAATGCCTACCGTCATGACGTCATGAAGCTTTAAATCATCCCCTTCGTGTAGTGGGGAAAATCAAAGCTTATGTTGTATTCATCAATATGCATTCTTTTAGTTCGACCACTTCCATTAGACGTGAGACCTTGAAGTCAAACCAAAAATGGTCTCCGCCGCCAGATGGGTTGATGCTCGTCAATGTGGATGCAACGACATTCTCCCAATCTACAAGAGCGGGTTTTGATGTGGTAATACGTGATCACCGGGGAAGGGTGCATGCGGCGAATAGAGTTTACTTTGAACGAATTCAAATTCCTGAAGTAGCAGAAGCCATGGCACTTCATCAAGCCTTAATCCTTGCCAATAACCTTGGCATACGGAACATCATGGTAGCATCTGATTACATGTCATTGATCAACAAGGTCAAGGGTTTAGGTTTTGATAGGTCCCCTATTGGAGCCATAGTCCATGATATTAGAAAATGTGCCACAAAGTTTGTATCTTGTATTTTTATTCATGTCAATCGTACTTGTAATGAGGCAGCACACGTTCTGGCGAAATCGGCAGGGCATGATGTTTGGTCCTGCTAGATTAATGAGTTCCCTAATGTAAGTAGGACCATTATCTGTAATGAACTACTCCCTCCGTCCCAAAATATAGAAACATTTTTAACACTACACTGTGTCAGAAACGTTGTTATATCATGAGACGTAGGGAGTAATTATGAATGAATGAAAGGGTGTAGCTGCCCATTACCAAAAAAAAAACGGTTAGCCGCGCCACAGTACACGTGCATCATGATACTAGTACTCGAGATGGCATGCCGGTAGCGACAGTGAACGGACCAAGATGGGGAACGCCGGCCTGGCTCACTGTCGACGTCCCTCACGGCCTCAGGTAGCCAGGTTCCAGCTCTCGGACGGTGCTTTCCTTGTCGTCCAGCTGCGGCCGCAGCTTGTCCAACCACCGTGAGGAGGAGCTCCACCAGGATGGCGAGCGCGCGCGAGCTGGTATAGCGCGTACGTACAGGAGCAGCGCCCCCACGGCCCTCATGCACGTTAGAGGGTAGGTTAGAACGAACCGGAACCTGATAGATCCTTCGGATCGGAGTAGGCTAGATCATCCGGTGAACCTACCTTCTCCAGGTGCAGATGAGGAACTCCCGGTGCCGGCCATGGTGACTGTGGCCGGTGATGGCAGGGAGTGGATGGCGGTGGTGGTGGAGCTTCCGGCGGCCTAGCGCAAAACCCTAGATCGGATTGGTGTGTTGGTGGTGTTGTGGTGCATGGTCAACCTCATGATGCGTGCCCCGGCACCCCACCTCTTTATATTGCGCTGGCGACAGGGGCCCACCAACCATGGTTTGGTTGGGCGCCCCGATCGTATGCTGAAGTCAGCGCCTGCTCAGACCCGTGGGGTTCGAACGGGATAGAGATCAACCTAACATTCTCCCCCTTGATCTCAACTTTACTTTTAACCTTATACTTTCTAGTTTATTTGTTTCATCACATATTGGTACATAGAGCATGTTTCATCTTCACAGCTCAATTACCGATAGAATCATACACCTACAACATACGTTATGTTCAGAAACAAATTTTGTTCCTTTTGGGCCTATCCAGGAATCATAAGGCTTTCCCTTAAACCCATGCCGGCTAAGTGTTCCTTGAACACATTGGGTCGTAAGCCTTACATTAGCGGATTCGCAACCATATCTTTTGTCTTTATATGCTCGAGACTTATAGTTTGATCCTGGATTTTATCTTTCACAACATAATACTTTATCTCTATTGTTTCGGCAGCATTACTCGACTTGTTGTTGTGAGCGTAAAATACTGCGGGCTGATTGTCGCAGTACATCTTTAGTGGTTTAGTGGAACTCATTGATTTCATCTCGTCTTCCATTGCCTTCATCCACATCTATGAATGAGGGCTTCTCATGGCTTCTTCATATGAGGTGGGATCTTTTTCCATATGAACCATTTATGTGTTATAAACTTTAAAGTCAGTAGAAATAGCTAACTTTCTTGGTCTTGTAGACCTTCTAAGGGCCTTAGTTTCTGGCACATTCTGTGCCTCAACTTCTGGCACTTCTTCTAAAATTTGCTGTTGCACCTCCCTTTCATGCTCAACAATGGGTTCAGTCGGCTCCTGAGGACAGATTCCGGGTCTGCCCCCATAGTTGTCATGGGTGGAGTTGCAACTGGTAGTGAGAAAAATGGCTCCTGGATCATCGGATTAGGTGCATGCACCCTCTTCTCCTCAAGATCAATTTTCCGAGCTACCAAGCTCCCCTCATCATTTCGTCCTCTAAGAAGACTGCATGTCTCGTTTCTACAAACTTTGTATATCCGTCTGGAAGTAGAAACGAAAACCCTTTGATCTGTCTGGGTAGCCAATGAAGTGGCAACTCACTGTTTTGGGATCTAACTTTCCAATGTTTGGATTAAACATTTTGGCCTCAAAGAGGCACCCCACACCCTCAAGTGTTGTAGGATGGCACCCTTCCTGTCCATAGCTCAGACGGTGTTTTGGGCACCGACTTGCTTGGTACTCTATTGAGAATGTGAATGGCAGTTTTAAGCGCCTCATCCATAATCCCAATGGCAAGTTGAATAACTCATCATGTCGCGCACCATATCCATAAGTGTACGGTTAGCCTTTCAGCTACTCCATTTTGCCGAGGTTCGCCCGCATTGAATATCGGGCAACTATGCCGCCTCCTGCAAGAACTTTGCAAAAGGTCCGAGGACTTGGCCATATGGAGTGTGCCGACCGTAGTACTCTCCCCCACGGTCGGACCTGACTATCTTTATTCTTTTACCATGTTGATTTTCAACTTCAGCTTTGAATATTTTAAATTTATCCAATGCTTCAAATCTTTCTTTGATTGGATAAATATATCCATAGCAAGAGTAATCATCTGTGAATGTTATGAAAGTCATATCCATCCACACTTTTCACTGGAAATGGTCCACAAATGTCAGTGTGGATGATTTCTAGTGTGCCTGTGCTATGGATTGCACCTTTTTTGATTTGTTTTATATACTTTCCTTTAATGCAATCGATGCATTGTTCTAAGTCTGAGAATTCTAACGGAGGAAGAATTTCACTCTTGACTAATCTTTCTATTCTCCCCTTGGAAATATGGCCCAAGCGACAGTGCCATAATTTCGATGAGTCAAATGTTCTCTTTCTTTTCTTTTGTTCTTTATTCGATGCAAAAACGTGTTATTTCACATTGCATACAGAATAAGCTTTTTCACGAAGTGATAACAAATAAAGCTCATCGTGTAGCAAAGCATCACCCACATAAGCATTATTATACCAAATGGCACACTTGCCATGTCCAAAATAACATTCATAATGATCTTTGTCCAAACAAGAAACACTAATTAAGTTTCTATGACATGATGGAACAAATAAAACATCACTAAGTAGAAGATTGAATCCGTCGGCTAACTCCAAGGAGATGTCACCGACAGCTTCAACTTCTGCTTCAACTCCGTTTGCCACTTCAATGCGTCTTTATCTTCTTAGCATAGTCCGCGTCGAACGGAATCCCTGTAAAGAATTTGCAACATGAACATTTGCTCCTGAATCAATCCACCAAGTGGATTTTGAAAACTGTGTATACAAGGATTCATTTACAAATGAAACTATATTGTTACCTCTTTTTGCCATGACTGACTTCAGCCAAGCAGCGCAATCTTTCTTGTAATGCCCTTTCTGCTTGTAGTGGAGAAAAGTGTCTTTGTCCAGTGAGAAAGGCTGTTGCGATCTTGATCTTGATAGGGGCTTTTCCATGCTTTGAAGGAGAACTTTTGTTGTTTTGATCAGTAGTTCTTTTCTTGTAATCCATCACATAGTTGAGTGAACCACCATGTGCGGCTTTGAGTCTGTCCTCTTCTTGGACACACATTGCTATTGTCTTTCAATGTCCCATGTTCCGGGGTCATATTATAGTTTACAACAAAGTTTCAAACTCCTTTGGCGGTGAAGCCATGACCAGTGGACCAGAGCGTTGGTTTGATCTCCGATCCTCATCCATGGGCTTTAGCTTTGCTGCCATATTGCTCATCCTCGGGATGTGCTCTCTTTTCCATGACTACCACCGGTGTAGCGTTGTGTCACCAGTTGCTCTAACACTTGGGTGGCATATATCTTTGAAGAGCCAGTGAACTGCTCTTTATCTTTGTAAGCAACTCCCTGCGAAGTGCACTCTGCAATGGAGCCCACAATGGTGCTCTCGATTGTATTCTTTATAAATGCCATGCACTTTTTGTTTGTATTGACCCAATTTTGGTTATCTATGAGGTAAGACTGCTCCAAAGGAGCATAGTCCCCTTCTTTTAGCCCATGCAGCATCATCATCGGTGGCCTCTCTTCTGCTCTCTGTGGGTGCGGCGGCTGTGGTTTCTCCACAACCCACCAAGATCAGCACAAACAAATGCCAGTTCAACTTTCTTCCTCCACTCGGTGTGGTTGTCACCTCACGAGTGTCGGAACTTTTTTAGACAACTCATCAAGTGAAAGCCTCCGATATCACAATTTAAGTGACATCGATTATAACAATCATATGCAATAATCTAACGTTGGTCAAATTAAACATACAATTGTCTATGCAATTAGATCTATATTACCGTTGGGCAAAATATTAGGAATAAATGCACCTTTAAATTTCAATAATAAAACATGATCATGTTATTAATAACGTTGGTCATAAAAATAACATAATCATATCATTTCATTAACTACTTTAACATGCTCTTAAAAACTTAATTCCTTTTAAACTTTTATTTTCTTTTAAAGAGCACTAATAATTATTTATGCAGCGGAAAAATGTGAATAAAAAATCACGAACTTTTTTTAGTTCTACCGAAACTTTTACTTTGACCGAATAAAAAATCATTAACTTTTTTTATTTTCTTTATAAAATTCATTAACATTTATTTTCTGGAAACTTTCTTGTTTTCATTCTCAGAAACTTTTTCTGTTTACTTTTCTATCTTCTAAACAAAAAATTTCGTTGGAAAAATTTTGTATAGAAAACACTATTTGAAATCTGCCAAATACTGGACAAAAATCATCAAACTCTGCACTGTTAAAAAAATTAACAGAGAAAATAGCTGCAGCACAGCCCACTGCGCGCGACCCGCAGCGGAAAAAAAAACGGCCCATGGCCTTCCCTACGCGGCAGCCGGCCTGGGCCGCCCGCAACTGCAGTTTCAGCCTAGCACGCGGCTGCACCCGCCTCTACTTTTGGCCCAGCAGCCCACTCTGCGCTCTAGGGTTTCAATCGTGGCCGTCCGCGAAGATCTGACGGTCGAACGTGCGTTTTGGTTAACAAAACCACTCGATCTGTCGCCCCGATCGAAACCTAGCGCCACTCTTTCTCCTCTTCACCTTGCACGCGCCGCTCTCCTCTGTCCCGCATGGGACTTCGCCGGCAACGGCGTCGAGCGCCACCGCGCAAGAGCGTCAGCCGCCGGCGACGGCCTCCACCACCTCGCCGCGCGAGCCTTTCCATTCCTTTACACCTTCCCCTTATTTTATTTCTTCTGTATCTCCCCTTCTCCCGCAGCAGAGAGATTGAGGGAGAGTAGAGAGATCCCGATGTGACGGGTTGGGGCCACGCCGGCCACCGGCGACGGCTCGAGCCGCGCCGCGCGAGCCTTCCCTTTCCCTGTTCCATCCGCGAGAGACAGAGACAGAGTGCATCGAGGCTCCCCATTTTTTCTTCGGAAATGTTAACGCCCACACGTGTGGCATGGCGTCAACTCGACCACACGCGCTTATCGCCGTCCACTGCATTTCGCACGAATCTTGACACGATGCTGGGATTCCGGACTGCCACGTAGGACTAGCGAAGTGTGTGGCGTGTATGCCGCCGCCGCACACCGTTTTGCCCGACGACAACGGTTTTCATAGTCAACGCGCGGTGGAACTGCCATCTCGCCCGCACACGATCTCGAGCGCGGGTTGCCATATTGCACGAATCGCCACTCACCCTCCCAAGATCGGTGATCTCGATCCCCCGATTTACTCCCCAACCCACCCATTCTCAGAGCGGTTCCAATCGATTCGGGAGGAGTCGAGAGGAGAAGGCGGCGGCGGTGGCAGAATAGTCGACGGCATTCGCGGCGGTTGTTGGGATTCGCCGGCCGGGGACGTCGCCGCCAGAGCAGTTGCAGGCCGAAGGTAAGGCCTTCCGCCGTGGTCACACCCATTCCCCCGCGATTCATATCCCCTTTCTGTGCTTGCTCGATTTCCCATCGGGATTTCTCGAGATCCCGGCGTTTTTCGCGGTGCGCATGTGTTGCCGCCGCGGCGAGTTGGTTGTTTTGCTCACCCCTCCCCGCACGGTAGCTTGTTATGGTCTCGTCGCCGTCTCTCTCGCCGTCAAGCCGGGCGAGACTCGTCGAATCCCCAACCGCATGTGCTCTGCAGAATGCTTTTGGGATGGCAATGTTGATGTTGTTTAGTTTATTATGTTGCTCCCGAGATGCTATTGCCGTCGATGTCGGCGTTTGTGTTGATGAAATTGATGTTATGCTAGTTGTGGGCGAACCCTAGATCTATTTCAGGCGCATTCCAAGAGTTTTGAGAATGATTGCCATGACAATTTGAAACAAGCCACCACCGATGGCAACTGATTTCTGAAATTACTGTGTCGCTTGCCTTGTCGTTGGTGCATTTTAGGCGCATGTCGATTGTATGCGAATGAAAGTCAAGTCAATTTCAATATCTACCACCTCTGATGGCAACTAATTTTTGAAACAACTTTTTGAGTTGCCATGTAATTGGTACGACAATGTTACTGTTTGGTTTTGTGTGAATCTACTTTTTAGGTGCATTTCAAATTGTTTGAGAACGATTGTCATGGCAATTTCAACAACTACCACCATTGATGGCAACTGATTTTTGAATCAACTGAGTCAGTTGCCATGTAGTGGTGCATCTTAGGCACATTTTCAGAGTGTTTGAGAATGAAAGTCATGCGAATTTCATCAACTACCATATCTAATGGCAATTAATTTCTGAAACAAATGTGTCAATTGCCATGTCAGTGGTACAGTAATGTTACTGTTTTGGTTTTTGTTGGATACCGTTTTATGTTCATTTCAAATTGTTTGAGAATGATTGTCATGTCAATTTTAACAACTGCCACCACTGATGGCAACTGATTTTTGAATCAATTGAGTCAGTTGCCATGTCAGTGGTGCATCTTAGGCACATTTTCAGAGTGTTTGAGAATGAAAGTCATGTGAATTTCAACAACTACCACATCTGATGGCAATTAATTTCTGAAACAAATGTGTCAGTTGCCATGTTAGTGGTACAGTAATGTTACTGTTTGGTTTTTGTTGGATACCATTTTAGGTGCATTTCAAAGTGTTTGAGGATGATTGTCATGGCAATTTTAACAACCGCCACCACCGATGGCAACTGATTTACTGAAACAAGCGTGTCGGCTTGCCATGTCGATGGAGTGCCTTTTATCTGCCACAACTAGTTGTTCATTAACATGGCAACATGAATCTAGCATATGTCGCGCCTATTTTTGAAGTACCCTTTAGTTAATCGCCACCACCGATGGCAACATGAATCTAGCTACATTGCAGTTTGACATTTGCGCATTTACAACTGAATCATTTAAGAAGCGAGACATGTGCTGCTGCCATGTATCTGCATTTTTCTGCTCTCCCACTTTCGCTACATTTCTGTCCTTTTTAATACGTGTTGCTCCATTTGATGTGTGTTTTTGTTGCTCTTTGTAGCACAATGGCTCATGGCGACCATCGGGACGATGACAATGACTTCATGGAGGTACCGCCACGGAATCGTGCGACCGGTCGGTCAAAAGCTGGTGATGAGGTCACCCCTCACAGGTGTGCTTGTCGTAGTCGCTTCAACGATTGCCAGCCCCGACACTAATTCTTCATTGTTTGTGGCATCATCGGTGACCTGCTGTTGTGATATCCCTCCCGTGTGCTCAAAGTTACCCGCATGAGATGCCCCCGCGCTGCCGTTTAGTGTAGTTGGAGGTCCTGCAGAGAAAGAGAAAAAAAAGGCATGCATTTAATCTTCGTTTGAATGGCAGTTTTGTTTCATAACCGAAAAAACCATCTGCATCCGATTTCTGGCATGACATCAATCATAGTGTGCAGAATAATCCGGTTTGTTCACATTTGGCACCCACAATTTTTTCTATACATGTCAACGACATTTTTTTATTATGCATGGCAACCATAGTTGATAGTACATGGCAACCATAGTTGATTGTCCATGGCAAATGCAGTTGATAATACATGGCAACTGCAGTTGATTGTCCATGGCTATTGTAGTTCATCAGACATGGCAACCACAGTACATCAGACATGGCAACCAGAGTTGATCACACATGGCAACCACAGTTGATCACACATGGCAACCATAGTTGATCACACATGGCAAATGCATTTCACTACACATGGCAAATGCATTCATATCATACACGACAAACTACACTTTTTGCGAATACAACACACAAGCAGCAATGTCACATATAATTCCTCCGATGTTGCATTGTCAATGAATCACTTCATACTACTCACCTGTGTTTGACGTCGATGGCGGTACCCGATTCTTGACGGTTGCCACGTGCTACATGACGGTCCTGCGTTTCCACCATAAAACTTGTAAGTATTTTCCATATCTTCAAGTCTTTTTTTTTCATCTTTTCGGCAAAAGTTGAATGATTTTATTGATACGTGTTACCTTGATTTGCCACATTGGCTACTTGAAATTGGTCGAACGTACATCCATCAGCGTTAGCGCCCCGTGTTTGAGCTTGCCAAGTCACCCCTGAGTTTGACCCTACGAAAAAGTAACATGGTAGGACATAAGTACAATACCATTCTCCCACGCCCCCCCCCCCCATAACATGGCAAATGTCCCTTTTTTTGATCATTTACCATACCCATGCTCACATACTGCTCTAAAAGTGGCAGCAACGGTCCCGCGGAAATGAGTTGATTGTACTCGATGCATCCCAAGGTTGCATTGCGGGTTTTGAGAAACCAATGATCTGCACCATCTTTCCGATTCATTCTTCCGCCTCTTTTCCCATTGTGTTTTCATCCTTTGCACAAACAAGAGACACATGAAACTGCATTTTCTGCTAATTTTTTTGTACATACAAGAAAAACACGGCAATCCCATCACAATTATTGCGTAGACAACCAATTACATGATGGCAAATATGATATGCACGTTTGTTATCCCATTTTCTAAAATCTGGATGCGAAGTGTCGTTTTTGAACTGATGGCGATGAGCAACACAAGAAGATGGCAATGACTAAACACCATGGTGGCCACTAACGCAAAGACAGTGACAACCAACGTAAAATTGAACGGCAACTAGTTCTCTCTATTCCGATTGCCACCCAAATCCACCCCATCCATTCCTTCCATGCTTCTAGTGAACACTAGGTCCGTGTGGCAATTGCCATGTAGTTGTGGATGTAGTTGCCCGCCTGTGGGCAATCGAAAAGTTCAGCTAGTAGGGGTGGAAATAGGACCGAAAAGACGATGAGATCGGAGATCGACCTGCTCCTCTTTTATGCATGCCGCCGGGCTCGTCGATCGGGGTGGGGGTGGGGGGGGGGGGGTTGGGTGTATGGGTGGTGGTGTCAAGGGGTTGGGGTAGGATGGAGGGTGGGTGCCACTCTGGATCTAGTCTGGTGCCATGGCAACCGAGAAAACACGTGATGGGATCGGGAGGTAGGAGACGATGTAGATCTGATGCGATAGGGTTCGTCGGTAGGTCGCGGCGTCGAGCGCGCGTTCGGGTTGTGCGGGCAGCGGGATGGGTCGCCCGGACGTGTGGGCGTCCGCGCCACACACCGGACGTGCGGGTCGTGGCTCGTGCACCCGGACGCCATCGTGCGGGCGGATTAGTCCCCGCGCCGAACAGGACGGGCCGACCCACCTAACTGCCACACGTCGGCGTCCTTTTTCTTTCGCCCCATCCACCGAAACCAGTGAGAGAGAGGGATCAGAGACGCCAACAGAGCCCTACTCGCTCTTCTGTGCGATACAGCGGCGCCTCCCCCGTCCCCCTTGCCGGTGCGCGCGAGCTCCTGAAGGAGAGCGCGCCGCCGTCAAGCGGTTCGGTTCGGTGGTGGTGCCCTTTGCCCCTTGCGGGGTAGTGTTCTTCGTCCCGGATCCTTGGCGTGCTGATGCAATTCGGGATCGAGAGGAACGGCGCGGCCGGAGCGGCGGCACAACTTTTCTTTGAGATTTCTTTGCCCTCTAGTTAGGGTTCTTGGGGGGGGGGGGGGGGGATTTCTTTTCTTTCTCTGTTTATATTTTGCACCAAAAGTCATAGCCTAGTATGGCCTGATATCATTGATAGATCCTTCGGATCGGAGTAGGCTAGATCATCCGGTGAACCTACCTTCTCCAGGTGCAGATGAGGAACTCCCGGTGCCGGCCATGGTGACGATGGCCGGTGATGGCAGGAAGTGGATGGCGGCGGTGGTGGAGCTTCCCGTCGGCCTAGCGCAAAACCCTAGATCGGATTGATGTGTTGGTGGTGTTGTGGTGCACGGTCAACCTCATGATGCGTGCCCCGGCACCCACCTCTTTATATTGCACTGGCGACAGGGGCCCACCAACCATGGTTTGGTTGGGCGCCCCCGATCAAGGCGCGAGTCAGGGGCCCATTCAACCCGTTGGGTTGGAACGGGATAGAGATCAACCTAACAGAACCCGCTCCAGAAGAGCAGGATGATGTACAAGCCCACGATCACGAGCAGAGTCCAACCCCAGGTCCCGGTCCGTCTCCTGCAGCCAACGCTGCTCCTCCGAGTCTCCGACAGCAGCCAGCACGTCGTACCACCCCCAAGCGCTTCGTCTTGGCGTCGCTGACCCACCGGTCGACGTGCCGGCAGGTGGCGGTGGCGGGGCGGGCACCAACTCCGAGGACGTGAAGGAGGCACTGACGTCGCGGTCGGACGTGCCGGCGACGGCATGCCTGTCGGTGGGGCAGCTCGTGGCGGAGCGGGCCAAGGAGGCGGACGTGCACGCGTGCACCTACACGCCCGGGGAGCGGGACCGGTTCGAGGGAAGAAGAGTATTGACCTACGTGCCCATCGTCAAGCTCTACTTCGACTGATCTTTTTTTTTTTTTTGCTGTTGTGTTTGCTGCGCTCTGCTTTCTTCTACGCCTGCTGCTGAAGAAGAGTATTGACCTTGTTGAATGCTTCCTGAATGTGCATCACACCTGATCTCTGCTGTTTTGCTGCGGTTGCTCTTCTCCTGCCTTCGTAGGGGCCAACTGACCATGATCCTTAAGTATTCAGTTTCAACAAGAATCAGAGTATCTTGACGCAAGGTGCTACTCCAATTTCCCTAAGGGCATCTCCATTGCATAGCCGCTTATGTAGGCGCTTAAGGATTAAAAATAAAAAATATGTTGTCTAGCGTTTGTGTAAGAACATAGGCCTCCAACGCTCAAAAGCTCTGAGGCGCTAAACATCCCACGTCAAATCAACTGTTGGTGCACTGGAGCGCCCGCTGCTTACTCTGGCAGCGCTGGCTGGAAGGCGCCAGGAAATATTCTTCGGATTAGCAAAACGGCCAGGATTTAGATCCTTAGCGCCTGTCCTTAGCACCGCATTGTACATGCCCTAACAAACCTAGCAGAATAACACAATTTCCACACGGACCAATACATGACCATTTTTGCATATGACAATTCTGAAATGATACAACAACAGTGCAGATGATACACACCATTAAAATGGAGTATTACACTTGATACAATACGACAGAACAGAAACAAACCTTTGCAAGCCAAGAACAGGCAAGAACGCTCGCATTATAGAGGTACATGAAAACAAGCAGCTATATATATAACTGAAATTACTACACATCTCCTTGGGATGATGGTTGGCCCCGGGGCATGGTGTTGTTATCTTCCTCCCTGTTAATCTTGAGGATGCCGGCATGAGTGAGGAGGACCCAGATGTGGGTGAGAAGCTCTCCCCCCTTTGCCAGAAGTTCCATGTGCCCTTTAACATTATCTGATGGTGCGACATAGAGGATCTTCTCCGACCAGAAGTCCGCGAGTATCTTCCAACGGACAGCACTGCTCGGCGTGCCCTCTAGCTGCTTTGCAAGCTTCACACCTCTCATGAAGATGCTCCCATCTTCCTCTTGGTCCTGTAAACGATTCATAGCCTGGTAAATATTTCCGCCAAAAGAAACACCCCGGGATCTTGCAACTTGTTTCGCTTCGCGATGTACATCAGACATGGCCAACTTTGTATCGCCGAAGTATCCTGGAAGCAATTCAGGGGCAGAGTTCATCAAGTACGCACAATATCTTGACAGGCTGACCGAAACATTCCTGTTGAACTTTGTGTCCTGTTCATTTTCAGATGTCCCATTCACGTGCTCCCCGTCTCTAGTAGCAGGAGTCATATTGCAGTAATCAGTGGCGATGTTCCAAACTAACATGATCTCTGCTTGAGAATGACCCTGCAAAGCCCAAGAGAACTCTCCAAAGACACCATTTCTCAGTAATGACCCTTCCCCATTAGTTGGTGGACCGTCACATGCTATTAGGGACCTTGCAATAGCCTGCTTGACTGTTTGCAACAGGTGTACTCGGTGACTGTCCCTGGACAAATCAGCGGCGGTGATATGCGGAATTATCGAGTACTGGCCAATCTTATTTTTCCAGTACCCGAATATTGTAAATCTGCTAATATAGCCGATAAGCTTCTCGATGAAAGCACTGTGTTGATAACTAGATCTTTTGACATACCTACAAGTAACCGACACCTTGCACCAATCCGAGGCCAAATAAAATGCAAGTTGAAGAAATTCTATGAGCAAGAGTGTGGCCAAAACAAGAAGAGTGATGGTGTCGTCAATCTTTTTGGTGTGCACTTCAATGATAGGGCTGATTGTCCTGACAGATAGTGTACTCTTCGCGACAAAGGATACACATGTGGCAATGAGAACAATCCTCACAATGAAGAGAAAGAAGAATGCTGCCTCCAGCTCAAAGATGATGGCATATTTAGTGAAAAAGTAGTCATGGCAGAACCCCAACTCCATTTCAACAATACGGAAAGCTCTCTTGTAGTCATCTTCTTTCTGTAGCAATCCCTTGAAGGCAAAATCACGGGTTTCGTCACGGTGTTCCTCAGCGAATGACATCCCGTAGTAGCGCCGCTTCAGTAGCTGAAACATGGCATAAGCCAGGCATGAATCCTTGAGCTCATTGCAGCTATCCGTACCCGAGCTGAGGAGTCTACCTTCACAGTGCCAGATCTGGTCAATGGTGACGTCATCACCAAATCCAAAAATGTGAACAGGGTACTTGTAGCCTTTCATGGTGGCAGGGTCGAACCCATCACCATCATTAGCAGGCAGGTTCTTCATGAACTTGACAACTCTTCTGGCTCTGAGATAGCCGAACTCAACCAACACGCATGCCAGCTCTCTACCCATGAGTCCCGTAGACACAGCAAAGATACCCAGAAGATAGACAACACCTCCAGGAGTCTTGAAAGGTGCAAAGTAGGTCGACGGTGAAAAATTGTGGTATAATTGGTAGAGACACTCTTTCATGTTCATGCTACAGGGAAATAATAGCAGCCAGATAAACGAAGCATAGAAGGCATACTGGTAAAAATTGAAAAAGGTTCGCTTCCATTGCCGGTTGTCGTTGAGCTCGTAGACCTTGACGGCGTTGGTGCACCCAGCGGCCATCAGCAATGAGACAGCCCAGATGGGGCACATGACATTCTTCACCAGAGAGGACTGCATCAAGCCTAGGGTGTAGGCGATGGCTGGGAAGGACAGAGTGTAGGTCACCCACGTACCGGCTTGGACCAAGAAGCTGGCCGACTGCCGTCTGAAGGAACCGAGGATGAGCTGCAGGAGCAGCAGCAGTATGATCCCCGATGTGAAAGCCTCCGCCTGGTGGATGGTTCGCCGCAGGTTATTCAGCTTCAGCAAGGGGCAGAGAGCCTCCCATGCAGCTACCATGTCGATGGATTCTTGCTGCTCCATCCCACAGAACTCATTCATCCTTGATAAGACACAGCAAGAACTAAGAACTCTTTGTGCAGCTGAATTTGCTATGGTGGCGCGTCGCTATTGGCTTTGGATCAATCAAAGGGGGTCGCTGCTAGCTAGCTAGGAAGTTAGCTCGAGGCTAACTGCTTTGGTTCCAAACTTGATTGCTTTCGGCCAGAAGAATTGTTATAGTAGTAAGTAGTGACTGTCTCTTCGGTGCCAAACAGACCACTGGATCTGTTCGACTGTCTTTTTGAGACGATACAAATACAACAAGACAAGGATATTGCACAAGGTCTTCCATCTGTTTCCAGGTAACTGCCCCTGCTTCCATGCCAAGTAATGATAGAGAGTGGATCTGTGTAACTACTTGCCCGAGCAATCCATATCCCCTCTCCTCCTCCATTTTTTTTTCTAAATTAAAATTCCAAAAAGTGTAGTAATTGATAGTCTTTCTACCCGATTGATTTTTTCCGGGTAATCAAGGAGTTTTATTCCATAACAACAGAGTTACAATCTGCTAATACAAGATCAAGAATAAAAGAAGGGCCTCGTTGCAACCAATAAGCGGTGATGTGAGTCGTTCGAGCACTAGTAGAAAACAGGGCTAACGTTCGGGCCTGGCCAGCCCATTAGTCCCGATTCTTCAAGAACCGGGACCCATGGGGGGTATTAGACCCGGTTCGTGAGCCCAGGGGGCCGGCCGGGGCCTCGTGGGCATTGGTCCCGGTTCGTGTGGAACCATTTGTCCCGGTTCAAGCCACGAACCGGGACCAATGGTCCTCGCTCTGCCCACAACCATTGGTCCCGTTCGTGGCTTGAACCGGGACGAAGGGAGTTTTAGTCGGTTCATGCCATGAACGGGGACAAATAACTTGCCTATATATACCTACCGCCGCGGCAGATCACTCTACAGTGCTCTATTTTTTCAATCCGGCGAGGAGAGGGCTTTTGGGTGCTCTAGTTCACCTCCTATGCACATGAGGTGTTCGATGAAATGCCCGAGCCACACTAGTTAAGCTTTCTCCTCTCGGAGCTTCATTTTTTTCGAGATTTGTCTAGATTTAGCGGTCCGTCACGCCCCGTCTTCGTTTTCACCGCCGTTGATCGCCCGCGCCGATCTCGTCGCCGGCACCACCGTGGTGAGCCTCTTGTTCTTATCTTCTTTCTGATACTTGTCTGATTTTCTTACTTTAGATAGATATTTGTCTGATTTTCTTAATTTTGACACACATAATTATATATAATGCACGCAGATGAACCGGCAATGGATGTATGGTGACAGACACACCTCCGATTACATTAAGGGCGTGCATAATTTTCTTGAAGTGGCTGAGGCAAACAAGCAGAATGAGTTTATGTGTTGTCCATGCACTAAATGTGGGAATACGAAGTCTTACTCTGACCGGAAAATCCTTCACACCCACCTGCTTTACAAGGGTTTCATGCCACACTATAATGTTTGGACGAGGCACAGAGAAATAGGGGTTATGATGGAAGACAGCGAAGAAGAAGAGGACAATGACAACTATGTGCCCCCTGGATATGGTGATGCTGCAACGGGGGGAGCTGCTGAAGATCAAGAGGAATCAGACGATGTGCCCGATGATGCCGCAACGGGGGAAGCTGCTGAAGATCAAGAGGAACCAAACGATGTGCCCGATGATGATCTCCGCCGGGTCATTGTCGATGCAAGGACGCAATGCGAAAGTCAAAAGGAGAAGCTGAAGTTCGATCGCATGTTAGAGGATCACAAAAAAAGGTTGTACCCTAATTGCGAAGATGGAAACACAAAGCTGGGTACCGTACTGGAATTTCAGCAGTGGAAGGCAGAGAATGCTGTGCCTGACAAAGGATTTGAGAAGCTACTGAAAATATTGAAGAAGAAGCTTCCAAAGGATAATGAATTGCCCGACGATGCGTGCGCAGCAAAGAAGGTCGTATGCCCTCTAGGATTGGAGGTGCGAAGATACATGCATGCCCTAATGATCGTGCATCCTCTACCGTGGTGCGTATAAGGATTTGAGCGCATGCCCGGTATGCGGTGCATTGCGGTATAAGATCGACGAGATGACCACGGTGATGTTGACGGCGAGCCCCGCAGAAAAGAGTTTCTGTGAAGGTGATGTGGTATGCTCCTATAATACCACGGTTGAAACGATTGCTCGAAACAAAGAGCATGCCAAGTTGATGCGATGACACGGTGAGGACCGTAAGAAAGGCGGAAGTTGAGAGCACCACGACGGGTCGCAGTGGAGAAAAATCGAGAGAGTATCTTGGGCTAAGTTTGCACGTGACCCAATGAGCGTATGGTTTGGTTTAAGCGCGGATGGCATTATTCCTTTCGGGAGCGAGCAGCAATCACATCACCGTCCATGACTCTATGTATGTATAACCTTCCTCCTTGGATGTGCATGAAGCGAAGTTCATTATGATGCAGTTCTCATCCAAGGCCCTAAGCAACCCGGCAACGACATTGATGTGTACCTAAGGCCATTAGTTGAAGACCTTTTACAGGTTGTGGAATGGAAGCGGTGTATGCGTCGTGGGATGAGCACAAACAGGAGAATTTAACCTACAGCGTTGCTGTTTGTAACCATCAACGATTGGCCCGCTCTCAAGAACCTTCGGAGACAGACAAACAAGGGATACCATGCATGCACACCTGTTTAGCGACACCAAAAGTATATACAGGAAGCTGCGGAAGAATGTGTACACAGGCCATCGTCGATTTCTTCCGACCAACCATGAATGTCGAAAGAAAGGCAAGCATTTCAAAGGCGAGGCAGGTCACCGGAAGAAGCCTGCCATGCGTACCGGTGATCATGTACTTGCTATGGTCAATGATTTACACGTAATCTTTGGAAAGGGTCCTGACGGACTAGCTGTTCCGAGTGACGCTGAGGGACACGCACCCATGTGGAAGAAGAAATCTATATTTTGGGACCTACCCTACTGGAAAGACCTAGAGGTCCTCTCTTCGATCGACGTGATGCATGTGACGAATAACCCTTGCGTGAACCTGCTAGGCTTCTTGGGCGTGTATGGGAAGACAAAAGATACAGCTGAGGCACGGGAGGACCTGCAACGTTTGCATGAAAAAGACGGCATGCCTCCAAAGCAGTATGAAGGTCTCTTACCAAAGAAGAGAAGGAAATCTTCTTTGAATGCCTTCTTAGTATGAAGGTCCCGACTGACTTCTCGTCGAATATAAAGGGAATAATAAATATGGCAGAGAAAAAGTTTCAGAACCTAAAGTCTCATGACTGCCACGTGACTATGACGCAACTGCTTCCGGTTGCATTGAGGGGCCTTCTACCGAAAAACGTCCGATTAGCCATTGTGAAGCTATGTGCATTCCTCAATGCAATCTCTAAGAAGGTGATCGATCCAGAAATCATACCAAGGCTAAGGATTGATGTGGAGCAATGTCTTGTCAGTTTCGAGCTGGTGTTCCCACCATCCTTCTTCAATATCATGACGCACGTCCTAGTTCATCTAGTTGACGAGATTGTCATTCTGGCCCGTATTTTCTACACAACATGTACCCCTTTGAGAGGTTCATGGGAGTCCTAAAGAAATATGTCCATAACCGCTAGGTCGAAGGAAGCATCTCCACGGGCCATCAAGCGAGAGGATGTCATTGGGTTTTGTGTTGACTTCATTCCTGGCCTTAAGAAGATAGGTCTCCCTAAATCGCGGTATGAGGGGAGACTGATCGAAAAACACGCTTGGAGGATACAATAATATGCAGGGGCGGATATTCTTGGTCTCAAGCACACCGCATAGTTCTACGAACTCTACCTTGGTGACCCCTTATGTCGCTGAACACAAGAACAGATCTGCGCTCCAAACACCCAGAGGTCGGGCGACGATCGGATTACATGTGAACACATCAGGACTTTCAGCAGTTGGTTGGAAACACGTCTCAGAGGTGAAAACACTGTTTGTGATGAGCTGTACTCGTTGTCCAGGGGACCATCTTCGACTGTAATGATTTGGAAAGGATACGAGATAAATGGGAATACATTTTACACGATCGCCGAAGATCAAAAGAGCACCAACCAAAACAGCGGTGTCCGCTTTGATGCAGCCATCGAGAGGGAAAAGGACACATATGGGAACTTGACTACGGAGTAGATTTTAAGGTCCCTTTGTTTAAATGCAAATGGGTCAATCTGTCAGGAGGCGGGGTACAGGTAGACCTACAGTACGGAATGACAACAGTGGATCTGAACAATCTTGGGTACACTAACGAACCGTTCGTCCTAGCCAATGATGTGGCACAGGTTATCTATATGAAGTACATGTCTACCAAACCGAGAAAAAGAAAAAATAAGGAAGCGAATACATCATACGATGAGCCAAAGCGCCAGATAGTTCTTTCAAGAAAAAGGGACATCGTGGGAGTGGAGGGCAAGACAGACATGTCCGAATATTATGAAAAGTTTCATGAAATTCCTCCCTTCAAAGTCAAGGCTGACCCAAGCATCCTGATAAATGATGAAGATTATCCATGGTTACGGCGCAATAAGGAAAGGACACAAGCGAAGAAAAAGTGAAGACTTTGTCCACAACTATTATGATGATACCATGCCAACTTTCAACCTTTTCGTAGTTCATTTGAAATGCCTATTGTAACAGACAAGTTTCCGTATGAAATCCTGATACTTTGAAAGAGACAACTTTCTTGCACATGCTATGTCGATGAAATGATGATATCATGCCAACTTCCAACCTTTTTAGAGTTCATTTGAAATGCTTTTCAATTTCAGGGTCTTATAGCTCAAAATAATCAGTAAATGCATGAAAAAGAATATAAGATAAAACACAATAATATTAAATAGCAGGAAAAAGAATCACTCAAATTATATTTTTATAATGAAGTTATTCACAAACTAGTGATTCACTATTCAAATTTGGAAACTAATGAAGTAACAGAAAGAATAAAAAAATAAAGCAAAAATCAAAAGAAAATAAATAATTCAAAAAACAAAAAAAATACTGGAAAAAAAGCCGCCTAATGGGCCACACGGCCTGCATACGACTAGAAACCTATCTGTATATGGGCCAGGATGCAGGCCCGCAGGCCCAATAGGCCCAACAAGGCAGTGACAAGGGTAGGCAACTAATGCCTGCATATTAGAGAGGAGCTCAGCACCTGAGCTGCCAGGTGGGACTAAACTTCCCACTGCACCGCGCCAGCACAAGGCCTTTGGTCCCGGTTGGTGCCACCAACCGGGACACCAACCGGTACTAAAGGGCTGCATAGGTCCCGGTTGGTGGCACAAACCGGTACCAATGCCCCCCGCCCTTTAGTCCCGGTTGGTGGCACCAACCGGGACCAAAGGCCTCTGCTTCCCGCCCTTTGGGTTGCTTTGAAAAGAGGCCTTTGGTCCCGGTTGGTGCCACCAACCGGGATTAAAGGTCGAATTAGTCCTGGTTTGTCTCACGAACCGGGACCAATGAGTCGCCTATATAACTGGCACTCGTCAAAATTTCGTTCAGTTCATTCTTCCCTGCCCCGACGCCGCCAGGCTGCCCGTCTCCGCCTCGCCAACGCCGTCGTCACCTCGCGCCATCCCGCGCCGCCCCAATGCCGCCGCCCCGGCACCCGTGCCCATAACGCCGCCAGCCCCCGCCCATCGCCTGCCTGCCTCGCCCCTCACCGTCGACCGTCTCCGCGCCGCCCCTCACGCACCATCGCCGTCACCGTTCCCTGCCCGTCGCCCTCGCCACGCCCCTCACGCCGTCGCCATCCCGTGAGGTTGAATTTTTCTAATTTAATTTGATGTGTAGTTAATTGAGTTAGATTTTTTTGTAGTTCATAGATTTTTTTTTGTTAGATGTGTAGTTCATAGATTTTTTTTCATATTGTGTTACATTTTTTTCTGTTAATATATTTTTTTGGTGATATTATTGTTGAATATGCATGTTTGTATGTTCATATATATGCAAAGATCGAATATGTCAATTTTTATGATTTTTTCTGTTCATAGAATTTTTATGGTTTTTTCTGTTGTAATTTTGTTCATAGAGTTTTAATGATTCTTTTGTTCATAGAATTTTCTTTGTCAATTTATGTATATGTTCATATTGTGTATGTATAGGAAAATTGTGTATGATCAAAGTCATTTATGAATATGTTCATATTTAGAAGAGAGGAAAAAGGAAAATAAGAGGAGAAAGTGTTTAATATAATTAGTTAGAAAAATAATAGAACTATAGTTAAACTAGTTTATTTTTAGTAAGTACTACTTTATTTTATTTATAGTAAGTGCTTAATATATAGTTGAACTAGCTCGGCCTGCTCGGCCCCAAGGAAGCCATGACCGCAAAAGCTGCTGAGGCCCTCATCAAGCGCTTCGACGAGCCCCTCTCCGATGAAGACATCGCCATCATCGCCAAGCTCACCCGCCTCGATCCGGAGGCGCTTCGCATCGCAGGCGCCATGGCCGGCCCTGATGCTGTCGCTGACAACCCAGTTTAGTTATGATAGGTCCCCTATCTCTTCGGCAGCGATTGGCCTTAAGCCAATTCAAGTTAGGATCAATGTCTAGCTCCTGTCATAGGTTTAGCTGGCTTGCTGCGCGCTAGAGAATTCAGGGGCCTGTTGGTGGTCTCTGGCGCCCCCCTGTTATGCGGAATGTGTATCAGTTTCCTTCTTCAATCAATAGAAATCTTAAGTTACCGGAGAAGTTTTGCGTGTCCAATGATTAACACAAATTTATCTGTTTTGAGCTGGAACGTTAGGGGATTGAATTCTCCGGTCAGGCGCTTTGCTGTGCATGAACTTGCGGCAGCTCACATGCCTACGATCCTCTTTCTCCAGGAGACGAAGCTGGAAACCTGGTCAACAGATGCTTCTCGCCAGATTGGCGGCACCGCCATGGAAGGGTGCGCGGTCCTGCCTGCTACTGGCACAAGGGGAGGCGTGGCAATTTCGAACACAAGGCTAGTCGACATTGCCATGCATTTAGTTGGTTGTTTCTCAATCACAACAAAGGTCTCAGCGGTTCAGTGCAGTTCATCGTTCTGGCTGACGACTGTCTACGGGTTGGCCGACGACGCCCGCAAGGAGGCTTTCCTGGCTGAGCTGATCAACGCCGCCCCGCCCAGTGGAGAACCGTTGCTGATTAAAAGTGATTTCAACATCATCTATGAAGTCAGAGACAAAAGCAACCTCAACTTGAACAGAAGAATTATGGGACAATTCAGAAGAGCCATCGATTCTGCTTGTCTGAAGGAAATTAAGTGCAAGAACAGGCGTTTCACCTGGTCAAATGAGAGAGAGAGCCCGACTCTTGTCAACATCGACAAAATCTTCTGCAACTCTGAATGGGACGCCCTCTTCCCAAACCACATGTTGATGGCTGCTTCCACGGCCTTCTCTGATCATTGCCCCCTGCTTCTCGCCAACGCTGCACCTCCTGCACGCCGGCCCTCTTTCAAATTTGAATCTTTCTGGACACGTTTCCCGCGCTTTCAGGAGACTGTGGAACGAGCTTGGCAGCACCCTGTGGCCAGCTCCTGCCCCATTGCCACACTCAAGCTCAAGCTCAAACGCACCGCGTTTGACCTTAGAATCTGGGCCAGGTCTCTCTTCAGCGATGCCAAGGTTTAGTTGCACCTGGCTGCGGAAATCATCCTTCGCCTAGATATTGCCCAGGAAAAGCGACACCTCACGCCTGCTGAGTTCCGTCTTCGAAAGAAACTGAAGCAAAGAGTGGTTGGCCTTGTAGTTATTGAGCGTGCGCGCAAAAGACAGGCATCCAGGATCACTTGGCTCAAGGCAGGGGATGCAAAAACTGCATTTTTTCAGGCCAAGATCAATACCCGCAGAAGGAAGAACTTCATTCATTCTCTAAAAACCAGTTCATCCATGGCCACCGCGCACGACGACAAAGCTGATGTTGCATACAAGCACTTCGCTTCCCTCCTAGGCACCAAGCAAACTAGGGGTTGCTCCATCAACTAGGATGCGATCGACCTTCCATGTGTCCAAAATGCTGGGTTGGATAACCCCTTCACTGAGCCTGAAGTGTGGGCTGCCATTCTCGCCTCTCCAGTCGACAAAGCGCCAGGGCCGGGCGGCTTCTCGGGTGCCTTCTTCAGAGCCTGCTGGAACACAATCAAGCATGACGTCATGGCAGTCTTCGATCACTTCTACAGACAGGCAGGGGGAAACTTCTCCGACCTGAACTTGGCCATGATCGCCTTGCTGCCAAAGAAAGACGGAGCGACGGGCATGGTGGATTTCAGGCCCATAAGCCTCATCCACTCCATCACCAAACTTATAGCCAAGGTGCTCTCGATGAGGCTGGCTGCTGTCATTGACACGATCATCTCCCCCGCGCAATCCGCATTCCAGAGGGCCAAATGCATCCACGACAGCTTCCTATTCGTCCATAATAGTGTTCGTTCCCTCCATCGCCGCAAAACACCCACCCTCCTGCTGAAACTAGATATAGCAAAGGCTTTTGACAGTGTGTCATGGGAATATATCTTAGAGCTGCTAGAAAAAATGGGCTTTCAGGCGCGCTGGGGGGACTCGGTTGCCCTGCTCCTATCAACTTCGTCATCAGTATGTCTCCTCAATGGCGTTCCAGGCTGCCCTATTGAGCATCGACGCGGCCTGCGGCAGGGAGACCCGCTCTCCCCCCTCCTGTTCATCCTCTGCATCGACCCCTTGCATTGACTGCTAGAAGCTACAACTAGAGACGGCCTCCTCCAACCAATCCTCGGAAGAGCATTGCGCATGCGCACTAGCCTGTACGCCAACGACGCAGTCATCTTCATCAACCCTGTGCGCCAGGAGATCGACGAGCTACTGCACATCCTTCGTCTCTTTGGAGAGGCAACCGGGCTGCGCGTCAACTTAGAAAAATCATCAGCCATTCCGATTGCGTGCGACGAAATCGACCTACACACGGTTCTGCAAAATTTGGGCGGGGCGATCGTGTCCTTGACAATTAGATACCTCGGCCTGCCAATCACTACGGGTAGGCTCAGATTAGTGCATCTTCAGTTCATCCTCGACAGGATCCGCGCACGCCTTGCAGGCTGGAAAGGGAGGCTCATGCCCTTCGTCGGCAGACGCGTCCGGGTACGCTGTGTTCTCTCGGCAATGCCCACCTTCGCCATCACAGTGCTGCGGGCGCCCAAAAAGTTCTACAAGGAAGTAGACAAGGCAAGAAGAAGGTTCCTCTGGGCGCAAGACAAAGTGTCCACTGGTGGAAAGTGCAAGGTGCGATGGCAGGCGTGACCGCGCCAGTGCGCGCAAGAGGCCTGGGCATCCATGATCTGCCGAAGTTTGCCCGGGCTCTTCGCCTGCGATGGCTATGGCTAGCATGGACGCAGCCCTCCCGCCCTTGGGTTGGCACCAGCACTCCCTACGACGACGCCGATCGCACTCTGTTCGCTGCCTGCACGTCCGTCACCGTCGGGGACGGATCAACGGCTTCCTTTTGGCTCTCTTCCTGGCTCAACGGCAAACCGCTATGTCAGGCATACCCAACAGTGTTTGCTCACTCCGTCCGCAAGAACAGATCTGTCCAAGAAGCCCTGCATCAAGACCGATGGGTCCTTGACCTACGCCATGGTGACCACGGCAACATCATGCACATGGTGCTGCAGCTCGCCAGGGAGATCAGAAGCGCTGGCATCACACTGGAAGCTGGAAGGGCCGACACTACCGCCTGGACCCTGGGCAACTCCGGCAACACTACTCCACGCGCTCCGCCTACGACGTCCAGTTCGAAGACCGCCCGACGCTTGACTTCACAGCAATAATCTGGAAGGCTTGGGCCCCTGACAAGATGAAAGTCCTTTTCTGGCTGCTGCACTTAGATCGCCTATGGTGCAACGACAGACTCCAGAGACGTGGATGGACCAACAGCTACTTCTGCCAGCTATGTCTCCGCAACCTCGAGACTTCGTCACATCTGTTCTGGAAGTGCACCATTGCCGTTCAGGCCTGGAACGAGGTGGCAACCTGGCTCGGCTGTCATTCCTTCAGCCAGTCCACCTGGAGCACGGGGAGATCCACCGCCGAGAGGGTTCGTTTGATCATCGATGGAGCCAACCCAGGCACGAGGAAGGGCACCAGATCGCTGCTCACATTGATGGTCTGGCAAATCTGGTTAGAGCGAAACGTGTGCACCTTCAAAGGGAAAGCACCATGCGCCCGCAGCATCACTGTGGCCTGCCGCCGCGACATGGAGCAGTGGAGGATCGCCGGAGCCAAATGCATAGCGCACCCCTTCAGGGACGTGCCATGAAAATAGCAAAATCAGACCCTCCTCGCCAGCTTACACACTCGTTAGGTTGGATATGTAATCTCTCCTCCATTCCACCGATCACTTGATCAGACTATGTATTTTCCCGCTCTCTTCTGCTATGAAATGAAAGCCAGAAATGGCCACTTTCAAAAAAAATACACAGATGCTGGAGGTGGAGGAAATTGCCAGGTACCACCAGTATATCCCTCTGCACAAAAATGCTTCAGATTAAAATCCCAGGAAAAATGCAGGTTGCAACTATTTGTTGCACGATGTTGGTATCTAATAGTCTGAAGTACTATAAGAATATTACTCCTACCACATAAGACGAATGTATGTTAAGAGCTTCAAGATTTGGCACCATGCATGGAAGTTTGGCACCAGCATAATGAATGACGTACCATCCTGAAGCATCAATGTCAAGGTTTCGCAATGAAACACCAAGTGATAGTCGTACCAGGGCACCACTATATTCAAAACTGTAGAGATAAGGGGCTTTATTTATCACTTCCAGATTTAAGCAGTCGTGGACAACCAGGTGGCTAAGCCTCTGCAGCAGGCTAGGTATCTCCAGAAAAATCAACTCATCGCAATACACTAGTGTCAATTTCTCCAAAGCAACTGAACTGGAAAGAAGGCACATTAACTCATCCCCTGTAATATGCACATCATGATGGATTATGGATGGGCTTAGGCCCATATAAGACAATAATTCCTAGTTAATCTCTAAGGCCCATGCATGTGTGCGACAAGTGGTGGAAAGTGTGGGAAGTTTAGTCTCATACTGCTATAGTAAGAAGAGTGAGACCTCTTTATAAGGGCTGCTCTACCACTTGCTATTGGGAGCTTGGGAATAGGAGTTGTACACGCGCTCCTCCTCCTCCGCCGCCCGCCTCGTCACGCGACAGCAGACGCGCCAAGCGCCAGCGTGCTGCTGGTTGCGGGATTGAGCCGAGCCAAGCTTATTTTGCCGCCAGAATGGTTAATTAATTGAGTCGCTTACGGGCGCCCTTCGTCCGAGACGTTGGACCGTGGGCTGTTCGCGGACTTCGGTCGTGGGCTGGCCTAGGCCCATCTACCGACGGCCTATA
Source organism: Aegilops longissima (assembly GCA_021605205.1). NCBI lineage: Eukaryota > Viridiplantae > Streptophyta > Magnoliopsida > Poales > Poaceae > Aegilops > Aegilops longissima. The sequence goes on from CM038680.1 coordinate 491,055,856, forward strand.
TAAGAAGGCAGCGCCGCTGGAGTGAACCCTAACTCAGTTCACTCACTCCCTCTCATACAACCCTAGCCGTCATCTATGTTCCTCTCCTTGTCCGCTTCCGCGATCCCATCCCGACGATCACAGCGTGCACGGTTGGTCCGGAGAGCGGTGCCTCCGGAACCACATCGCTCGAGATCCCGCCCGGAGAACGGCAATAAGGTTTTTGGGGAGCGTCTCAACGCGACTGCTCCCGATCCGTCCCCGTCTTCATCCGCCTATGCTTCCACTACTTCCTCTACATCGACTCCATGGCTGACGACGAAGTCGCCAAGAAGAAGGCCTTGGCTGATGCCGAGGCTGCTGCTACCGCCGCCGCGTTGGCCTGAATAATGTTCCCGTGAAGGATAATGAGACTACTCCCTATGAGCAATGGGAAAAGAAAAGAACTACACTCTCTTACTTGCGCACTTGGGGCTGTTTGGCGAAAGTCAATGTGTCGATCCCCAAAAAGCGTAAGCTTGGACCAAAGACCATGGACTGCATTAATTTGGGCTACGCTAAGAATAGCAATAGCGTTGGCTATAGATTTCTAGTGGTGAAATCTGAGGTACCTGACCAGAAGGTCGGTACAATTATAGAGTCTAAGGATACTACATTCTTTGATGATATTTTCCCCATGAGAGATATGCAAAGCAATTCTAGACTGGAATTTGACGAGACTCCTGAATCTGCCATTCCGATGGAATATTATGAACACAAAAGTGATGAAAGTTCATCAGAGGATGACGAGGAAGCTCCTGCTAGGAGCAAGAGACAAAGGACTGCAAAGTCTTTTGGTGATGATTTCCTCGTGTACCTCGTGGATGATGACACTCCCAGTTCCATTTCAGAAGCTTATGCATCTCAGGATGCTGACTACTAGAAGGACGCGGTCCGTAGCGAGATGGATTCCATCATGGCTAATGGGACATGGGAGATCACCGATCGTCCTTATGGTTGCCAACCATTGGGATGTAAGTGGGTGTTCAAAAGGAAGCTTAGGCCCGATGGTACTGTTGAGAAGTACAAGGCTAGGCTTGTGGCCAAGGGTTATACCCAAAAGGAAGAAGAGGATTTCTTCGATACTTACTCACCTGTAGCTAGGCTGACAACCATTCGAGTGTTACTCGCTTTGGCTGCCTCGCATGGTCTTCTCGTTCATCAGATGGACGTTAAGACGTCTTTCCTTAACGGAGAGCTAGACGAGGAAATTTACATGCAACAGCCAGATGGCTTTTTAGTAAATGGTCAGGAAAGAAAGGTGTGTAGGTTAGTGAAATCTTTGTATGGCCTGAAACAAGCGCCTAAGAAATGGCATGAGAAGTTTAATACAACTTTGACATCTGCTGGCTTTGTTGTCAACGAAGCTGACAAATGTGTATACTATCGCTATGGTGGGGGCGAAGGAGTTATATTGTGTCTGTATGTTAATGACATACTGATATTTGGGGCCCAACTCAAAGTAATTGAGGAGGTCAAGGCTTTTCTATCTCATAACTTTGGGATGAAAGACCTGGGTGTGGCTGATGTTATCTTGAACATCAAGCTACGGAGAAATTCTGAGGGTGGAATTACACTTTTGCAATCCCACTATGTTGAGAAGATTTTGAGCCGTTTTGGTTATTCGGATCGCAAACCTTCTGCAACACCATATGATCCTAGCGTGCAGATTCGAAAGTTCGAAGGCACGGCTGTAGATCAATTGAGATATTCTCAAGTGGTTGGTTCACTGATGTACCTAGCATGTGCTACTCGTCCTGACATCTCATTTGATGTGTGCAAACTGAGCCAGTTTGTTTCCAATCCGGGAGATGTGCATTGACATGCTGTTGAGCGGGTGATGCGTTACTTGCAAGGTACTGTGAACTATGGGATTCACTATTCTGGGTACCCGACGGTACTTGAGGGGTATAGTGATTCAAATTGGATATCTGATGCTGATGAGATGAAATCCACAAGTGGACATGTCTTCACACTTGGTGGTGGTGCTGTTTCTGGAAGTCTTGCAAGCATTTATCTTAACCAGATCGACTACGGGCGCGAACTCACAAGATTAGACACATCATGCGTCAAGCGAATGGCTTGAGAGCTTTTGATGGATTTGCCGGTGGTTGACAAACCAGTGCCGGCTGTCCTTATGAACTGTGACAATCAAACGGTGATTGCCAAGGCTAAGAGTTCAAAGGACAACATGAAATCCACAAAGCACATAAGAAGAAGATTGAAATCGGTCAGAAAATCAAGAAACTCCGGAGTAATAGCGTTGGATTATATCCAGACGGCTAAGAATCTGGCAGACCCTTTTACGAAAGGGCTATCATGGATTGTGATAGAAAATGCATCGAGGGAGATGGGTAAGAGACCCACGTAAGTTGCCATGGGGGTAACCCATCCCGTGAATTAGGACCTGGGAAAATAATCCAGCGGTCAACTGAGGAGAGTATCCTTAATTATCCCACTCCGTTGGAGATGCAATAATACTCTCAATTCTGTAAGGCACGCTGACTTTCGTCTTAATGTGTTCCAAAGCTTATGTAAGCAAGATGCTAACCTACAGAGCATCCTTTGGAGGAACACACCTATGTGAGCCCGACTGCTGGTCACAGTCTATGAGATTGGGTGATCTCTAGAAAGCTCATGAGAAGGTACGGAGTATGACTAATAAGCTCCACCCATGGGGTTTAGCCTTCGGCAGCCACGTACCAGCTGACAATAGGAGAAACTTCTACACACCAAACTGACAATTCAAGGCATAGTCCATTGTTCAGTTGTGAAGAAGTCTAATCCTATTGCTCTAGGTGGAAGTTCAACTTAACAGTCTCCACCGAAAATTCTGGTATATCAAACATTTTTTGGAACAGTTGACAAACTTATGTGCCTTGAGATCTGGTGGGGGATTGATGGATTATGGATGGGCTTAGGCCCATATAAGACAATAATCCCTAGTTAATCTCTAAGGCCCATGCATGTGTACGACAAGTCGTGGGAAGTGTGGGAAGTTTAGTCCCATATTGCTACAGTAAGAAGAGTGAGACCTTTTTATAAGGGCCGCTCTACCACTTGCTTGGGAGCTTGGGAATAGGAGCTGTACACGCGCGCTCCTCCTCCTCCGCCGCCTGCCTCGCCTCGCCTCGCCTCGCCTCGTCACGACGCGCGCGCCGCGGCTGGCGGGAATGAGCCGAGCCGAAGCTTATTTTTGCCGCTCAGGAATGGTTAATTAATTGAGTCGCTTACGGAAGCGCCACTGTCCGAGATGTTGGACCATGGGCTGTTCGCGGACTCGGTCGTGGGCTGGCCCAGGCCCATCTACCTGATGGCCTATATAAGAAGGCACTGGCCAGTGGAGTGAACCCTAACTCAGTTCACTCACTTCCTCTCGTACAATCCTAGCCGTCATCTACTGTTCCTCTCCTTGTGCTGCTTCCGGCAATCCCATCCCGACGACCGCGTGCACGGTTGGTCGGGAGAGCAGGTGCCTCCGGAACCCTGTCGTTCGAGATCCTGAGAATGGCAATAAGGTTTTTGGGGAGCGTCTCGACGCGACTGCTCCTGATCCGTCCCCGTCTTCATCCGCCTCTGCTTCCACTACTTCCTCTACATCGACTCCATGGCTGACGACGAAGTCACCAAGAAGAAGACCTTGGCTGATGCTGAGGCTGCTGCTAACGCCGCCGTGTTGGCCTGGCCAACCGGAGGGTATGACTCGTTCATCCCCTATTTGCTCGTTCATGTGCTAGCCGTATATATGTTGTTCATAGATGTCTTGGTTCTATGTACTGTACGTGCTCACATGCTTAGGTATCGGTATGAGATGCATACCGTATTTGCTATGCTTACTGTTTACTCGTGGATTAGATTAGTCGGAAAAGTGCTAATATTTCCAACATTCCAAAAACCTTATTTTAGGCACTTTGTGACTCATGGCTTCGCCGCCACTCTAAAACTGGAAAAGTTTACTGGGACGCATTTTAAGCGTTGGCAGACTAGGACCACCTTGTGGCTCACAGGAATGAACGTGTTCTGGGTTGGTGGTGTGTCCCTCACAGAAACGATTGCTCCTGAACAGGAGAAGGCGTTTATGGAGGCAACCACAATCTTTCTGGGAGCAGTTCTGAGTGTGATTGGAGACAAGTTGGTTGACGCCTATATTCATATGGGGGTTGCCAAAAACTTGTGGGATGCGCTCGAAGTCAAATTCAGCGCAACTGATGCTGGCAGTGAGCTGTTGAAGGAAATATGCCCTAGAGGCAATAATAAAGTTATTATTTATTTTCTTATATCATGATAAATGTTTATTATTCATGCTAGAATTGTATTAACCGGAAACATAATACATGTGTGAATACATAGACAAACATAGTGTCACTAGTATGCCTCTACTTGACTAGCTCGTTGAATCAAAGATGGTTAAGTTTCCTAGCCATAGACATGAGTTGTCATTTGATTAACGGGATCACATCATTAGGAGAATGATGTGATTGACATGACCCATTCCGTTAGCTTAACACTTGATCGTTTAGTATGTTGTTAATGCTTTCTTCATGACCCATACATGTTCCTGTAACTATGAGATTATGCAACTCCCGTTTACCGGAGGAACACTTTGGGTACTACCAAACGTCACAACGTAACTGGGTGATTATAAAGGAGTACTACAGGTGTCTCCAAAGGTACATGTTGGGTTGGCGTATTTCGAGATTAGGTTTTGTCACTCCGATTGTCGGAGAGGTATCTCTGGGCCTTCTCGGTAAAACTCATCACCTAAGCCTTGCAAGCATTGTAACTAATGAGTTAGTTATGAGATGATGTATTACGGAACGAGTAAAGAGACTTGCCGGTAACGAGATTGAACTAGGTATTGGATACCGACGATCGAATCTCGGGCAAGTAACATACCGATGACAAAGGGAACAAAGTATGTTGTTATGCGGTTTGACCGATAAAGATCTTCGTAGAATATGTAGGAGCCAATATGGGCATCCAGGTTCCTCTATTGGTTATTGACCAAGAATAGTTCTAGGTCATGTCTACATAGTTCTCGAACCCGTAGGGTCCGCACGCTTAAGGTTTCGATGGATGCTTATATTATGAGTTTATGAGTTTTGATGTACCAAGGAGTTCGAGTCCCGGATGAGATCGGGACATGACTAGGAGTCTCGAAATGGTCGAGACGTAAAGATCGATATATTGGACGACTATATTCGAGTTCGGAAAGGTTCGAATGATTCGGTATTTTTCGAGTACCGGAGAGTTACGGAATTCGCCGGGAGTATATGGGCCTTATTGGGCCATACAGGGAATAGAGGAGAAAGGCCAAAGGGAGGAGGCCTGCGCCCCACCTCAGGTCCGACTGGACAAGGGGCGCCCCCCTTCCTTCTCCTTCTCCCCCTCTTTCCCCCTCTCCTACTCCAACAAGGGAGGTGAATCCTACTAGGACTAGGGAGTCCTAGTAGGACTCCACACCATGGCGCGCCCCTCCTAAGGGCCGGCCTCCTCCTCCCTCCCTCCTTTATATCCGGGGGCAGGGGGCACCCCATGGACACACAAGTTGATCTACGGATCTTGCCTTAGCCGTGTCGGTGCCCCTTCCACCATATTCCACTTCGGTCATATCGTCATGAGCTTAGGAGAAGCCTGCGCGGAGAAGTCATATCGTCATGAGCTTAGGCGAAGCCCTGCGTCGGTGGAGCATCAACATCGTCACCACGCCGTCGTCTTGACGGAACTCATCCCGACACTTTGCTGGATCGGAGTCCGGGATCGCCATCGAGCTGAACGTGTGCAGAACTCGGAGGTGCCGTCGCTCGGTGCTTGGATCGGTCGGATCGTGGGGACGTCGACTACATCAACAGCGTTGTTATAACGCTTCGCTTTCGGTCTCACGAGGGCGTGGGCGGACACTCTCCCTCTCGTTGCTATGCCATCACCATGGTCTTGCGTGATCGTAGGAAATTTTTTTGAAATTACTACGTTCCCCAACAGTGGCATCCGAGCCTGGTTTTATGCGTTGATGTCATGTGCACGAGTAGAACACAAGTGAGTTGTGGACGATACAAGTCATACTGCCTACCAGCATGTCATACTTTGATTCAGCGGTATTGTGAGATGAAGCGGCCCGGACCGACATTATGCGTACGCTTACGCGAGACTGGTTTCACCGCTCCGAGCACTCGTTGCTTAAAGGTGACCGGCGGGTGTCTGTCTCTCTCACTTTAGTTGAATCGAGTGTGGCTACGCCCGGTCCTTGAGAAGGTTAAAACGGAGTCTATTTGACGAAGTATCGTTGTGGTTTTGATGCGTAGGTAAGAACGGTTCTTGCTCAGCCCGTAGCAGCCACGTAAAACTTGCAACAACATGATGTGATATGGTCAAAACGTGATGCTATATTTTATTGTATGAGATGATCATGTTTTGTAACCGAGTTATCGGCAACTGGCAGGAGCCATATGGTTGTCGCTTTATTGTATGAAATGCAAACGCCATGTAATTGCTTTACTTTATCACTAAGGAGTAGCGATAATCGTAGAAGCAATAATTGGCGAGACGACAACGATGCTACGATGGAGATCAAGGTGTCGCGCCGGTGACGATGGTGATCATGACGTTGCTTCGGCGATGGAGATCACAAGCACAAGATGATGATGACCATATCATATCACTTATATTGATTGCATGTGATGTTTATCCTTTATGCATCTTATCTTGCTTTGATTGACGGTAGCATTATAAGATGATCTCTCACCAAATTATCAAGAAGTGTTCCCCCTGAGTATGCACCGTTGTGAAAGTTCTTCGTGCTGAGACACCACGTGATGATCGGGTGTGATAGGCTCTACGTTCAAATACAACGGGTGCAAAACAGTTGCGCACGCGGAATACTCAGGTTAAACTTGACGAGCCTAGCATATAACAGATATGGCCTCGGAACACGGAGACCGAAAGGTCGAGCGTGAATCATATAGTAGATATGATCAACATAGTGATGTTCACCATTGAAACTACTCCATCTCACGTGATGATCGGACATGGTTTAGTTGATTTGGATCACGTAATCACTTAGATGACTAGAGATGTCTATCTAAGTGGGAGTTCTTAAGTAATATGATTAATTGAACTTTAATTTATCATGAACTTAGTCCCGTAGTATTTTGCAAATTATGTTGTAGATCAATAGCTCGCGTTGTTGCTTCCCTATGTTTTTATATGTGTTCCTAGAGAAAATTGTATTGAAAAATGTTAGTAGCAATGATGCGGATTGGATCCGTGATCTGAGGTTTATCCTCATTGCTGCACGTAAGAATTATGTCCTTAATGCACCGCTAGGTGACAGACCTATTGCAGGAGCGGATGCATACGTTATGAACGTTTGGCTAGCTCAATATGATGACTACTTGATAGTTTAGTGCACCATGCTTAACGGCTTAGAATCGGGACTTCAAAGATGTTTTGAACGTCATGGACCATATGAGATGTTCCAGAGTTGAAGTTAATATTTCAAGCAAATACCGAGTTGAGAGATATGAAGTCTCCAACAAGTTCTATAGCTAAAAGATGGAGGAGAATCGCTCAAACTAGTGAGCATGTGCTCAGATTGTGCAGGTACTTCAATCGCTTGAATCAAGTGGGAGTTAATCTTCCGATAAGATAGCGATTGACAGAATTCTCTAGTCGCCATCACTAAGTTACTAGAACTTCGTGATGAACTATAGTATGCAAGGGATGACGACAAAGATTCCCGAGCTCTTCGTGATGTTGAAAATCGACGAAGGTAGAAATCAAGAAAGAGCATCAAGTGTTGATGATTGACAAGACCACTAGTTTCAAGAAAAGGGCAAAGGAAAGAAAGGGAACTTCAAGTAGAAAGACAAGTAAGTTGTCACTCTTGAAGAAGCCCAAAGCTGGACCATAGCCTGAAACCGAGTGTTTACACTGCAAAGGAAATGGTCCTTTGGAAGCGAAATGCCCTGAATATTTGGTGGATAAGAAGGATGGCAAAGTGAACAAGAGTATATTTGATATACAGATTATTGATGTGTGCATTACTAGTGTTTATAGTAGCCCCGAGTATTTGATACTTGTTCGGTTGCTAAGATTAGTAACTTGAAACAGGAGTTACGTAGAATAAAATGAAACTAGTTGAAGGGGAAGTAACGATGAGTGTTGGAAGTAGTTCCAAGATTGATATGATCACCATCGCACACTCCCTATAATTTCGGGATTAGTGTTAAACCTAAATAAATGTTATTTGGCGTTTGCGTTGAGCATGAATATGATTTGATCATGTTTATTGCAAAACGGTTATTCATTTAAAGTCAAAGAATAATTGTTGTTCTGTTTAAATGAATAAAACCTTCAATGGTCTTACACCCAATAAAAATAGTTTGTTGGATCTCGATCGTAGTAATACACATATTCATAATATTGATGCCAAAAGATGCAAAGTTAATAATGATAGTGCAACTTATTTGTGGCACTGCCGTTTAGGTCATATTGGTGTAAAGCGCATGAAGAAACTCCATACTGATGGGATTTTGGAATCACTTGATTATGAATCACTTGATGCTTGCGAACCATGCCTTATGGGCAAGATGACTAAAGACTCGCTTTTCGGAACAATGGAGCGAGCAAATGACTTAATGGAAATAATACATACTTGATGTATGCGGTCCGATGAGTGTTAAAGCTCATGGCAAGTATCGTTATTTTCGACCTTCACAAGATGATTTGAGCAGATATGAGTATATCTACTTAATGAAGCTCAAGTCTGAAACATTTGAAAAGTTCAAATAATTTCAGAGTGAAGTGGAGAATCATCGTAATAAGAAAATAAAGTTTCTACGATCTGATCGTGGAGGAGAATATTTGAGTTACGAGTTTGGCCTTCATATGAAAACAATGTGGAATAGTTTCACAGCTCACGCCACATGGAACACCATAACGTAATGGTGTGTCCGAACGTCATAACCGTACTTTATTTTGATATGGTGCGATCAATGATGTCTCTTACCGATTTACCAATATCGTTTTGGGTTATGCATTAGAGACAGCTGCATTCACGTTTAATAGGGCACCATCTAAATCCGTTGAGATGACACCGTATGAACTATGGTTTAGCAGTAAACCTAAGCTGTCGTTTCTTAAAGTTTGGAGTTGTGATGCTTATGTGAAAAGTTTTCACCTGATAAGCTCGAACCCAAATCGGAGAAGTGCGTCTTCATAGAATACCCAAAGGTAACTATTGGGTACACCTTCTATCACAGATCCGAAGGCAAGTTATTCGTTGCTAGATGGATCCTTTCTAGAGAAGAAGTTTCTCTCGAAAGAAGTGAGTGGGAGGAAAGTAGAACTTGATGAGGTAATTGTACCTTCTCCTTATTGGAAAGTAGTTCATCACGAAATCAGTTCCGGTGATTCCTACACCAATTAGTAAGGAAGTTAATGATGATGATCATGAAACTTCAGATCAAGTTGCTACCAAACCTCGTAGGTCTTCCAGAGTAAGATCCACACCAGAGTGGTACGGTAATCATGTTCTGGAAGTCATGTTACTAGACCATGATGAACCTACGAACTATGAGGAAGCGATGATGAGCCCAGATTCATGAAATGGCTTGAGGCCATAAAATCTGAGATAGGATCCATGTATGAGAACAAAGTATGGACTTTGATTGACTTGCTCGATGATCAGCAAGCCATGTAGATAAATGGATCTTCAAGAGGAAGACGGACACCGATAGTGATGTTACTATCTACAAAGCTCGACTTGTCACAAAAGGTTTTCGACAAGTTCAAGGTGTTGACTACAATGAGATTTTCTCAATCAGTAGCGATGCTTAAGTCTGTCCGAATCATGTTAGCAATTGCCACATTTTATGAAATCTGGCAAATGGATGTCAAAACTACATTCTTTAATGGATTTATTAAAGAAGAGTTGTATATGATGCAGCCAGAAGGTTTTGTCAATCCTAAAGGTGCTAACAAAATGTGCAAGCTCCAGCGATCCATCAATGGACTGGTGCAAGCATCTCGGAGGTGGAATAAACGCTTTGATAGTGTGATCAAAGCATATGGTTTGATACAGACTTTTGGAGAAGCCTGTATTTACAAGAAAGTGAGTGGGAGCATGACAACATTTCTGATAAGTATATGTGAATGACATATTGTTGATCGGAAATGATGTAGAATTATTCTGCAAAGCATAAAGGAGTATTTGAAAGGAGTTTTTCAAAGAAGGACCTCGGTGAAGCTGCTTACATATTGAGCATCAAGATCTATAGAGATAGATCAAGACGCTTGATAAGTTTTTCAATGAATACATACCTTGACAAGATTTTGAAGTAGTTCAAAATGGAACAGTCAAAGAAAAGAGTTCTTGCCTGTGTTACAAGGTGTGAAATTGAGTAAGACTCAAAACCCGACCACGACAGAAGATAGAAAGAGAATGAAAGTCATTCCCTATGCATCAGCCATAGGTTCTATAAAGTATGTCATGTCAGTGTACAGATTTATTGCATACCCTACCACTAAGCTTGGCAAGGAGTGCAATAGTGATCTAGGAGTAGATCAATGGACAGCGGTCAAAATTATCCTTAGTAGAATAAGGATATGTTTCTCGATTATGGAAGTGAAAAAAAGGGTTAAATAAGTAAAAGGTTACGTCGATGCAAGTTTTAACACTAATCTAGATGACTCGAGTCTCAATCTGGATACATATTGAAAGTGGGAGCAATTAGCTAGAGTAGCTCCGTGCGAGCATTGTAGACATAGAAATTTGCAAAATACTTACGGCTCTGAATGTGATGCACCGTTGACTAAAATTATCTCACAAGCAAAACATGATCACACCTTAGTACTCTTTGGGTGTTAATCACATAGCGATGTGAACTAGATTACTGACTCTAGTAAACCCTTTGGGTGTTGGTCACATGTCGATGTGAACTACGGTGTTAACCACATATAGATGTGAACTATTAATGTTAAATCACATGGCGATGTGAACTAGATTATTGACTCTAGTGCAAGTGGGAGATGAAGGAAATATGCCCTAGAGGCAATAATAAAGTTATTATTTATTTCCTTATATCATGATAAATGTTTATTATTCATGCTAGAATTGTATTAACCGGAAACATAATACATGTGTGAATACATAGACAAACATAGTGTCACTAGTATGCCTCTACTTGACTAGCTCGTTGAATCAAAGATGGTTAAGTTTCCTAGCCATAGACATGAGTTGTCATTTGATTAACGGGATCACATCATTAGGAGAATGATGTGATTGACATGACCCATTCCGTTAGCTTAACACTTGATCGCTTAGTATGTTGTTAATGCTTTCTTCATGACCCATACATGTTCCTGTAACTATGAGATTATGCAACTCCGTTTACGGAGGAACACTTTGGTACTACCAAACGTCACAACGAATCGGGTGATTATAAAGGAGTACTACAGGTGTCTCCAAAGGTACATGTTGGGTTGGCGATTTGAGATTAGGTTTTGTCACTCCGATTGCTCGGAGAGGTATCTCTGGGCCTTCTCGGTAAAACTCATCACCTAAGCCTTGCAAGCATTGTAACTAATGAGTTAGTTATGAGATGATGTATTACGGAACGAGTAAAGAGACTTGCCGTAACGAGATTGAACTAGGTATTGGATACCGACGATCGAATCTCGGGCAAGTAACATACCGATGACAAAGGGAACAAAGTATGTTGTTATGCGGTTTGACCGATAAAGATCTTCAGAGAATATGTAGGAGCCAATATGGGCATCCAGGTTCCTCTATTGGTTATTGACCAAGAATAGTTCTAGGTCATGTCTACATAGTTCTCGAACCCGTAGGGTCCGCACGCTTAAGGTTTCGATGATGCTTATATTATGAGTTTATGAGTTTTGATGTACCGAAGGAGTTCGGAGTCCCGGATGAGATCGGGGACATGACGAGGAGTCTCGAAATGGTCGAGACGTAAAGATCGATATATTGGACGACTATATTCGAGTTCGGAAAGGTTCGAATGATTCGGTATTTTTCGAGTACCGGAGAGTTACGGAATTCGCCGGGAGTATATGGGCCTTATTGGGCCATACGGGAATAGAGGAGAAAGGCCAAAGGGAGGAGGCTGCGCCCCACCTCAGGTCCGAATTGGACAAGGGGCGCAGCCCCCCTTTCCTTCTCCTTCTCCCCCTCTTTCCCCCTCTCCTACTCCAACAAGGGAGGTGGAATCCTACTAGGACTAGGGAGTCCTAGTAGGACTCCACACCATGGCGCGCCCCTCCTAAGGGCCGGCCTCCTCCTCCCTCCCTCCTTTATATACGGGGGCAGGGGGCACCCCATGGACACACAAGTTGATCTACGGATCTTGCCTTAGCCGTGTGCGGTGCCCCCTTCCACCATATTCCACTTCGGTCATATCGTCATGAGCTTAGGAGAAGCCCTGCGCCGGAGAAGTCATATCGTCGCGGAGCTTAGGCGAAGCCCTGCGTCGGTGGAGCATCAACATCGTCACCACGCCGTCGTGCTGACGGAACTCATCCCCGACACTTTGCTGGATCGGAGTCCGGGGATCGTCATCGAGCTGAACGTGTGCAGAACTCGGAGGTGCCGTACGTTCGGTGCTTGGATCGGTCGGATCGTGGGGACGTCGACTACATCAACAGCGTTGTTATAACGCTTCGCTTTCGGTCTCACGAGGGCGTGGGCGGACACTCTCCCCTCTCGTTGCTATGCCATCACCATGGTCTTGCGTGATCGTGAGGAAATTTTTTGAAATTACTACGTTCCCCAACAGTTGTATGCCATGGAGCAGTTCCATGATTACAGGATGGTTGATAACCGTTCTGTATTGGACCAGGCTCATGAGATACAGTGCATTGCTAAGGAGCTGGCACTCCTGAACTGTGAGTTACCGGACAAGTTTGTCGCGGGTTGCATTATTGCAAAACTCCCTCCTAGCTGGAGGAACTTTGCTACTTCTCTCAAGCACTTGAGACGTGAATTCTCTGTTGAGGATGTCATCGGTCATCTCAGTGTTGAGTAGAACTCAAGAGCAAAGGACTCACACGTGAAAGGGGCAGAGGGTTCTTCTAGCGCCAATGTGGTGCAGAAGAACTTCCACAAGTTCAAGGGAAAGAAGTCTATCCAGCAGAATACTACCTTTAAGAAGAAGGGTAAGAAGAAAGACAAAAAGAGAGATGGCTGCTTTACTTGTGGTTTAGATGAACATTGGGCAAAAAAGTGCCCAAACAAGTACAAGAAGCCATCACAGGACTCCAAGTCGGTGAATGTCACTCTGAGCAACAATGATGCGGCATCTGGGTATGGTAATCTGTTTACCATACTTTCAGTTTGTCAGTCCACCGATTGGTGGGTTGACACTGGGGCCAATATTCATGTGTGTGCTGATGTGTCTTTGTTTTCTTCCTACCAGGTCGCACGAGATTGTTCCGTCCTGATGGGGAATGGCTCGCATGCTTCTGTTCATGGTGTTGGCATGGTAGATCTGAAGTTTACTTCGGGAAAGATCGTGCAACTGAGGAACGTGCAGCATGTCCCCGCCATCAAGAAGAATCTCGTTAGTGGCTCCCTTCTATGTAAAGAAGGGTTTAAGTTAGTATTTGAGTCTAACAAAATAGTCGTATCTCGGTATGGACTATTTGTTGGAAAAGGATATGATTGTGGTGGTTTGTTCCGCCTTTCCCTGGAGGATTTCTGTAATAAAGTTGTGAACCAAATTCATTCTAATGCGAATGAATGTAAGGTTTGGCATTCACGTCTTTGTCACATAAATTTCGGTTGTATGACGCGGCTAGCTAAGATGATTCTAATTCCGAGTTTCACTTTAGCCAAAGGCTCTAAGTGCCATGCATGTGTGCAAGCAAAGCAATCTCGTAAGCCTCACAAGCCTGCAAAGGAGAGACACCTGGCACCACTAGAGCTCATACATTCAGATCTCTGTGAGATGAATGGTGTGTTGACTAAAGGTGGAAAGAAATATTTCATGACTTTGATTGATGATTCCACTAGGTTCTGTTATGTGTATTTGTTAAATACAAAGGATGAGGCTCTACACTACTTTAAAATCTATAAGGCTGAAGTTGAGAACCAACTTGAGAAGAAAAATAAACCAGTCCAGTCTGATCGTGGTGGAGAGTACTTTTCTAGTGAGTTTGATTTATTCTATGCGGAACATGGTATTATTCATGAAAGGACGCCTCCCTATTCACCCCAGTCAAACGGGGTTGCCGAACGGAAAAACCGTACTCTAACAGATTTGGCTAACGCCATGTTAGATACGTCGGGTTTATCCAAGGCATGATGGGGGAGGCTGTATTGACATCATGTCATGTCCTGAATAAAGTTCCCGTGAAGGATAATGAGACTACTCCCTATGAGCAATGGGAAAAGAAAAGAACTACACGGACATGGAGTTTCTACACCCAGGAGCAAATGCTCCTGGTGTGAACAGTAGAATAAAAAAATTATAAAAATGTCAAAAAATTCTGAATTTTTTTTGTGGCATACTTATACAAATGTTTGTTGTGCACCTAAAATTTCGTCGCGAAATCACATTGGTGGAAGGTGTGGTAAATAAACAAAATCGATGCTTTGAAAATGTTACTTACAAAAGCATTTTGCATCTCTGATTTTGTTTTTTTCGGCACGACTTCTACGGATGTGATTTCGTGATGAAAATTTTTATGCACAAGAAACACTTCTGAAAGTATGTCACCAAAAAATTTCAGAATTTTTTGAATTTTGTTTTCTATTTTTTTTGATTTTACTGTTCACACCAGGAGCATTTGCTCCTGCGTGTAGAATGGTACTTTCGAGAACTACACTCTCTTACTTGCGCACTTGGGGCTGTTTGGCGAAATTCAATGTGCCGATCCCCAAAAAGCATAAGCTTGGACCAAAGACCGTGGACTGCGCTAATTTGGGCTACGCTAAGAATAGCGTTGGCTATAGATTTCTAGTGGTGAAATCTGAGGTACCTGACCAGAAGGTCGGTACAATTATAGAGTCTAAGGATGCTACATTCTTTGAGGATATTTTCCCCATGAGAGATATGCAAAGCAGTTCTAGACTGGAATCCGATGAGACTCCTGAACCTGCCATTCCGATGGAATATTATGAACACAAAAGTTATGAAAGTTCATCAGAGGATGACGAGGAAGCTCCTGCTAGGAGCAAGAGACAAAGGACGACAAAGTCTTTTGGTGATGATTTCCTCGTGTACCTTGTGGATGATGACACTCCCAGTTCCATTTCAGAAGCTTATGCATCTCAGGATGCTGACTACTGGAAGGACGCGGTCCGTAGTGAGATGGATTCCATCATGGCTAATGGGACATGGGAGATCACCGATCGTCCTTATGGTTGCCAACCATTGGGATGTAAGTGGGTGTTCAAAAGGAAGCTTAGGCCCGATGGTACTGTTGAGAAGTACAAGGCTAGGCTTGTGGCCAAGGGTTATACCCAAAAGGTTCTGTCTACCATTGCTCGTACATTTTTTGAATAATGAAAATAAGCTGTCAATGGAAATAAGCTGTCAAATATTTTGAAATAAACAATATAAATTACTTAGTAAATATGTTTAAGAAACTCACACAGCGATAGAACTGGAAGCGTGTCAACAAGGACCCAAATGGTCATATCATTTTCGTCGATGTCAGGATCACCAAGATCGAAGGTGAGAAGCATACCCTCATGAAAATCATACGCCTTGCAAAGGGCTTCCCAATTCAGGCAACCAAAATTGGATGAGTTCACAGAATTGTATAGATTTACAGCAAAATCATAACCATGATGGGTCCTTAGTTGAATTATCTTTGTCTCCATTCTTTCATGATCATGAAAACCCATCTTCTCCAAGACATAGTGTCTTGCATGGCATGGGATAAGTTAGTCGAATTGTAAAAGACGGAAATTACACGTTGAAGAAGTAGAGAAGTCGTGCAAAAAATAACAAAAAACACTTGTCGTCGTTGAGTACCGTTTCAACATCGAAGGTCTCTTGGAGCTTGATGCTGAAGCGCCGACCTTCTACCAAGTGAGGCATGTCGCATAGACCGCGCTCATCTTCGCAGTACTCGCACATGGCGAATTCCCTTTCATCGTCATACATTTCCTAATAGGTAACTAATAATCCATCATCGAATACATATATAGTAGTTTGTAGCAAAGATCATCATATAACAACTAAACCACCTAAAATTTGTAGTTTGTAGTAGTTTGTAGCAAAGATCAACATCGAACCTAGTTTGTAGCAAAGATCATTATATAATCCATCATCGAATACATATATAGTAGTTTGTAGCACAAACCGTGCTCATCTTTTGCATTCAATAAGCAAATAACTAATAGGTAATTAATAATCCATCATCGAATACATATATAGTAGTTTGTAGCAAAGATCATCATATAATATCACTAATACATCTCGAATAATAGCTCCTCTAGGTTCAGTGGGCCGCGGTGAACACCCAAAGAGAAGGAACCATCACCGGATCATAGCTCCGGTGAGATCCCCAAAGAATCTGCCAGGTATTCGAGAACCGGCCGTTCGCCAACGCAACCAAGTAGCACTGGACGTGCGCGTTCTCCTCCGTGACACGGTGCTGTACCACCTGCGCGGGGGACTAAAGCCTCTCCACCGATGCAGGCCCACGTGACCGCCACCAAAGAAGCTCCGGGTCAACGACGGGCTGGCTCCTCACTAAGCTGCGCTCACCAGAAGGTAGCACAACCCAGTACCAGCTCGGTGGAGCCCAGTCCCGACATGGCTCCTCGGCTCAACCAGAGTCCTCTCACGAGTCGATTTACGAGGATGCGGATAGGCATCGTCGACGTCGAGAACAAAATGCTTAATTATGAAAACAAAATTAATAAACACTTAGCAAAATTTGGCATGACCTTTGCTAAAAACAGGACATATCGAGCGCCTGAAATTTGCCAGAACGTAAACGAATTGACATTTGTGGCAAAACATAGGCCACTCGGAAAAATATGACATGTCCAAAATGTGTCATGTTCAAAATATGACATGTCCACTGCATATTTGCATATAACAGGAAAAATTGCTTTAACTAAAAAAATAACAACAATTGCTTTAACTAAAAAAATACCTAGAATTCTGTTAACTACACCTAAAACAACTAAAACATCTAAAATTCTGTTAACTACACCTAAAACAACTAAAACACCTAAAACTCTTGTAAATACACTTAAAACACCTAAATTATATTAACTACACCTAATTAAAAACCTAGCTAAATTTCTGTCCTAACTTTAAAACCTAGCTAAATTTAGAAACCTAGGGTTCATACGAATTAACTAGGGTTCATACCTAATCTGTCCAAGCAAGGGTTCGATCATAACCTAAATTATTCTAATAACCTACATTTTTTCAACTACATAGAATTCAAAATAACTACTCTAATAACTATAACTAGGGAGGGAGGAGGAGTAAGGAGGGAGGAGTACCTCTCGGTGGAGGAGGGCCAGCTGGGAGGAGAGCAAGGGGGCCAAGGCGGAGGAGGAGGAGGAGGCCGACGCGGGAGCTGGGCGGCCAAGGGGATGAGGGCAGCCTTGGCGAGGGCGGCCGACGAGGGAGGAGGGCAGCTGGAGGAGCAGCGGTGTCTGGGGTCGACGGTTGCGCGCGGGGGATCGAGGGAGGAGTGTGGGAGTGTGAGAGTGAGAGTGATGAGGCCGGCCGGGCTGGGGGCGCGGGGGAGGTAGTGGGCTTAACAACAACGCGGGAATGGGCCAGCGCTACTGCTAAGCCCACTAGTTGTAGCACAGGTTTGACGACAGGCGCTGCTGCTATTTTTTGACCAGGGGGTGTGGTGTATTACACTTAGCAGTAGCATGGGGCTAGGTAACAAGCGCTACTGCTAACTGATACCAATAGCGCTCTTTATAGCCAGCGCTACTACTAATTAGTAGTAGCGTGGGGTTATAAACAAACGCTACTGGTAAACTTCTATCTATAAGCGTTTTCCTAGTAGTGTATGCATGTCACCTTCGATCTGGGTGATGATCCAAAGATGACGGATGAAGATAATGTCGACGAAGCTAATATTGGGTCGATGTTCATACGCTTCCACTTCTACCTCTATGTGAGTTTCTCAAACATATCTTGTTTTGGTAGTAATGCTATGTCTTGACATATGGTTGGGATGTTCTGTCTGTTGGATGTAGTTCACATTGCACTGGGCTTGCTGCATATCCTTCTAAAAGCAGGCTTCATAATTAGGCCATCTACAATGCGAAGCACTTACAAAGGTGCTTATACAAAATAAACCACTTTTTTCTCAAACACCGGGGGTTATTTCTATAGCAGAGGTGCCTAAATAAACACCTACGCTCCACAAATAAGCACCCGTGCTTAAGTGGTTTATTTTTCAAAGCACTTCTCTAAGCACCTTGCATTGTAGGTGGCCTTAGGAACCGTTTGCTGCAACAGACTTTGTATTTTGCTTTCACAGAATGGGGAACGTAAATGGCACAGTAAATAATCATGTCATTCAGCCATCCATGTTTTATATGCTTCTTATGTGAACAAATGATACATACTGATTCTCCTTTTGTGTGGATAATACAGATGCGTCAGCAAAAAACAATCATGGAACATCACTCGATGCACTTTCTTGCTGGTTATATTTCCATGTTTTTTGGACTGGGTCCGTTTCAGACAAGCATAACACGGCATGTTCTCCCTTAGTGAAGACCTTCTATTTAATTGTTCATGTTTTTATCTCAGCATTCTCACGCTTGTCCATGGTAGGGAAATTGATGAGGCATTGCGACCTGGGGTGTATTCCCTAATCGATATCTGCCAGGAAATCGATTTTCAACAGCTTCACACATACCTGGGTGGTCTGTAAATTCTGCCTGTTCTATTTATGAATTACCGTTACTACTATAAATACTAATCCGACATCCAAGATAATCCTTCTTTGGCTTTGCAGAGGGCCCATGCCGAACCACTCTTGCTAACCTAGTGCAAGACTATAAATTGCATTTCCAGTATCAAGGCAAAATCTAGTCCCAAGTTGCTAAAGAATTTTTGGAATACTTGGTTATTTGCCCTGCTTAGGCTGGATATGAAATCTACAGTGTCACCTTTTACATGATGTTGGGTTCATGGAGTTCAATGGATATGCATCAAACTTTGGAGGAACCAATGAAACTATGGTTAACGCTTATTAAACCAGCCTGCTGGTATTTATGGCAGATGAAGAGAAACCGAATTGTTTGCAGTAAATCCCAGTAATCAAAATCGGCAATCTCAAGCAAAGTTGGCGTTCATATTTTCGGGGTACTCATGATGCACCTGAAAAACAACCAGTAGCAGGTGAAACTGAGCACGTCAAGCATAGATGTTAGGCCATAGCGGCACAAGTGGTTTGCCAAAAAAAAAGAAGCACATTTGTTGGTGGTTTAGATAGTATATAAATGTAAACGAGAAAAGGTGAAACAGAAGGCGAGATACTCACATCAAGGCAGATAAATCCTTTCTCATGGAAAACTGATGTGTTGCAAGTTGGCTCAAACCGGTCTAGGATGTAAACCGGGTACTGTTTAAGCCCAGTTATGGTATCGAGCTAGCTAAAACTAACTAAACGGAACGGGCGCCATTTACTGCGCCATTGAAATCCCACTGGTCAAATAACAAATTTTGTGCACATGTGGATCTGATATATTTTTCAGATTTTTTCAGCAATAGATTAATCGGGTGCCCTTGCAACCTTTTTACGCTTTTAGCAACGTTAGTGAAAAAGAACAATCGATCATAGCGATAAAGTATGGCCTGGATAATATACTCCTACTAGTTTTAGTCTAGAACGAGTGTGCTATGTATTGAGAGCGTATCTGGTGCACCGGGGCAATTGGTGTTACGTGTGCACTGGACCTGGTTGCACATTCAAAAAAAATTCAAAAAATAATTAGTGCACCGACAACACATCATTCGAAGTTGTCATAAAATTCCATATCAAAATTCAAAAAATTTCATGAGATACAAAAATGGCAAATTTGACACCAATGTGATAATGGGCCAAATCAAAAGCCCAACTTATATTAGGTTCACATTGATGTCAAATTTGTCATTTTTTTCATGGTTTCAAAATTGGTTCACAAATTCGAAAAATGTTCATGTTTTGAAAGTTTGTTTGAAAATTCAAAAAATGTTTTGGAATTTCCAAAATATTTCCCACTTTTAAAATTTCTTCACAAATTCGAAAAATGCTCATGTTTTCAGAAATTTTTTGAAAATTCAAAAAATGTTTGGAATTTCAAAAAGCGTTCCCACTTAATTTGTGCACAAATTCCTAAAATGTTCATGTTTTCAAGATATAGATAATGGGAATTTCAAGGAATATTTTTATTTTTGAATTGTTCTTCACAAATTCAATAAATGTTCATATTGAAAAAATCGCTAACTAAAATAATGTTCACGTTTTGAAAATATTGTTAGTAAATTCGAAAGTTTTAGCGTTTTCAATTTTGATCCTTTTTTCAAAAAAAATCATAATTTTGAAAAATGTTTGTGTTTTCAAATTTGTTCCTTTTTGAAAAAAAGTTTGATATTTCCAAAATTGTTGTGTTTTCAAAAAATGTTAGAGTTTTTAAATTTGTTTAGGAATCTAAAAAACAAATCACATTCGAAATTTCATAAAAAAAAAGTAAATATAAACCGGGCTGCCATTTTGGACACCATATCTTTAGGAATTACGGTGGCTAGCGACGTTGATCACTTGCAGTAGGTCTTCGTTTCGAGACCTCAAACAAACTTTAGGTTTTGGGAATTTTAGGGAGCTGTTGTTTTTGTTTTGCCACTGTCGTTTGTTTCTTTACGTATGGCGCTGCAAATCGAGCACGAGTGCTTGTTAGGCGCAGCGGCTAGCACAACACATGACTTCCTGATCGAGTCACAACGCAAGCCCCTCCTATTTTTGCCTTTTTTTGTATCTCGCGCCTCTGCCTGCCGCTGCAAATGGGTCTGCCCAGGTTAGCCGCCCCGGTGCGAAATACGGACCTTTTGCCGCACCGAGCGGTATATAGGAGGTCTCGCCAAATCACACCATCGCTTGTGCATAACATAGGATAATTAAAGGGTCGTCTTTCCATGAAACCACTAGTAAGCTTGCACGTGCAACGCACGTCTGAGAAAAAATATTTTTAATATATATGTATAATTTAAATGGGTACACAATGTTTGTGATATCACATAGGATGTATTTTAGGTAAATTGAACACCATGGTGGATGGATCACAATATACTCAAATAAGATTACTCACACTTATAACAAATCAAGGTATCTGCCCGTGCATTGGAATGTATCATGCATATGCACCTCTTCACATCCGCAATCTAAGCTTGTCATCGCTGAAAATTGTGCATCCAGCTCACAATGTGTTTTTGTAGTTTTCAATTGTGTCACTATAAAGTTCTTGCAGCCCCCCTCAACCTCGAAGAACTCCAAACACATAACTGTGTACTCTTTATTATATTGCACAACATGCTCTTCACGGCAATGTGTTCTTGTAGTTTTCGATTGTGTCACTATAAATTTCTCTACTCCTCCCTTCCTCACAAGGTCACCCACACAGGTGAGTTATACTCCCTCTGTCCCATATTAGTTGTCGCTGACATATGTTAGTGCTAAATACATCCGTTTGAACGACAACTAATATGGGATGAGGTAGTATTTCACAATGTGCAAGTCTTAGAAATGCGCGCCTACTCGATGAACTTCTCCCTCTCCCTCCCTCCCACATTGCATATATATGAGCAGAGGATGGACACAACAAAAAGAGTTACCTCTACCAGCAAGTGGGCAGCTATTAGGAGGAAGCAAAAAAAAACTTGAACACAAGAAATTCAACTCATTTTTCCCACGACAAGAAATTCCTAAAAAACGTTACCTCTACCAGGTGGGCAGCTATTATGAGAAACACTCGAGTTTGAAGGGATGTGAAACTACTTCCACAGCTTTAATTGAGACTGAAATTAAAACGTAGTTCAGTTCAGATTATATTGCTACAATTTCAAACCGAAATGAAAATATAGTCTATACTGTTGTTTATGTTTTGTAAAAGAAAAAAAACTATATGGAGTATCAAGGCTGCCATACCAACTAATAAAATGCCAAAGTATCAATTCCACTTGCATAGCCTATTCTCCTATGCAACTTCATAGTAGCACATCACTCCCTTGAAGTTTAAGCACTTTATTACCTTCTATTGGTCATAGCAGTTTCCACAAAAACGCAAAACACAGAAACCTGATGTGCAAAAAGACAGCCAATATCAGACATGGTGCCAATAGATAGAAGCACAAAGATGCATGGTACTGTCATGCGAAAAGTATCAAGATTAGAACCAACGGAAAATTAAGAATAGTAATACAAAGAGCAACAGGGGGACTCACCTGTGGACGAGACTTGCCTGCTCCCCTCACGTGTGCCCATCCGTGCTCCCGTGTACGTGGCTTGATTTGATTGGAACAAAATAAGGCCCGGCCCCATCCCTTTAAAATCAGGGGGAGATGATTAGATTAGAAAAGAAAAAAAAAGACAGTCGTAGGATGAAGTGGAAGCACAGATGGGAACATGGAAAGGGAGCAGGCAAGCCGGATCCCTCACCTGTGCCCTATGGCATGTCCGTTCCCTCACATAATAGATCCCACTGGCTAAAGTAATTGCAGTTCCTGCCTCAAACGTGGGTATCTGGCTGAGATTTAAATAATATATGAGGGGATTGAGTTTACAAGATGCATGCATATTATAGGGATTCTTGTTATCAGACGGGGCCGCTGGGTACACGTGAGATTCCAGTGCAATGAAAGTGGAGAAGATGAAAAGGAAGAGTATAGCTTGAAGGCGTTGTATCCGTCTTAACGACATCGACGATTGTGGGCGTGCCGCATGGCCGACCTGGCGAGCCTCCTGCCCTCAAGGAAACATTTCGCGTGCCCTCGAAGGAGCCGTACTCACATACGTTTATGGTGATTCCGGCGGTGGTCTGACTTCGTCTGACCATCAAGTTTCTCTGCATGTGCCATGTGCGCCAGCCGAGACATACTATTCTTTTCACCGGGTGGTGCGACCAATCCAGCACGATCGGAGACGACGGTGGCGGCACAGTGGCCGGAGGAGAAGGGATTGCACGCATGGTCGTGCAGCTTGAAGACACCCTCAGCGGCGGCGGAGAGGTTCTTGTCCGATTGGATGAAAAGATCACTTTTGACGGCGTCGGCCGTGGAATACTATGTCGAGAAGGCGTGCCAGTAGCCCAAGCGGCCGGGCTCCCGCACACGGCAGTGTGGACGTCAGTGGCGAGCACGTTCGCTGCGCCGGCGAGCGACGTGAAGAGCCGCTGGGCCACGCCTTTGTTCGTATTAAGGCGCCGTATTTGCGGAATTTTTTTGCAAGGATTTTTTAGAGGAATATCCAAGATGATTTTGCTTTATTCTCTACGTTTTCGAGCTTGATTAGCGGGAGCAGTAACCACCTGATGCATGTGACCCGGTTCTCTCGCGTGGTAAGTTTTCACCGATTGCTCCTCCGCATGCATGGTACTCCCTCCTTTCCAAAATACTCCCTCCGTTTCTAAATAATTGTCTTTCTAGAGATTTTAACAAGTGACTACATACGGAGCAAAATGAATGAATCTACACTCTAAAATATGTCTACATACATCCGTATGTTGTAGTCCATTTAAGATGGCTAGAAAGACAATTATTTGGGAACGGAGGGAGTATAAGACATTGGTTGACTTTTCTAGTCTTTGTTGCACAACTTTGACTATGATTTTCACGTATTATACGTCTATAAAAATAGTATATTGACATGTGAAACAAAATTATTTTGCAAGACAAATATGACAATGTCATTTATACATGTTCAATCCATGTACTTTGATATATATTAATGGTCAAATTCATGCATTAAAGACCATGCAAAGTCAATCATGTCTTATATTTTGGGAAGGAGGGAATAGTTATTTACTCTCTTTATAAAACACCTAATTTATTCTTCACGACGGTGTTTGTTTCCTAATTATTAGGATACGAACGGGATGCGAGGTGGGGAGCGTTTCCAGCAGAGATTTCGTCCGTCTGGACAAATTGCTAAACACAGTTTTGATGGGTTAGTATATAATTTTAACGATCAGATTAAACTAAGTGGCTCTGATCGTGCGGCTGTAAGTGATTAGTATTATTGTGTGTACGTAAGACTGGTTGCACTTAGCGATGAATATGTTTGCTTGTTTATTAATAGTAGTAGGGTTACAGTAAAAGCCTTTCAGGTGAAGATACCCAGGATGGACGGCTCGGGCTCTGGCGACTCGGGCGCCTCCGCCGCCCCGCTGGACGCCTACCCGGCCGAGTCCCCCTCGCCGCCGGCGACCCTTCCGCCGTGGCCTCCCCCCCGCTCCTCCCTCCTCGCCGCCCCATCCCCTGAACCTCCCGGCCGGGTGGTTTGGGCGGATCAAGCGGAGGACGGTGACAGCGCCATGGGCCGGCCGGTCGAGTGTCGTGGCCCGTTCTGCGCCGCCCGACTTCGCCTCGCCCACGCCTCCCGGGCGGCCTTACTCCCGGGGTGGGAGTTCGGCTGCCAGGCCGTCGGCGCTGCCCTCCCGCCGTTGCCGCGCCTCCCCGGTGACCATGGGGAAAGGTCGGCCTTTGGGTGGGGGGGGCGGCCGCCGCCGCCGCCCCCCGGTTGGGCGTGGCTGGTCGGGCGGACCGCTGCCCTGCCTCGCCTCTCTCTGGAAGGACTCGGCTGGCCCGCCCGCGTCGGCCGGTCCCCGTCGCCGCCCTTGACCGCCGGCGTTCCGCTGCTTTCCCAACGAGCTCCGTTTTGGCCGTTCATCGCCTTCTTTGGCTCTTCCAGGGTCTGCTCCACCCCGTCCCCCCCGCCGCCTGGCTGCCCCTCGCCCGCCGGCCCGGCCATCCGCCAGCGCCCTCGCCGCCGACGGCGGCCGAACCCTAGCTGGTGGTGCGGGGTTGGCACCTGGGCTGGGCCTCGCCTTGTCGGGCCCTGGGTGCCAGCTGGGCCTGCTCCCCTTCCCCCCTCCCAACGTGGCCGGCCCCGTTGGGAGGCCTGCGATCTGCGGGTCGGCCCTGCCCTTGCGGCCCAGCCAGGTGGCCTCGCCCACCCCGGCTTGGGGAGGCATTTGGCTCCCGAAGGGTTTTTCTCTGCGGCCTCGTCTCCCCCCGCTGCCAGACCTAGCTCCCTCCTTCCCCTAATCCCGCCGCTGCCGGCTTCCCCCTCCCCCCTGCGACTCCGCCGTCCGCCCCCATGACCCGCTCCTGGGGAGACGGTTCTGGCGCCTGCGCCTGAGGACCCTCGCCCGTCGGGCCGCGCCTGCCGGAGGGCTGGCGGCGCGAGGCCGACCTCCGCCGTCGGTAACCGCGCGACGGCCTCGACGGCCGCTGGGCTCCTGCATGCGACTCGCGCCGGTCCCGCCAGCGATCTCGCCGTTCTCCTCGACGCCCACGTCGCCGCCCGCGATTCCCGAGTCCCATCACTGCCGCCCAGAACCCCGGCGCTCGCGCCCGCCGACCATCACTCGCCGGGACGACGGCGGGCCGCTCCCAGTGCGGACCGACACCGCTCTCCTCCCGGACAGCCATCGCGACCGCCCCGCTCCCCTCGCCTCGCTGCCGCCACCCCTCGGGCGAGCCCTCCGACGCTGCGGCCACTCGTCGGTACCAGCCCCCACGGACCCAGCCGAGCCATCCTCCGGGCAACGGGGGCCCCGGGGCCCGTGGCCGCCAAGGCGCCAAGAAGAAGAAGAAGCGGGGTGCTGCCCGCAACCCCACTACCGCGGCTCTGGCCCCCGCGTCTTCGGGCGCACCCATCTCTGGTGCCCCCCGCGACCTTCCTCCGTGCTTCAACTGCGGTGTGGTTGGCCACTTCCAGGTTGACTGCCCCAACCCACCGACGTGCTACCTCTGCAAGGAACCGGGCCATCCCGCGGTTCTCTGCCCCGACCGACCGATGACTGAGGAGCTCATGATGTACGGCCACGGCATCGAGGGCCTCAGATTCTTCCACATCGAGGTGGAGGACGTCCCCCCTCCGCCCCCTTCACTCCTTGCTGTCGTGTCCATTGTGGGGGCCGGGGTCGCCTCGCCTGAGATGATCGAGGCGGAGCTTAACCACCTATGCCGTCGTGTCTGGGACTGGCAGGTGACTCCGACCTCTGACAGCTCCTTCACCGTGGTCTTCCGCGACGCTCTCAGCCTGGGCCTCTGCACCCGTATCGACGACATCACCCTCGCCCTCAACAAACTCGTCGTCAACATCTCGGAGCCCCTGTTGGATCCCAAGGCGGTTGCCGTGCTGGACACCACTTGGATTCTCATGGCGGGCCTCCCCGACATCGCCCGCTCTGAGAAGGTGATCCGGAGAATGTCCAAGCTCCTGGGCAAGGTGGTGGTGGTGGACGAGCTCTCTCTCCGCAAGGAGGAGGAGGTCCGTGTCAAGGTCAAGTGTCTGGACTCCTCCACCCTCTGTGCCACAGTTCGAGTGTTCTTCAACGACCAGGGATTCGAACTCAAGATCTACCCCGAGCCCCCCAACCACGTCGGCCGTCCTCGTCACTTCGCTGCGGACCACTTTGGTGGGGGCGGCGCGGACTCCCGCGACGATTCCCACTACCGCCGTCCGCGCCCCTCCCGTCACGGGGACCCGGAGGACGACGACGAGCACTCTGGCGTAGACGCTCCCCCTCTCGGGACCCCTCTCCCACTCCAGGGCGAGGGGGCTCGGGTGTGGGCCGGTCGCGTGGGTTGGCCCTCCCCTCCGAGGCCGCCACCTCCACGCTGCTTGGCTCCTCTCCCTCCTTCTCGGCCGAGCTCAGCGACATCTCCAGCGTCAGCCTCCTCGTCGTCCCGGCATCTTCGCCGCGCTCGCCGTGTGTCCTGCCTGTGGTGGCCATGGACCCGCCGTCTTCGTCCCCGGCATCTCTGCTGCCTCCGGCCTCGCCGACGTCGGTGCCTCCCCCCCTCGGGTTCCCCCTGTTGGACCCCTCTGGGGCGGATGCGCTGCCGCCACCCGCCTCCCCGGCCCCTTCCGGCCCCGGTGGTTGACGCCTGCCCGGATCCACTGCCTGGACCCGCCTCCCCTCGGCGTGTCCGTGCCTGTCTCGATCCCCGGCGTCGCTTCCCGACTGCTCTGCTGCTGGTGGCCTCCGGGGAGGTGGTCACCCCCGTCGCCCCACACCCGCCTCGTTCTATGTCCTATGTCCGCCGGGCTCAGGCCTCGTCGACCCCAGTGACGGCCTCCCGTCGCAGCACCCGGCTCGACGCAGACCGCCCGGCCGGCCTCCCGGCGCCGTCCATCTCCGAGCGGGCTGAGATCCGGGCTGCAGCCCAGAACCTCAGACAGGTGCGACCGACATTCCTTCTAGTTCTTCCAGTTGCTCTTTCTCTGCTCTCTTAGCCGTTTCGCTTGGCCGCCTTGCCAAGGTGGCCCGTGACTCGACCATAGTTTTCAGGGGGAGGTTGGCCCCCCTTTGGAGCAGATTGCGGCTATCCAGGCCCGTGAGATTCTCGATGGGAAACTTGCCGAGACACGGGCCCGCCTCCTCCGCACTGAAACGCCCTCGATGCGGCTATATCTCCCACGTGTCGAAGCACGACTTAGAGGCATAACCGCATTGAAAGCAATGTCGCAAGTGAGGTAATCTTCACACAACCCATGTAATACATAAGGGAAAAGAGATACATAGTTGGCTTACAATCGCCACTTCACACAATACATGAGTAAAACATTACATCATACAGATACAATCAAGGTCCGACTACGGAACCAAAATAAAAGAAGACCACCCCAAATGCTACACAGATCCCCGATCGTCCCAACTGGCTCCACTCTGATCAACTCAAACGAAACAACACAAAGAACAAGATCTTCATCGAGCTCCTCCTTGAGCTCGGGATGTATCACCCGCACGGTTTCATCGGCACCGCAAACTGGTTTTGAAGTATCTGTGAGTCACGGGACTCAGCAATCTCACACCCGCGAGATCAAGACTATTTAAGCTTAAAGGTAGGACAGGGTAGTGAGGTGGAGCTGCAGCAGCGACTAGCATATATGGTGGCTAACATACGCAAAAGAGAGCGAGAAGAGGAGGCAAAGCACGGTCGAACAACTATGATCAAGAAGTGATCCTGAAACTACTTACGCCAAGCATAACTCCAACATCGTGTTCACTTCCGGACTCACGAGAAGAGACCATCACGGTTACACACGCGTTGGTGTATTTTAATTAAGGTCAACTTCGGTTTTCTACAACCGACATTAACAAATTCCCATCTGCCACATAACCGCGGCACGGCTTTGAAAGTTCAAAACCCGCAGGGTGTCCCAACTTAGCCCATGATAAGCTCTCGCGATCAACGAAGGAATAGACCTTCTCCCGGGAAGACCGATCAGTCTCGGAATCCGGCTACAAGACATTTCACAGCAATAAAACAAGTCCAAAAAAGCCGCCGGATGTGCCGACAAATCCTGATAGGAGCTGCACATATCTCGGTCTCGTGGCACACCGGATGAGCAAGACGTCGGGTTGGCATAGACCCCGATTGCCCGAGGGCGCCAGACATCGCTGGTTTGGGCCAGCACTTGGAGAAGCACTGGTCCGGGGGTAAAATAAGATGACCCTTGAGAGCGCGACTCCCAAGGGAAAAAGGGCTAGGTGAGGCAAATGTAAAACCAAGGTTGGGCCTTCTTTGGAAAAGTCTTATTCAAAGCGAACTGTCAAGGGGTCCATAAATCACCCGACCGCGTTAGGGACGCAAAATCCGGGAACATAATACCGATATGACGGAAACTAGGGCGGCAAGAGTGGAACAAAACACTGCATAAGGCCGAGCCTTCCACCCTTTACCAAGTATATAGATGCATTAATTAAATAAGATATATTGTGATATCCCAACAAGTAAACATGTTCCAACAAGGAACAACATCTCCATGTTCCAACAAGGAACAAACTTCATCTTCACCTGCAACTAACAACGCTATGAGAGGGGCTGAGCAAAGCGGTAACATAGCCAAACAACGGTTTGCTAGGAAATGATGGTTAGAGGTTTGACATGGCAATGTGGGTGGCATGATATAGCAAGTGGTAGGCATCGTAGCATAGGCATAGCAAAAGAGCGAGCATCTAGCAAGCAAAGATAGAAGTGATTTCGAGGGTATGGTCATCTTGCCTGAAATCCCGCAAGGAAGAAGATCGAGTCCATGAAGAGGACAAACGGGCGTAGTCGAACGAATCCTCACAATCACCACATTACCGAAACCGAGAATCAACACCGGAAAGAAACAAACAACATAGTAAACACACAATCATAAACATGGCATGATGCACAAACAAATATGATGCATGTCCGGTTTAAATATGCATGGCATGGCAATATGCACAAACAACACTACAAGTTAAGTGGAGCTCAATATGCAACGAGTTGCATATTGACGGATCACCACAACACTTATTTAGTTCTCTCTCGGTTAGGTACACAACAATATTAAATGTTGTTAATCATGGCAAGAGGTGGAGCATAATTAAACTAGCTATTTAGGCAAGTTTAAATGAGGCCGGAAATAAGAAACAACAATTCCGGAAAATCCTCATGAGCAATATTTTTAGATTCGGTCCTGTTCTGCCCTAAACACAATTTTAGAGTTGTTAAACAGCAACATAAAGTGGACCATGTTAATCTAGGCATTTTTCCACCCCATTTACATATAAAGAACATTTAAATCCGAGTTACGGTTATTTAGTTATGAATTAAAGCATTTTAGCATGGCATAATAGCAAATTAATGCAAACATCAATTTAAACATTTTAAACATGAATGAAAATGGCATATTATTAATCTACACAATTTTCTGAGCATATTACATATAAAGTTTGTTTAAATCCGAGCTACGGTTGATGAGTTATTAAATGCATGAACCCTAGGGACTTTTCTGTAAAACAGTAAATCCCTGGATAAATAACAAATTCGCAGAACGGAAAAAAAATATGCACGGGCCGAATCTAGGGTCTGGCCCAACAGAGCACAGGGGCGGGGGCTGCTCACCTAGCGGGCCAAGCCCAGCCGGAGGAGGAGGAGGAGGGCGGGGGGGCCCAGCTGGCACGGGAGGCAAAGGCTGGGCTCTGGCGCTGGGAGGCCCACGCGACGCTGCAGCCCACGAGCGGGCGCTGTTGCCTCGTGCTCCCGCATTTAACGGGGCCAGGGCAATGGGGCGGCGGCGGACGAGGGAAGCCGACGGCGGGCGAGGGATGGCCGAGGAGGCCGATCCGGTGAGGGGAGGCCGGATCCGGCCGGGTTCCGCTTCCGGGGCGGCGGCGGCGGGGAGCCTCAAGGCGACGAAGGCCATTCTTGGCGGCTGCGAGGAGAAGAGAGAGACCGAGGGGCGAGGCAACGGAGAGAGAGAGAAAGGAGAGAAGGGAGAGTGGAGGCGGATTTGGCTGCCTCATTGCTCCGGCGGGCTGCCGGGTCGCCGCTGGCGGGAGGCGGAGGCGCGAGGCGGCGGTGTCGATCCGCTCGGGATCGAGCGGGAGGAGGGAGCTGGGGCTCATGGGCGCTCGAGCGGCGAACGGGCTCGGGCGGGCTTGGCCGGCCCGATGGGCTTGGCGGGCTCAAGGGGGGGAGAGGCTGTGGACGCGTGGGCGACTGGGAGAGGCTGGCCAAGCGGCCGGGCGGCGACGCTGCTGGGGGGACGCGCCACGTGGCGGTGGAGGGCTGGGGCTCGCCGGAAAACGAGGAGAAAGGTGGAAGGATCTGGCTGGTGGCGCGGTTTTCGAGGGGGATGCGGCGGCTGAGGGTAGGGGAAGGCTAGGGCACCCAAAATGGCATTGGGGGGTGTTTATATAAGGAAGGGGGCTAGGGTTAGTCTCTAGGGGGGGTTTTGAGGGGGTTAGGAGGGGTTTCGGAGCCTCCGATCGCGATCCGACGATCAGGAAAAGAGGGGGGTTTTAGGTGAGCTGTGAAGAAGAGGCTTGGGCTGATAGGAGAGAGAGGAGAAATGCAGCCCGGCACGATTTCGGAGACCGAAACATCCGACGAAAATACCGGCTATATCCCGGTAGTAGGTTTAACGGTTGGGCTATCAAATGGACTCAATGCGATTTAAACTTGGCAGGCGGCCTGTCTACACTATAATAAGACCGCACGACAAGTTGCAACCCATTCCGAGAACATTATTATGCCACTAATAAAATAATATATCGGAGGTGCCGCGGGCGCGTGCGAGTGTGGACGGGCTCAGAACGGACAACGGAGAGAACTGACGGAACACGAACGGATGCAAGTTTTGAAAAACATGCGGATGAAATGCAGATGATGCCATGAGATGAGATGCATAACAAAACAAAATGCAAAGCAACAAACAAAACCCAACCACGAAGGAAATAATAAATCACATCTCCGGAAAGGGCAAGAGTCGGAGTTACGAATATGGAAAGTTGTATCCGGGGTGTTACAACACTCCACCACTACGAGAGGATCTCGTCCCGAGATCTAGGATGGCACCGGAGGGAAAAGGAAGAGGAAGATGAGAGGTAAAACTAAGTTGCTTCTTTGACAAACGAGTGAAACCATGAACCTTGAGAGGTTGAACAAAATGAAAGAAAGAAAACAACGAAGATGAAGAAAGTTGAAAACACTCTGTTAGAAAAGAGAAACAAGGATACGATTTAAAACCAAGAGGTTAAGTGATAACATAGATACCGAAACCACTCGGTTAAAACTAGATAGACTAGGAATAAGATTGATAAAATTTGGGCAGCACTCGATTGAAATGGAAGGAATATAACATGAACTTGAGAAGATGGGATGATACTTGATGAAATCAACAACACACCGCCTCCTGAACTATTGAAAGAGTGGCACAAGGGGTAAGAAGGATTTCAGACAGCTCTCCGGTTGAGGAAGCAGGCAAAACTTGATAAGATGAGAGAACTCGAATGAAAACACAACACTCCGGTTAAATGGATAAGCAAGAAAAAGAACATGATCTTGACAAAAGAAGATGATGGGTCGACGAGTGCAACATCACAATACCTTCGGAACGAAAGAATAGAAGATAGATCGTTGGAATAAAGGAATGGAGAAGAAAATGACAACTTCTGCCACAAATGAACTTGGAAAAGCACCCTTGCAAAGAAGAATTGAACGGAGTTGTTGGATTATCAACAACGAAAAGAATAACCTTGTAGTGGGCTTATGGAAAAGACCTCAAAATTATGAGGTGAGCTTCTGCCACCAACGGAAACAAATGATTGGATTGATATCAACAAGGAGACTAGAAACTTATTTCACCGAGAGGACAAATGAAGAACTTGGGTCATTAATAAGCACCATAAATAGCAACAATCCTTAGGGAAAGCTTTAGGTGAAATATAGCCCAAGATAAGTCCAATGAAGAGATTGATGGATTTAAAATACCTCATTCTTGACAACATGTGAATCATGAAACACGAACTCAAATTGTCGAGAATGACGTAACACCACCTCAAATGATAAGGTAGAACGAATTGCACTTCGTAATGCAAGAAGAAGAATACTTGAACGCCTCAAAACAAAACATGTGTTGAGCACCATGTTCAATTTTAGAGTAGCTTGACGGATCATAACTCCGAGAGAAATCTTGATGAACAATTGGAGAAATGAAAAGAATCCTTAACGAACCATCTTGTAGAGCCTCCATGAAGAACTCCGGTAAGAAAAGGATGATAAAAGAAAGAGAAGTTGAAAACACAAGGTGAAGCCTTGCAGTGATAAGATGAAGCTTTGAATTGATATAGCCGAGAAAAGTTGGAACTCCGGAAAGAAAGATGAACAAATGAAATCACGAATTTAGACGATCCTCCGGAATAAGGAATTGAACTTACTCGATGAAACAAGAATAAGAATTACATTATGCTCATCCTTCACCAATTAAATTGATGACAAGCAATGGATTTGTCATACTACTTATTCTCGTAGAAAGGATTAAGATAGATATGGCGCGAACTTGGGAAGGTCTTCAATGAACCACCGGTAGGATTGGAAAGAACGAATGAGTCTATATGATAGCGAAGGAAGAGAACTCTTGAACAAACCACCATAATAATTGAGAATGAACGTAGCAAAGGCACAATTCACCGGGAAGAATTGTAAAACGAATAAAGATGCTTGACAAAATTTAGATACATTAAAACGAAGAGATCATGAACTGATTAGAGGATATTTCGACGATGCACCGGTGAGATTTGGAAAACCAGAGTTGAACGCTTGAATGAATAATTCTGCGATGATGGGCTCCGAAGAATCAAACTGAAAAGACTCTGAAATGCTCCGGTGGGTTAAAAGAATTCTCACAATCAAAACAATTATGAGGATGGCACGAAGCTAGAACCATGAATCTTGAAGAGAAAGAAGCGAGATTTAAGAGAAACTCTTGTTCGGTCTTCAAAATTCGAGAATGACGACGAGAACATCACCATGAATTATTGATGCACTCCGGAATGAAAATTAGGAAGGTTGAACCAACAACGAAAATAATTTGGAAGATCTTGGAGAAAGACATTTGACTGATGATAACCCATTCTTACGTCAAACTTCGAAAAGAATTTGGGAATAGCTCCAGGAAAATAAAAGAGTCAGGTAAGATCCTGGAAAAGACCTGTGGGTTAGGGCCCACTCAAAAGAACCACCGTTGAACAATTGTTTGAAATAGATATTGCACCGGTAGAGTTAAATGGCTTGAATGAGATAGCATCCTCAAAAGAAGTTGAGTGAATTGAGAATGGAAACTAGAATCTTCTGAGATATCTTCAACACTCCGGAACATTTGAATAGCGAGAAGTGGATGATTAAGAGATGCACCGACATGAGAAAGCATTTGAAACGATGACAAGAATACGATCAACACTGAAAACTTGACTTGAGTCCGCCGGAGAAGAAAATTAGAATGGAACAATGATAAGGTTAAAGCTTCCTTAGCGTCTTCATGAGAAATCACCGGATAAAACATTAAAGGAAAAAAATGAAGAAACTTCACTCAATAAAAATGGATACTTGATGAAGAAATCTGAGTCCTTGAAGAAAAAGGGGTGGGAGGGCGGGAAATCAAAACAACTTGGGTCAGATGAAACGCACACCGTTGAGAAAAAGCTTAGAATTGATCTTGTGAATGTTGGAATGATCGGATTCACTTGAAGAGAAGCACGCCGGTTGGAAAAAAATTAACATGGCAAGCTCATTGATCAAGAAGGATTAGTATTCACATAGAAATATGAGAACACCATTTGAGGAAAAGGTATGGATTCAACATTTGACTTCGAAGCAACTCGAATACCACAAAACAGAACAAAAACAAAGGATATGGCTTGCAGAATAAGCCGGAACAAACACATGATAGAGATTTCGCCCAAAGTGTTCGTGGTGGGGCCCACACGGACATGACGTATAGCGGACGTCACGAATGACAAACAAAACGTCCCCGAATCAGCATAGCCAAGGATTCTTTAAGACGTCTCGCGACCACTGTAAATCGACCGTGAATGGGCGGACCACTAAACTTTGAACCCCAATCTCAAATCATACATCTGTCGGAAAGATATTCTAGGAGCTACTAGAATTCCCACCTATAAACTCCCGAAACTTTCTGGTTATGCAATCTGGTGCTGGGGATACAGGGGACACAAAATATATCACCCAAACTAACAATACCTAGATCCAGCTGTATCCATCCGTCAACACATAACCAAGAAAACTCCGAAATCGTGTACCTCGACCTTCAAAAACATCCGTTATACAAGTCATGGCAATACTCCGACTCGCCACAAGATCGGGCTATCGTGGTTATCTCACCAACAACTGCACAAAAGAGATTTCGATGTCGGCAAAACTCGGTATTCCAGAATCGCAACGATAAAATTGTGACGACAACACCTCGGAGCTCAACTCCCGGACACCGCCACAACCCCTAAATGTCGAGGCACCAAGAACAATGTTCTCGT
Source organism: Aegilops longissima (assembly GCA_021605205.1). Lineage (NCBI taxonomy): Eukaryota > Viridiplantae > Streptophyta > Magnoliopsida > Poales > Poaceae > Aegilops > Aegilops longissima. The sequence goes on from CM038680.1 coordinate 491,090,906, forward strand.
CACAAAACCATCGAACGATTCCAAGATACCCACGTGATCCTAAAAAAATTTTAGTGAAAATTTGAGAAGAGAAGAGTCAAAACTCTACGCCAGATACCTCACCAGAGCGACGAAGGACCGGGAGTAAAAAGAATCCTACTCTCGATATATATAATCCTAAGACTCAAACATTTTCCATTCTAGACTCAACAACGCCAAGAAACAATCAAGTAGGGGCTCCTAAGTCGGGAAGGCTCGATTACCAACTTGAACGCCTCGATGCGGCTATATCTCCCACGTGTCGAAGCACGACTTAGAGGCATAACCGCATTGAAAGCAATGTCGCAAGTGAGGTAATCTTCACACAACCCATGTAATACATAAGGAAAAGAGATACATAGTTGGCTTACAATCGCCACTTCACACAATACATGAGTAAAACATTACATCATACAGATACAATCAAGGTCCGACTACGGAACCAAAATAAAAGAAGACCACCCCAAATGCTACAGATCCCCGATCGTCCCAACTGGCTCCACTACTGATCAACTCAAACGAAACAACACAAAGAACAAGATCTTCATCGAGCTCCTCCTTGAGCTCGGGATGCGCCACCGCACGGTTTCATCGGCACCGCAAACTGGTTTTGAAGTATCTGTGAGTCACGGGACTCAGCAATCTCACACCCGCGAGATCAAGACTATTTAAGCTTAAAGGTAGGACAGGGTAGTGAGGTGGAGCTGCAGCAAGCGACTAGCATATATGGTGGCTAACATACGCAAAAGAGAGCGAGAAGAGGAGGCAAAGCACGGTCGAACAACTATGATCAAGAAGTGATCCCAAACTACTTACGCCAAGCATAACTCCAACACCGTGTTCACTTCCCGGACTCACGAGAAGAGACCATCACGGTTACACACGCGTTGGTGTATTTTAATTAAGATCAACTTCGGTTTTCTACAACCGACATTAACAAATTCCCATCTGCCACATAACCGCGGCACGGCTTTGAAAGTTCAAACCTGCAGGGTGTCCCAACTTAGCCCATGATAAGCTCTCGATCAACGAAGAATAGACCTTCTCCCGGAAGACCGATCAGTCTCGAATCCTGGCTACAAGACATTTCACAGCAATAAAACAAGTCCAAGAAAGCCGCCGGATGTGCCGACAAATCTGATAGGAGCTGCACATATCTCGGTCTCGTGGCACACCGGATGAGCAAGACGTCGGGTTGGCATAGACCCTGATTGCCTGTGGGCGCCGGACATCGCTGGTTTGGGCCAAGACTTGGAGAAGCACTTGGTCCGGGGGTAAAATAAGATGACCCTTGAGAGCGACTCCCAAGGGAAAAAGGGCTAGGTGAGGCAAATGTAAAACCAAGGTTGGGCCTTCTTTGAAAAGTCTTATTCAAAGCGAACTGTCAAGGGGTCCCATAAATCACCCGACCGCGTTAGGGACGCAAAATCCGGGAACATAATACCGATATGACGAAACTAGGGCGGCAAGAGTGGAACAAAACACTGCATAAGGCCGAGCCTTCCACCCTTTACCAAGTATATAGATGCATTAATTAAATAAGATATATTGTGATATCCCAACAAGTAAACATGTTCCAACAAGGAACAACATCTCCATGTTCCAACAAGGAACAAACTTCATCTTCACCGCAACTAACAACGCTATGAGAGGGGCTGAGCAAAGCGGTAACATAGCCAAACAACGGTTTGCTAGGAAATGATGGTTAGAGGTTTGACATGGCAATGTGGGTGGCATGATATAGCAAGTGGTAGGCATCGTAGCATAGGCATAGCAAAAGAGCGAGCATCTAGCAAGCAAAGATAGAAGTGATTTCGAGGGTATGGTCATCTTGCCCGAAATCCCGCAAGGAAGAAGATCGAGTCCATGAAGAGGACAAACGGGCGTGGTCGAACGAATCCTCACAATCACCACATTACCAAACCGAGAATCAACACCGAAAGAAACAAACAACATAGTAAACACACAATCATAAACATGGCATGATGCACAAACAAATATGATGCATGTCCGGTTTAAATATGCATGGCATGGCAATATGCACAAACAACACTACAAGTTAAGTGGAGCTCAATATGCAACGAGTTGCATATTGACGGATCACCACAACACTTATTTAGTTCTCTCTCGGTTAGGTACACAACAATATTAAATGTTGTTAATCATGGCAAGAGGTGGAGCATAATTAAACTAGCTATTTAGGCAAGTTTAAATGAGGCCGGAAATAAGAAACAACAATTCCTGAAAATCCTCATGAGCAATATTTTTAGATTCGGTCCTGTTCTGCCCTAAACACAATTTTAGAGTTGTTAAACAGCAACATAAAGTGGACCATGTTAATCTAGGCATTTTCCACCCCATTTACATATAAAGAACATTTAAACCGAAAGTTACGGTTATTTAGTTATGAATTAAAGCATTTTAGCATGGCATAATAGCAAATTAATGCAAACATCAATTTAAACATTTTAAACATGAATGAAAATGGCATATTATTAATCTACACAATTTTCTGAGCATATTACATATAAAGTTTGTTTAAACCGAGCTACGGTTGATGAGTTATTAAATGCATGAACCCTAGGGACTTTTACGTAAACAAGAAATCCTGGATAAATAACAAATTCGCAGAACGGAAAAAAAAATGCACGGGCGAATCTAGGTCTGGCCCAACAGAGCACAGGGCGGGGCTGCTCACCTAGCGGGCCAAGCCCAGACGGAGAGGGAGGAGGGCCAGGCGGGCGGCGCTGGCTCGGGAGGCAGCGCTACTGGCTCAGGCGCCGGGAGGCCCACGCGACGCTGCAGCCCACGAGTAGGCGCTGTCGTCTCCCTCGTGCTCCCGCATTTAACGGGGCTGGGCAATGGGGCGGCGGCGGCGGACGAGGGAAGCCGACGGCGGGCGAGGGATGGCCGGAGGAGGCCGATCCGGTGAGGAGGCCGGATCCGGCGTCGGTTCCGTTCAGGCGGCGGCGGGCGGCAGGGAGCCTCGGGCGGCGACGAAGGCCATTCTGGCGGCGGCTGCGAGGAGAAGAGAGAGACCGAGGGGAGGCACCGAGAGAGAGAGAAAGGAGAGGAAGGGAGAGTGGAGCGGACGGCGCTGCTCTCTTGGCTCGTGCGGGCTGCCGGGTCGCGGCGGAGGCGGAGGCGCGAGGCGGCGGTGTCGATCCGGCTCGGATCGAGCGGAGGAGGGAGCCAGGGGCTCATGGCGCCAGCGGGCGAACGGGCTCAGGCGGGCTTGCGGGCCCCGATGGGCTTTCAGGCGGGCTGGCGGGGAGGAGAGGCCGGGGACGCGTGGCGACTGGGAGAGGCTCAAGCCATGGCCGGGCGGCGCGGCCAGATGGGGGACGCGCCACGTGACGGTGGAGGGCTGGGGCTCATGGGAAACGAGGAGAAAGGTGGAAGGATCTGGTGGTGGCGCGGTTTTCGAGGGATCTGCGGCCGAGGGTAGGGAAGGCTAGGGCACCCAAAATGGCATTGGGGGTGTTTATATAAGGAAGGGGCTAGGGTTAGTCTCTAGGGGGTTTGAGGGGTTAGGAGGGTTTTGAGCTCCGATCGCGATCCGACGATCGTGAAAAGAGGGGGTTTTAGGTGAGCTGTGAAGAAGAGGCTTGGGCTGATAGGAGAGAGGAGAAATGCAGCCCGCACGATTTCGAGACCAAACATCCGATTTAAAATACCGGCTATATCCCGTAGTAGGTTTAACGGTTGGGCTATCAAATGGACTCGAATGCGATTTAAACTTGGCAAAGCGGCCTGTCTACACTATAATAAGACCGCACGACAAGTTGCAACCCATTCCGAGAACATTATTATGCCACTAATAAAATAATATATCGGAGGTGCAGCGAAGCGCGTGCGAGTGTGGACGGCTCGAACGGACAACGGAGAGAACCGACGGAACATTTAACGGATGCAAGTTTTGAAAAACATGCGGATGAAATGCAGATGATGCCATGAGATGAGATGCATAACAAAACAAAATGCAAAGCAACAGACAAAACCCAACCACGAAGGAAATAATAAATCACATCTCCGGAAAGGGCAAGAGTCGGAGTTACGAATATGGAAAGTTGTATCCGGGGTGTTACACGCACCCTGACACCCCAACCTTCGGGGACACCGGTAGAGGAGGTTCGGGGCCGCACTCACTCCCGCACTGCCGCTCTTCGAGCCCACAGTGCTTCCACCGTCCTGGGGTCAAGCAGCCCCTCCATGGCGGTTTAAATGCGCGCCCTTTTCTGGAACATTCGCGGCTTCGGCCATGACGGCCGTCGCCGCCAGCTTGTTGAGTACATCCGGACGAGCACATTGACATCATCGCCATTCAAGAAACCATGCGCACGGACTTCTCCCTCCCCGAGCTTGACGGCCTTAGCTCCCACCTGTTCGCGTGGCATTGGCTCCCTTCTAGTGGGAACAATGGCCACTCAGGTGGCATCTTCTTAGGTGTTAAGGATGCCACCTTTGAGGTGGGAGGTATGGATCGGGGCGAGTTCTTCGTCAGTATAGAGACCTTCGAACGGGCGCTCAACTTCAAATGGGAGGTCATCATTGTCTACGGACCGGCGGATCACAGCCGCTCCCCGACATTCCTCGCCGAGCTACAGCAGAAGATCTCTGCGTCCTCCCTACCCGTTGTGGTGGGGGGGGGGGACTTTAACCTCATCCGCTCCCCGGATGAGAAGAATAACGACCGGGTTAATCGCCCCCGGATGCAGATGTTTAACGACTGCATCGCGGAGCTTGGCCTCCGTGAGCTCGAGCGCATGGGGGCCTGGTTCACCTGGACTAACCGCCAGGCGAACCCGACGCAGTCTGTCCTGGACCGCGTCTTAGTTTCCCCGGATTGGGAGCTCAGATGCCCCTGGCCTCGGTTCAGGCTATTACCAGGATCGGATCTGACCATGTCCCTCTCCTCCTCTCCACGGCTAATGAACGCCCCCATTCCCCCCGATTTCGGTTCGAGGCCTTCTGGCTCAACCAAGCCGGGTTCCGTGAGGCGGTTGCGGCCAAGTGGGCCGCCACGCGTGACTCCCCCCACCGCACCATGTCCGCGGTCGACTCCTGGCGGTTCTGTGCCAAGCTAGCCCGCCAGTTTATGAAGGGCTGGGGCGCGAACCTTGGCAGGCATATTCGTGAGCGCAAGAAGGCCATCTTAAGCGCTATCCAGGCCCTGGACGTCCGTGCAAACCTGTCCGGGATCTCCCCGGATGAGTGGATGTTGAGGTATGACCTCGAGGACCAGCTCTCGGCCATCTACACTGACGAGGAGGCCTACTGGCGGATGTGCGGCACGCAGCGCTGGGTGCTCAAGGGCGACGCCAACACGGCCTACTTCAAAGCGACACCACGGCGGCGCGCCGTAATTCCATTCATTCCACGTATGGTGACTCGGCTTGTTCGCCCCTCGGACATCCGCGCTCACGTAGATGGCTTCTATAAAGCCCTTTTTTTCCCCCACCCCTCGGGGTGGGGCTGCACTGGCCCCCGATACCTGGTCGGGGGACTAGCTTGTTTCTGCCGAGGCCAATGACGCTCTAGTAGCACCTTTCTCGGAGGAGGAGGTCCTTGCGGCGATCAAAGGAATGAACCCTCCTCGCCCCGGGCCGGATGGACTGCCAAGATTGTTCTTTAAAACATTCTCGGCAGAATATTGCCGCAGGTCATGGCCCTCTTCGACGAAGTTCTTCTCTGGAACTATGGACCTGGGGCGCCTGAACTATGGGATCATTACCCTCATCCCTAAAGTTCCTGGGGCCTCGGACATCCGCCAGTTTCGCCCAATCACCGTGATCAACGTGATCTTCAGGATCCTGGCCTAGGGGTACGCCAATAGGGTGACCCTTCTTGTGGACTCTATTACCCACCCCAACCAGTCTGCCTTCATCCAAGGCCGATTTATTTTGGATGGGGTGTTGGTCTTCCACGAAGTCCTGCACGAAGTTCGAGCAAAGCACCTCCGCGCGGTGTTCCTTAAGCTCGACTTCCACAAGGCGTACGACACGGTCCACTGGCCCTTCCTTCGGGAAATATTTCTTCGGAAGGGCTTCGACGATCGCTGGGTGACACGGGTTGTGCAACTTGTCACCTGTAGCCGGACGGCGGTCAACATCAACGGTGAGATCGGGCCCTACTTCCCCACCTTTTGTGGGGTGTGCCAGGGTGACCCGTTCTCCCCGTTCCTCTTTAACATGGTGGTCGATGCCCTTGCGGTCATCCTGGATAAGGCCAAGGCTTGCGGTCATATTCGGGGCGTTGTCCCTCACCTTGTTGGCACTGGAGGGGTCTCCCTCCTCCAGTATGCGGACGACACCATTATCATGGTTGAAGGCTCCGCGTCCGACATCGCCAACCTAAAGTTCCTCCTCTTATGCTTCCAACAAATGTCCGGACTCACCATTAACTTCGACAAGAGCGAAGTGATGGTCCTTGGCTACAACCCGGACAAAGCCTCATCCATTGCGGACCGGCTTAACTCCCGCCTGGGCACCTTCCCCACCACTTACTTGGGGGTGCCCATTAGTGACTCCAGACTCACCGTCGCGGATCTGTGACCGACGGTGACTAGGATGCAGCGCAGGGTTGAACCCTGGAGGGGTCGCTGGCTGTCGAAAGCCGCCAGGGTGATCCTTATCAATTCCTCGCTTGCGAGCCTCCTCTGGTTCCTCTTGAGCTTCTACTGCCTTCATGAGACCCTCCACCAGGAGGTGGACAAATACCAGTCGAGGTTCTTCTGGGCTGGTGAGGACGACAAACAGAAGTACCATATGGTGAGCTGGTCCGACATCTGCAAGCCCAAAGACCAGGGGGGTCTCGGGATCCTCTCTTCCCGACGCATGAACATTGCCCTCCTGACTCGCTGGTTGTGGCGTATTGCTAACAGGGAGGGAGGCCTCTGGCTCACCATCATCTGCAATAAATACCTTCGTGGCCAACCTCTTGCCTTTTGCCAACGTACGGGCGGTTCTCAGTTCTGGTAGTCCGTGATCCAGCTCCTGCCCGTACTACGCATTGGCACTTCTATATCTGTTGGCTCCGGAGCCTCGACCCTGTTTTGGTTCGACCGTTGGCTAGGGGACGCCCCCCTAGCGGTGCGTTTCCCTGAGCTCTTTGCCATTGCGGCTGACCCTAGGGTCTCGGTCGAGATGGCCCTTATTGACTTAGGGCGTCTTGCCTTCCGGCGCCCGTTTGGCCCCCTTGAGGTGGCCGCCTGGGACTCCCTCCTCCAGGACATTGCTCTTCTGCCGATGGATGTGGCGGAGGACCGGGATGTTTTGTCCTGGCACCTCGAGCCTTCTGGACATTTCTCCACGAAGTCCTTATACGGCGCCATTGCTCCATCGTCGGCCCCGGAACCATTTAGCCTGATCTGGGATATCCATCTCCCGCTGAAGATCAGGATCTTCCTGTGGCAATGGATCCGTGGCCGGCTCCCCTCCGGTGTTGAGGTCCTCAAGCGGAATGGCCCGGGTGATGGGAGGTGCCCCATCTGTGGCACCATTGAGGATGCTAACCACATCTTTTTCTCGTGCCACTCTGCCCAGTTCTTTTGGGCTGCTTCATAAACGGCTGGTGGACAGTGGTGTAATACCAACTTCCCCGACCTGCTTGCCGAGCTTAACGCCTGCCCTGCCCGCTACCGCCATATTAGATGGCTGTGCGTGGGGGTTCTCGCCTGGACGCTTTGGAACATTCGTAATAAGCTTGTTATTCAGAAGGTGCCCCTTTGTCGTGCGACTTACGCAATCTTCAAATTGTGTGGTTACCTGCAGCTTTGGCGGCCGCTTAGCCGCCCCTAGGACCGGGACGTTATCACCGCCCTCCTCTCCGATCTCCGCTCGATGGCGCTCCGCGTGGCTCCCCCGCTGCCGCCCCCTCCTCCTGAGCCTGACTAGTCCGCCTGGCGACTATGTGGCTGTGGCGTGCGTTTTTTGGGTGTAGGGCTTGTTGTGTTGTGCCTTCAGCTGTGACCCTTTGTTGTACTATTTTGGCTCCTGTGGACCTCCGTGTGTGTGTGTCTGTTGTGTGTTGGATCTTGTTGGATGCTTATTGTGCGGTTGGCTTTATAATATAAAGCGGGGCGAAAGCCTTTTTCGGTAATAGTAGTAGAGATGCATAACATTCCATTGTTGCCGCTACCATAACAATCCACCATGAATCGACTCCACAATGTAAAAGGGTAGTCTTTCCCTGAAACATAGCATAATTAAACAAGTAATCACTGAATTTAAACAGAGCATGATTAAACATGGCCATTGCTCACTTTTGGGAACCCTATAATTCAATAAACCTAGGGTAATGCGTACGAAATTCCATAAAATCGAACACAGAACATAAGGGATATATAAATCATTGCTTAATCCACTGGGGAACGACTCGATCTTAACAAATAACCATGCCACACCGGGATAATTTTGACTTACCGTACGTTCGGAGCCACAACCTCGTCCAGCCACCGTATCGGGGCACCCATTGGCGCCGCAGAGCATCACCGGTAGATGCGGCGGCATGTTGCTTCGTTCCTCCGCCTTCTCTGGGCCACTCACGCGTTGGACCTGCAGACGATCATCAGTCGGCCGCCGCTGCCGCCAAGGTCGATCGCTTCTGTTCTGACGAGAGGAACGGGGTGAGGGCGGATGAGTGACAGAATCAGATCCTGAGGGCCCGAATGAAAAAACACAAGGACTCGTAGCAGCGGTTGCCCGCGAACTCGTGTGTGCGCTGGCGTGGATGTCGCAGCGTACGCGAACAGTACGTGAACGCGTAGCCCGAGACTGGTTGCACAAGTTGCAGGACCGTACTGGCATAGTATTTGCAAGTTGCGGGATCGTATTGGACCAGTTTGAGAGTTTAAGGACCATTATGGTCCTTGCCAGCGAGTTCAGGGACGACTGATGCATTTTACTCTTAAAACAAAGCCCGACTGGCCGAACCGAATTTGAGGACTAGGCTAGTACATTTATATCTGGAGAAAAGGCTCAAGGCGAGCCTGACTTTGCATTAACAAAGTCCGGTAAGGAGTACATAAGCACCAGATTATAAAGGAAAATAAAAACATAGAAGAAGCTGGGCTGATACAAGGTGCACAGGGGGGATAACTTGAAGGCAGCTACTGAAGGAAATATGCCCTAGAGGCAATAATAAAGTTATTATTTATTTTCTTATATCATGATAAATGTTTATTATTCATGCTAGAATTGTATTAACCGGAAACATAATACATGTGTGAATACATAGACAAACAGATAGTCACTAGTATGCCTCTACTAGACTAGCTCATTAATCGAAGATGGTTATGTTTCCTAACCATAGACATGTGTTGTCATTTGATTAATGGGATCACATCATTAGGAGAATGATGTGATTGACATGACCCATTCCGTTAGCTTAGCACTTGATCGCTTAGTATATTGCTATTGCTTTCTTCATGACCTATACATGTTCCTGTAACTATGAGATTATGCAACTCCTGTTTACGGAGGAACACTTTGGGTACTACCAAACGTCACAACGAATCGGGTGATTATAAAGGAGTACTACAGGTGTCTCCAAAGGTACTTGTTGGGTTGGCGATTTGAGATTAGGTTTTGTCACTCCGATTGTCGGAGAGGTATCTCTAGGCCTTCTCGGAAAAACACATCACATAAGCCTTGCAAGCATTACAACTAATGAGTTAGTTGTGAGATGATGTATTACGGACGAGTAAAGAGACTTACCAAGAATAAGATTGAACTAGGTATTGGATACCGACGATCGAATCTCGGGTAAGTAACATACCGATGACAAAAGGAACAACGTATATCGTTATGCGGTTTGACCGATAAAGATCTTCGTAGAATATGTAGGAACCAATATGGGCATCCAGGTTCCGCTATTGGTTATTGACCGAGAATGGTTCTAGGTCATGTCTACATAGTTCTCGAACCCGTAGGGTCCGCATGTTGGGGAACGTAGTAATTTCAAAAAATTTCCTACGATCACGCAAGACCATGGTGATGGCATAGCAACGAGAGGGGAGAGTGTCCGTCCCACGCCCTCGTGAGACCGAAAGCGAAGCGTTATAACAACGCTGTTGATGTAGTCGTGCGTCTTCACGATCCGACCGATCCAAGAACCGAACGTCACGGCACCTCCGAGTTCTGCACACGCTCAGCTCGATGACGATCCCCGACTCCGATCCAGCAAAGTGTCGGGATGAGTTCCACAAGACGACGGCGTGGTGGCGATGATGATGCTCCACCGACGCAGGGCTTCGCCTAAGCTCATGACGATATGACTTCTCCGCGAGGCTTCGCCTAAGCTCTGCGACGATATGACCAAGTGGAATATGGTGGAAGGGGCACCGCACACGGCTAAGGAACGATCCGTAGATCAACTTGTGTGTTCATGGGGTGCCCCTGCCTCAGATATAAAGGAGGGAGGGAGGAGGAGGCCGGCCCTAGAGAGGCGCTGGAGGAGTCCTACTCCCACCGAGTAGGACTCCCCCTTCTCCTAGTTGGACTAGGACTTGGGGAAGGGGAAGAGAGAAGGGTGCGGCCCTCCCCTAGTCCAATTCGGACTAGGCCATGGGGCGCGCGCCTGCCCTAGGCAGCCCTCTCTCTTTCCCGCAGGGCCCAATAAGGCCCAATACTTCTCCCGGCGAATTCCCGTAACTCTCCGACTCAAAATACCGAATCATTCGAACCTTTCCGAACTCCGAATATAGTCGTCCAATATATCGATCTTTACGTCTCGACCATTTCGAGACTCCTCGTCATGTCCCCGATCTCATCCGGGACTCCGAACTCCTTCGGTACATCAAAACTCATAAACTCATAATATAACATCGCCATCGAAACCTTGTTGCGTGCGGACCCTACGGGTTCGAGAACTATGTAGACATGACCTAGAACTATTCTTGGTCAATAACCAATAGCGGAACCTGGATGCCCATATTGGCTCCTACATATTCTACTGAAGATCTTTATCGGTCAAACCGCATAACAACATACGTTGTTCCTTTGTCATCGGTATGTTACTTACCCGAGATTCGATCGTCGGTATCCAATACCTAGTTCAATCTCGTTACGGTAAGTCTCTTTACTCGTTCCGTAATACATCATCTCACAACTAACTCATTAGTTGTAATGCTTGCAAGGTTTATGTGATGTGTATTACCGAGAAGGTCCAGATACCTCTCCGACAATCGGAGTGACAAAACCTAATCTCGAAATCGCCAACCCAACAAGTACCTTTGGAGACACCTGTAGTACTCCTTTATAATCACCCGATTCGTTGTGGCGCTTGGTAGTACCAAAGTGTTCCTCCGTAAACGGAGTTGCATAATCTCATAGTTATAGGAACATGTATGGGTCATGAAGAAAGCATTAACATACTAAACGATCAACTTGTTAAGCTAACGGAATGGGTCATGTCAATCAGATCATTCAACTAATGATGTGACCTTGTTAATCAAATAACAACTCCTTGTTCATGGTTAGGAAACATAACCATCTTTGAATAACAAGCTAGTCAAGTAGAGGCATACTAGTGACATACTGTTTGTCTATGTATTCACACATGTATTATGTTTCCGGTTAATACAATTCTAGCATGAATAATAAACATTTATCATGAAATAAGGAAATAAATAATAACTTTATTATTGCCTCTAGGGCATATTTCCTTCAGTCTCCCACTTGCACTAGAGTCAATAATCTAGTTCACATTGCCATGTGATTTAACATCAATAGTTCACATCTATATGTGGTTAACACCCATAGTTCACATCGACATGTGACCAACACCCAAAGGGTTTACTAGAGTCAATAATCTAGTTCACATCGCTATGTGATTAACACCCAAAGAGTACTAAGGGATGATCATGTTTTGCTCGTGAGAGAAGCTTAGTCAACGGGTCTGTCTCATTCAGAGCCGTATGTATTTTGCAAATATTCTATGTCTACAATGCTCTGCACGGAGCTACTCTAGCTAATTGCTCCCACTTTCAATATGTATCCAGATTGAGACTTAGAGTCTTCGGATCAGTGTAAAAACTTTGCATCGATGTAACTCTTTACGACGGGCTCTTTTTATCACCTCCATAATCGAGAAATATTTCCTTAGTCCTCACTAAGGATGTTCTTGACCAATGTCCAGTGATCTACTCCTAGATCACTATTGTACTCCTTTCCAAATTCAGAGCAAGGTATACAATAGGTCTGTTACATAGCATGGCATACTTCATAGAACCTATGACTGAGGCATAGGGAATGACTTTTATTCTCTTTTCTATTTTCTGCCGTGGTCGGGATTTGAGTCTTACTCAATTTCACACCTTTGCAACACAGGCAAGAACTCTTTCTTTGACTGTTTCATTTTGAACTATTTCAAAATCTTGTCAAGGTATGTATTCATTGAAAAACTTATCAAGCGTCTTTGATCTATCTCTATAGATCTTGATGCTCAATATGTAAGCAGCTTCAACGAGGTCCTTCTTTGAAAAACTCCTTTCAAATACTCCTTTATGCTTTGCAGAATAATTCTACATCATTTCCGATCAACAATATGTCATTCACATATACTTATCAGAAATGTTGTCGTGCTCCCACTCACTTTCTTGTAAATACAGGCTTCTCCAAAAGTCTGTATAAAACCATATGCTTTGATCACACTATCAAAGCGTTTATTCCAACTCCGAGATGCTTGCACTAGTCCATAGATGGATCATTGAGCTTGCACATTTTGTTAGCTCCTTTAGGATTGACAAAATCTTCTCGTTGCATCATATACAACTCTTCTTTAATAAATCCATTAAAGAATGTAGTTTTGACATCCATTTGCCGATTTCATAAAATGTGGCAATTGCTAACATGATTTGGACAGACTTAAGCATCGCTACAGTTGAGAAAATCTCATTGTAGTCAACACCTTGAACTTGTCGAAAACCTTTTGTGACAAGTCGAGCTTTGAGATAGTAACACTACTATCGCTGTCCGTCTTCCTCTTGAAAATCCATTTATCTACATGGCTTGCTGATCATCGAGCAAGTCAATCAAAGTCCATACTTTGTTCTCATACATGGATCCTATCTCAGATTTTATGGCCTCAAGCCATTTCGCGAATCTGGGCTCATCATCGCTTCCTCATAGTTCGTAGGTTTCATCATGGTCTAGTAACATGACTTCCAGAACATGATTACCGTACCACTCTGGTGCGGATCTTACTCTGGAAGACCTACGAGGTTTGGTAGCAACTTGATCTGAAGTTTCATGATCATCATCATTAACTTCCTTACTAATTGGTGTAGGAATCACTGGAACTGATTCCTGTGATGAACTACTTTCCAATAAGGGAGAAGGTACAATTACCTCATCAAGTTCCTACTTTCCTCCCACTCACTTCTTTCGAGAGAAACTTCTTCTCTAGAAAGGATCCATCTAGCAACGAATAACTTGCCTTCGGATCTGTGATAGAAGGTGTACCCAATAGTTACCTTTGGGTATTCTATGAAGACGCACTTCTCCGATTTGGGTTCGAGCTTATCATGTGAAAACTTTTTCACATAAGCATCACAACTCCAAACTTTAAGAAACGACAGCTTAGGTTTCTTCGCTAAACCATAGTTCATACGGTGTCATCTCAGCGGATTTAGATGGTGCCCTATTAAACGTGAATGCAGCTGTCTCTAATGTATAACCCCAAAACGATAGTGGTAAATCGGTAAGATACATCATAGATCGCACCATATCAAATAAAGTACGGTTACGACGTTCGGACACACAATAACGTTGTGGTGTTCCGGTGGCGTGAGCTGTGAAACTATTCCACATTTTTATTTGAAGACCAAACTCGTAACTCAAATATTCATCTCCACGATTAGATCGCAGAAACTTTATTTTCTTGTTACGATGATTTTCCACTTCACTCTGAAATTCTTTGAACCTTTCAACTATTTCAGACTTGTGTTTCATCAAGTAGATATACCCATATCTGCTCAAATCATCTGTGAAGGTTAGAAAATAACGATACTTGCCGTGAGCTTTAACACTCATCGGACCGCATACATCAGTATGTATTATTTCCAATAAGTCATTTGCTCGCTCCATTGTTCCGGAGAAGAGTCTTTAGTCATCTTGCCCATAAGGCATGGTTCGCAAGCATCAAGTGATTCATAATCAAGTGATTCCAAAATCCCATCAAGATGGAGTTTCTTCATGCGCTTTACACCAATATGACCTAAACGGCAAGCCACAAATAAGTTGCACTATCATTATTAACTTTGCATCTTTTGGCATCAATATTATGAATATGTGTATCACTACGATCGAGATCCAACGAACCATTTTCATTGGGTGTGTAACCATATAAGGTTTTATTCATGTAAATGAACAACAATTTATTCTCTTACTTAAATGAATAACCGTATTGCAATAAACATGATCAAATCATATTCATGCTCAACATAAGCGCCAAATAACATTTATTTAGGTTTAACACTAATCCCGAAAGTATAGGGAGTGTGCGATGATGATCATATCAATCTTGGAACTACTTCCAACACTCATCGTTACTTCCCTTCAACTAGTTTCTATTTATTCGTAACTCCTGTTTGAGTTACTAATCTTAGCAACCTAACAAGTATCAAATACTCGGGGCTACTATAAACACTAGTAAAGCACACATCAATAACCTGTATATCAAATATACCTTTGTTCACCTTGCCATCCTTCTTATCCGCCAAACACTTGGGGTAGTTCCGCTTCGGTGACCAATTCCATTGTAGCAAAAGCACTTAGTCTCGTGCTTAGGTCCAGACTTGGGCTTCTTCACTCGAGTAGCAACTTGCTTGCCGTTCTTTTGAAGTTCCCCTTCTTCCCTTTGCCCTTTTCCTTGAGACTAGTGGTCTTGTCAATCATCAACACTTGATGCTCTTTTCTTGATCTCTACCTTCGTCGATTTCAGCATCACGAAGAGCTTGGGAATTACTTTTGTCATCCCTTGCATATTATAGTTCATCACGAAGTTCTACTAACTTGGTGATGGTGACTAGAGAATTCTGTCAATCACTATCTTATCTGGAAGATTAACTCCCACTTGATTCAAGCGATTGAAGTACCTGCACAATCTGAGCACATGCTCACTAGTTGAGCGATTCTCCTCCATCTTTTAGCTATAGAACTTGTTGGAGACTTCATATCTCTCAACTCGGTATTTGCTTGAAATATTAACTTCAACTCTGGAACATCTCATATGGTCCATGACGTTCAAAACGTCTTTGAAGTCCCGATTCTAAGCCGTTAAGCATGGTGCACTAAACTATCAAGTAGTCATCATATTGAGCTAGCCAAACGCTCATAACGTCCTCATATCGCTCATGCAATAGGTCTGTCACCTAGCGGTGCATTAAGGACATAATTCTTCAAGCAGCAATGAGGATAAACCTCAGATCACGGATCCAATCCGCATCATTGCTACTAACATTTTTCAATACAATTTTCTCTAGGAACACATATGAAAACATAGGGAAGCAACAACGCGAGCTATTGATCTACAACATAATCTGCAAAATACTACGGGACTAAGTTCATGATAAATTAAAGTTCAATTAATCATATTACTTAAGAACTCCCACTTAGACAGACATCTCTCTAGTCATCTAAGTGATCACGTGATCCAAATCAACTAAACCATGTCCGATCATCACGTGAGATGGAGTAGTTTCAATGGTGAACATCACTATGTTGATCATATCTACTATATGATTCACGCTCGACCTTTCGGTCTCCGTGTTCCGAGGCCATATCTGTTATATGCTAGGCTCGTCAAGTTTAACTCGAGTATTCGCGTGTGCAACTGTTTTGCACCGTTGTAGATGGACGTAGAACTTATCACACCCGATCATCACGTGGTGTCCGGGTACTACTTAACTTTGGCAACGGTGCATACTCGGGAGAACACTTCTTGATAATTTTAGTGAGAGATCATCTTATAATGCTACCGTCAATCAAAGCAAGATAAGATGCATAAAGGATAAACATCACATGCAATCAATATAAGTGATATGATATGGCCATCATCATCTTGTGCTTGTGATCTCCATCTCCGAAGCACCGTCATGATCACCATCGTCACCGGCGCGACACCTTGATCTCCATCGTAGCATCGTTGTCGTCTCGCCAACTATTGCTTCTATGACTATAGCTACTGCTTAGTGATAAAGTAAAGCAATTACATGGCGTTTGCATTTCATACAATAAAGCGACAACCATATGGCTCCTGCCAGTTGCCGATAACTCGGTTACAAAACATGATCATCTCATACAATAAAATATAGCATCACGTCTTGACCACATCACATCACATCATGCCCTGCAAAAACAAGTTAGGCGTCCTCTACTTTGTTGTTGCAAGTTTTACGTGGCTGCTACGGGCTGAGCAAGAACCGTTCTTACCTCGCATCAAAACCACAACGATACTTCGTCAAATAGACTCGTTTAACCTTCTCAAGGACGGGCGTAGCCATACTCGATTCAACTAAAGTGAGAGAGACAGACACCGCCGGTCACCTTTAAGCAACGAGTGCTCGGGCGGTGAAACCAGTCTCGCGTAAGCGTCTGGCGTAATGTCGGTC
The DNA here is from genome assembly GCA_021605205.1 of Aegilops longissima. NCBI lineage: Eukaryota > Viridiplantae > Streptophyta > Magnoliopsida > Poales > Poaceae > Aegilops > Aegilops longissima. The sequence continues at coordinate 491,107,536 of CM038680.1, forward strand.
CGGCCGCTTCATCTCACAATACCGCTGAACCAAAGTATGACATGATGGTAGGTAGTATGACTTGTATCGTCCACAACTCACTTGTGTTCTACTCGTGCACATGACATCAACGCATAAAACCAGGCTCGATACCCTTTGTTGGGGAACGTAGTAATTTCAAAAATTTCCTACGATCACGCAAGACCATGGTGATGGCATAGCAACGAGAGGGAGAGTGTCCGTCCACGTACCCTCGTGAGACCGAAAGCGAAGCGTTATAACAACGCTGTTGATGTAGTCGTGCGTCTTCACGATCCGACCGATCCAAGCACGAGCGTCGGCACCTCCGAGTTCGCACACGTTCAGCTCGATGGCGATCCCGCACTCGATCCAGCAAAGTGTCGGGGATGAGTTCCACAACCGACGGCGTGGTGGCGATGATGATGCTCCACCGACGCGGGGCTTCGCTAAGCTCATGACGATATGACTTCTCCGCGCGGGCTTCGCCTAAGCTCTGCGACGATATGACCGAAGTGGAATATGGTGGAAGGGGCACCGCTGCACGGCTAAGGAACGATCCGTAGATCAACTTGTGTGTTCATGGGGTGCCCCTGCCCCAGATATAAAGGAGGGAGGGAGGAGGAGGCCGGCCCTAGAGAGGCGCGCTGGAGGAGTCCTACTCCCACCGAGTAGGACTCCCCCTTCTCCTAGTTGGACTAGGACTTGGGGAAGGGGAAGAGAGAGAAGTGCGGCCCCTCCCTAGTCCAATTCGGACTAGGCCATGGGCGCGCGCCTGCCCTAGGCAGCCCTCTCTCTTTCCCCGGGCCCAATAAGGCCCAATACTTCTCCCGGCGAATTCCGTAACTCTCCCAGTACTCAAAAATACCGAATCATTCGAACCTTCCGAACTCGAATATAGTCGTCCAATATATCGATCTTTACGTCTCGACCATTTCGAGACTCCTCGTCATGTCCCCGATCTCATCCGGGACTCCGAACTCCTTCGGTACATCAAAACTCATAAACTCATAATATAACCGCATCGAAACCTTAAGCGTGCGGACCCTACGGGTTCGAGAACTATGTAGACATGACCTAGAACTATTCTTGGTCAATAACCAATAGCGGAACCTGGATGCCCATATTGGCTCCTACATATTCTACGAAGATCTTTATCGGTCAAACCGCATAACAACATACGTTGTTCCTTTGTCATCGGTATGTTACTTACCCGAGATTCGATCGTCGGTATCCAATACCTAGTTCAATCTCGTTACCGGTAAGTCTCTTTACTCGTTCCGTAATACATCATCTCACAACTAACTCATTAGTTGTAATGCTTGCAAGGCTTATGTGATGTGTATTACCGAGAAGGCCCAGAGATACCTCTCCGACAATCGGAGTGACAAAACCTAATCTCGAAATACGCCAACCCAACAAGTACCTTTGGAGACACCTGTAGTACTCCTTTATAATCACCCAGTTACGTTGTGACGTTTGGTAGTACCCAAAGTGTTCCTCCGGTAAACGGGAGTTGCATAATCTCATAGTTATAGGAACATGTATGGGTCATGAAGAAAGCATTAACATACTAAACGATCAACTTGTTAAGCTAACGGAATGGGTCATGTCAATCAGATCATTCAACTAATGATGTGACCTTGTTAATCAAATAACAACTCCTTGTTCATGGTTAGGAAACATAACCATCTTTGAATAACAAGCTAGTCAAGTAGAGGCATACTAGTGACATACTGTTTGTCTATGTATTCACACATGTATTATGTTTCCGGTTAATACAATTCTAGCATGAATAATAAACATTTATCATGAAATAAGGAAATAAATAATAACTTTATTATTGCCTCTAGGGCATATTTCCTTCACCGCACGCTTAACGTTTTGATGACAGTTCATTATGAGTTTATAAGTTTTGATGTACCGAAGGTTGTTCGGAGTCCCGGATGTGATCACGGACATGACGAGGAGTCTCAAATGGTCGAGACATAAAGATTGATATATTGGAAGCCTATGTTTGACTTCTGAAAGGTTCCGGATGAAAACAGAAGTTATGGAACACCGGGGTTACGGAACCCCGGGGTCAATGGGCCTTAATGGGCCATAGGGAGAAGAGGAAGGGCCGCCAGGCAGGCAGGCAGGCCTCCTCCCCTCTAGTCCGAATAGGACAAGGAGAGGGGGCGCCTTCCCTCTTCCCCTCCCCAATCCTATTCCAACTAGGAAGGGGGAGTCCTACTCCCGGTGAGAGTAGGACTCCTCCAGCGCCCCTTCTTGGCTGGCCGCACCCCCCTTGCTCCTTTATATACGGGGCGGGGGCACCCTGCACACAAGTTGATCTACGGATCGTTCCTTAGCCGTGTGCGGTGCCCCTCCATCATATTCCACTTCGGTCATATCGTTGCAGAGCTTAGGCGAAGCTCGCGCGGAGAAGTCATATCGTCATGGAGCTTAGGCGAAGCCCTCGCCGGTGGAGCATCATCATCGCCACCACGCCGTCGGTCGACGGAACTCATCCCGACACTTTGCTGGATCGGAGTCCGGGATTGTCATCGAGCTGAACGGTGCGTAACTCGGAGGTGCCGTGACGCTCGGTGCTTGGATCGGTCGGATCGTGAAGACGACGACTACATCAACCGCGTTGTTATAACGCTCCGCCGGTCTCACGAGGGTACGTGGACAGATACTCTCCCCTCTCGTTGCTATGCCATCACCATGGTCTTGCGTGTGCGTAGGAATTTTTTTGAAATTACTACGTTCCCCAACAGCTACAAGAACAAGTGTCGCTGCCATCGACCACCGCTAAAACCAACACCAATGAACCAAACTAAGGTCAAGGGAGGATGGCACCATCGAGCATGCATCATGTCACTGACTGCACCCAAAGGACCAAAGGGGCCAGACCACGATCTGTCGCCACTGCCACAAAGGGCCTCAACCCTTTCACCCTAGCTTGAAGGATGTCGCACCGGCGGCCGACAGAGCGGTTCTCCAAAACCTAGATCAATGGAGTCCAAGCTGCCAAAGGAGAATCAGCAGGAGCAACCCCACAAGCACGAGTAGCCTTCCACACGAGCATCGTCGCCGACTGCGACTAAGACATATCGCCGAATGAGAGTTGCCGGACGAAGGTGCTGAAGCACGAGGAACACGGAAAATGTGCAACACCAAGCACCGACGAAGGATAGGTTTTGCCGGAGCATAGGGCTCCCGCTAGACAATGTACTACCGCCAATGTAGAGTGGACCCTTGATCCTCTCTTGCCCACACGAGGTAACCAAGCCGAGTTGCCGAAGATTACAAGCACACCATCACTCGCCGTCTACAAATCCACCACCCTGGCAGTCCCGGGGATGCCTTCATGAAGGAGCACAACACTAGAGTGCCATCGTCAGGCGAAGCAGGGGACCAAGGTTTTCACTAGTGCTAGGGGAGGAAGGGGGGGGGGGGTAGAGGGAGAGGATCCTCACCGAGCCGCGCTGTTGGTAGCTAGGCAGCAAAAGGAGGTGTCCTGTCGGAAAGAAAGCTGGAGGAGGGTTAATGCTAAAATATTCTTGTTACAAGGTGAGAGATGATTGGGAGCGAGGATAAGAGAAGAAGAAAATGCTACACCTACAGATAGGATCTACGAAATTCAATTCTACAAGGTGACGTGGTGTTTTGTGTTTGGAAATCAGAGGGAAGGGGGGGGGGAGGGGGGATTAAAGTGGTGGTATAGTTTAGCATTTTGAGTGAAGTTTAATTTAAACCTTGAATTTATACGTGCAGTCAAAGTTAAACCCTAAGCTCTCAGTCCCTGAAATCTACCCTGAGCTCTCAATTCCCGATCATTGCTGCCCTCAGCTAGTTTGTAGACCGGGATTGCTGACGTGGCCATGGTCAATCTGGGATCACTGACTAATTTTGACTTAAACAAAACCAAAGTGGGTTCCGCGCCGCTGTTGTCGACGAGAGACAAACTTGGTCACCAACCTTTCAGTCAATCTCCGGAGGACAAGCAAGGGCGGCACACCAACACGTGCAGCTCGTCGTCCCAAGCAAGAAGACCACGTTCCTCACCGGACCACCTCTACACCAGCAGCTCGCCATGCATGATGCGGCCGCCGCTGCTCTACACCACACCATCGCGGTAATGCATGAGGCAAGCACAGACATGCTGCCCTCTTTGCCGACGCGGCGGTACCGCCGGTGCGGGCTGATCCGTGCGGCGGCCACCACCACGTGCGCCCTGCTAGACCGTGCCAGAAAGAAGCCCGTCGACCAGCACAATATCGATGGCTCTTCTCTCCGGTGAGTCATGGCGGCGCCCGGCCAGACCTGTCGACGTAACCACGTTCATGAAGCACTTTGTAGGCGGCTTCTCGAGCACACGGAGTTTGACCCCGAGGATGTCGGTTCCTGCGGAGCGGAGCCCACCCTGAGACGTACCCGCTCGCAAAAGAATATATGGATCCGAATTCAGGTAAAGCTCGCAGCTGCCTGAAAATAATAAATAGAGCAGCCGACCGGGAGAGAGAAAGAAAGAGAATCGCTCCGCCTGATCTGTGCTCTCGAGCCTGGCGTCGTCGCACCGCACCATGGGGCTGCTGGCACTCAATCGGCTCATGTCCATGCAGCGGGATTCGCGTCGCCGGCCAAGTCAAGGCCGTAGTAAGCCGCCCGACTCTCACCTCCCTAGCTCGCCCTATTTGTCTCTGCCATGTCCATGTGTAACCAAGTTCTATTTTTCCTTTTTTTTTTTTGGAGATGAACATTTAATCTGTTCAACGTCTTACCAATTGCGCGGGAGTACATGTTTTCAGAGAAAAACAACTTACTCTATATTGTATTAGTATATCTTCTATTTATAACCAATGCGTCTCTATTTCAGATGGATTGGTGGCTTCATCCATGGCTAAAAGGAAGGACTCGCCCTGCCTGCATGATGACAATTCTCGAATTGATGAAAAATCAAGATATTCAGGACCACCCCTTCCAGAGGTTCGCCATAAAATGCTGATAATAACTTACTTATATTGCAAGTAAAATATCACTGTGACGGTTCTAGCTTGGCAAATTGGTGGATCAATACTAGCTAAACAAAAATATATCTTGATACAGACTAGACTTCCTACTTTCCTAGCTATAGCTATCCCCGTACTAGTTGCTTCAACTTCTTCCTGCGTGATTGTGATTGTGCTGCCTCTGTGCTTTTGTTGGCTTCATAGTCCACTATGGTGTTGACTTCATTGTAGTGCTTCCGAATTCCAGTAAAAAGTTATATGCTCAAAATGCATATTCATTTCATTATAGTTTAGACATATGTTCGTGTCACTTTCACTGTTGCTGATAAATAAAAGCTGTTGGATTCTTTTATATGGTCTTGTGCACAGTTTCAATGTTCGGACATAATAACTACTCCCTCCGTTTTTAAATGTAAGTCTTTTTAGACATTAATGACAACAACATACGGATGTATGTAGACATTTTTTTAGAGTGTAGATTCATTCATTTTGCTCAGTATGTAGTCATTTGTTAGAATCACTAAAAAGACTTATATTTAGGAACAGAGGGAGTACCTTATTGTTCGTGTGTCACTTCATGTCTCATTTTTTTTCCTTTTCAAAATTGAAGCAACTATCCGTCTTTACAATTTCTAAGATGGTTTTTCTCTAATGCTTGTTCATGCAGGACATATGGCACTATATACATTCTCTGCTTCCTCTGCGAGATGCTGCACATGTTGCCTGCGTGTCTCATTCATTTAAATGTTATTGGAGACGTTTTCCCAATATCAGCTTAACTAGGGAAACCCTGGGTTTGAAAGGCGGGGTGTATGGAATGTCATGTAAAAAAGCAATAGATCTTGCAAGGAAAACCAACCACATCCTAGAAAACCACTCAGGCATTGGCGTTACAGCACTCAATCTTGAAATATGTGATTTTCCCCTTTTCAGCACCTCCCATGATGATCTCGATTGTTGGCTTGGCATTGCGGTTAAACCAGGGATTGAAGAACTTGACCTGGGGTTTTGTTCTCATGCAGCTATGTACAACTTCCCATTCTCACTTTTAACTGGTGGATGGGACAACTCGATTCGACAGCTTCATCTCACAAACTGTGCCATCCGTCCCATGGCTGGATTTAACTATTTAAGAAGCCTCACTAGTCTGGATTTTGATTATGTGCATATTACAGAGGATCAATTAAGGCGCCTTCTTTCCGGTACAATTCATTTGGAGAAATTGAGACTTGTGGCATGCAATGAGTTAATTACTCTAGAGATACCTAGCTTGCTACATCGGCTTAGCCACCTGGTAGTCAACAATTGCGGATATCTGAAAGTGATAAGGTGCAAGGCCCCTAATCTATGCAGTTTTGAGTATATGGGTGTCTTGCTACAACTATCACTTGGTGATTCATTGCAATACCTTGACATTCGTGCTTCATATGGGGATGTTGTTCATTATGCTTGTGCCAATCTTCCTCATATGGTGCCAAATCTTGAAGCTCTTTACATATCTTCGTCCTACGTGGTATACTCTTATACTCTTGATTATTAGATATCAGCATTACACAACAAACACTACCAACTTGTATTTTCCTACGATGATTAACCTGAAGTATTTTTTATGTAGAGGGATGTGGTGGTGGCACCTGGAAAATTCCTCCATGTCAAGCAACTGCTCATTGGGGTTTTATCCTCAGACTATGATTGTTTATCTCTGGTTTCTTTTCTTGATGGGTGTCCTTCCTTGGAGACTTTCATGTTGTATGTAGGTCTACAAATATAGTAAAACCATGCGCACACAACTTGTAAACTATGTACGATATGTACACCCCTACTGCTATGTACGGTTAAAGGAACTTCGTTTTCTAGAATTATTCTATACATATATTTTTATATCTCTGGTGGAGCCATGCATTAGTTTCAGTATATGTTTTACCTTTTCACCGTTACTACTGATATTTGGCATCTATTCAATGCAGGTACAGTGGGGGGATCACATGGAGCAAGAATCAGTTTTAGGAAATTCTTCTCATGATCTAAGACAGATGCCAGGACACTTGCATAGGAACATCAAGGATGTGCAGATCATTGGCTTCTGTTCTGCAAAGAGTATAATTGAGTTGACATGCCATATGCTTGAGAATGCGAAGTCGCTTGGGCGCCTTACACTGAGCACCTGTTTCGAGGGTGAAAATTCGTGTTCCGACGGTGAATACGATATATGCCTCCCAATGAGCAGGGATATGATCATGGAAGCCCATAAAGCACTCTTGGTCGTGGAGAGATACATTTTGAGGAAAGTTCCCTCAACCGTCGAGTTAAAAGTTGTAGAGCCTTGCAGCCGGTGCAATGCTCTTGAAATTTAGGGCATGTCTGTACCAGCAATGTAGTCTCAACTCTACAATATGCACTGACTAGACAATAATAAGTGATATATAATTCTGCATGGGCAGGAACAAGTGGTCTTTGCACCCAAAAAATATAATTGTGCACTGTTTTTATGTCTTACACATTTCAAAGGCATCGGTCTTATGCTTTGGCTCATTGACTATTGTTTGTAATTAAGTTCCTCATAATTTAATTAAAACTACAAAGGTAATTTACTTTAGCCAGAATATAAAAGAGTGAGTGGTTTGTGAGAAATGGTTGTGACAAAATAGAAACTAGATCGCCCAGATCGATCGGGATTGGAGAGTTGACACGACAAGAGCTTCTTTCACCACAGCGGGGGTGCCAACGGACTCAGTTGATTGGAGTTGTCACTTGTCAGGCGGAGCAATGCTACATCAACAGAGGCTTTGCGGTCCGGGCGTTTTAGAGCATGTACAATGGTGCTATTTTAGGAGTGCCATGTAGGATAAATGATGAGGTGAAGGAGAGAAAACTCATAAGAAAAGGCTTGTCTTCTCTTATTTAAGATAAGACAAGAGATGATCTCTTAGCATAATTTGTCTCACCATGTTTTAATGAATGAGACATAATTTTTTATCATCTTTAAATTACATGCAAGACTTAAGATAAGACTGTCTTATCAATCATTGTACATGCCCTTACGGCGCTTTGGCTGGTTCCGTAAAAGTAGTCCGTGCGTCTAGCTAGCATCACTACCGGAACAGGGCTCTAAGCCGACAGCCAAATGTATGCCGACGGCCCCCGTCGGCCTACTCCAAGCTATGCCGACAGCTAGGTCCAGGCCGTCGGCGTACAATGGCCGTCGGGTTATACCCATCTACGCCGACGGCCGTCGTCGGCAAAGAATAGCCGTCGGCTTATCCCAGACTACGCCTATAGCTGCCGTCGGCATATACCGGGCGTCGGCATAGATGCGGGCCTGCCGACAACGCTCGTGACGGGCGGCTAATGGCGTCGTATCTATGCCAATGGCCGAGACGGGCGGCCGTCGGCATAGATACGGGTGACACGTCACCGATCCAGAGCGCACCGACCAAGACCTATGCCGACGGCAGCCATCGGCATAGATGACACGTCATCGATCCGCGGCGCGCCGTCCATCTGCCCTGGCCGCAACTGCCGCCGGCATAGTTTTTTTTTTTCATAACTATATTTTATGTTTTCTTACATATTATTATTTGACTAACTTACATATAGCATGTGTTAATAAGCATACATACATTATTTTTCGGTTCTATACGGAGCGGTGTGACCTCCCTCACGAACGCCGTCGCCGCCGGCCGGCACCTGCCTGGAATGGGGAACAGCCGCATCGGGTCTATACGAAGGGGACTTTGCTCCCAAGTGTTTATATATATCGAATGACCTACCACAACCGGGTGGTGTTATGGCATGTCCGAAGAGGCGGCACGCATCTCCGGGGGTGTGGCCCCCCTCACGAACGGCGTCGCCGCCGGCACCGGGAGGGGGGAAACGGATGCGTCGGGTCTACACGAAATGGATGTATCTGTGAGTTTGGCCCGGATGTTGTTTAGAGGTGTTCCTCTGGGCTGACCTGACACAACCGGGTGGAGAAGTCCACTGGTCAAAGCTCGTCCGTGGAAAGTCAAAGGGTTAGATCCGACGAAAGATGTATTTTGTTTGGCGATCAGGGCTGACAGTTCGGACAACTCCTGACACGGTGCTCAGGGCAACAACCACTGTTTCAACACACACACACACACGGTTAGCCGCGGCACATCCTTGATCGGCTCAGTACACGTGCATCATGATACTAGTACTCGAGATGGCATGCCGGTAGCGACAGTGAACGGACCAAGACGGGGAACGCCGGCCTGGCTCACTGTCGACGTCCCTCGCGGCCTCAGGTAGTCAGGTTCCAGCTCCCGGACGGCGCTGTCGTCCAGCTGCCGCCGCAGCTTGTCCAACCACCGCGAGGAGGAGCTCCCACCAGGATGGCGAGCGCGAGCTGGTATAGCGCGTACCGCGAGGAGGAGCTCCACCAGGATGGCGAGCGCGAGCTGGTATAGCGCGTACGTACAGGAGCAGCGCCCCCACGGCCCTCAAGCGCGTCAGCGGGTAGGTTAGGACGAACCGGAACCCGCTCCAGAGGAGCAGGATGATATAGATGTACAAGCCCACGACCACGAGCGAGTCCAACCCCGGGTCCCGGTCCGTCTCCTGCAGCCAACGCTGCCCCTCCGAGTCTCCGACAGCAGCCAGCACGTCGTACCACCCCCAAGCGCTTCGTCTCGGCGTCGCTGACCCACCGGTCGACGTGCCGGCAGGTGGCGGTGGCGGGCACCAACTCCGAGGACGTGAAGGCGGCGCTGACGTCGCGGTCGGACGTGCCGGCGACGGCATGCCTGTCGGTGGGGCGGTTCCTGGAGGAGCGGGCCAAGGAGGCGGACGTGCACCTACACGCCCGCCCAGGGAGCGGGACCAGCGGGACCGGTTCGAGGGGCAGAAGAGTATTGACCTACGTGCCCAGCGTCAAGCTCTATCTCTACTGATTTTTTTTTTTTTTTGCTGTTGTGTTTGCAGCGCTCTTTCTTCTACGCCTGCTGCTGAAGAAGAGTATTGACCTCGTTGAGTGCTTCCTGGATGTGCATCACGCCTGATCTCTGCTGTTTTGCTGCGGTTGCTCTTCTCCTGCCTTGGGAGGGGCCAATTGACCATGATCCTTACTCCTTACTCCTTAGTATTCAGTTTCAACAAGCATCAGATTATCTTGACGCAAGGTGCTATTCCAATTTCCCTAACAAGCCTAGCAGAATAACACAATTTCCACACGGACCAATACATGACCATTTTTGCATATGACAATTCTGAAATGATACAGCAACAGTGCAGTTGGTACACACCATTGGAATGGAGTATTACGCTTGATACAATACCACAGAAGCAAACCTTTGCAGGGAACAGGCAAGAACGCTCACATTATAGAGGTACATGAAAACAAGCAGCTATATATATAACTGAAATTACTACACATCTTCTTGGGATGATGGCTGGCGCCTGGGCACGGTGTTGTTATCTTCCTCCCTATTAATCTTGAGGATGCCGGCATGAGTAAGGAGGACCCAGATGTGGGTGAGAAGCTCCCCTCCTTTTGCGAGAAGTTCCATGTGCCCTTTCACATTATCAGATGGTGCGATGTAGAGGATCTTCTCAGCCCAGAAATCCGCGAGTATCTTCCAACGAGCAGCACTGCTCGGCGTGCCCTCTAGCTGCTTTCCAAGCTTCACGCCTCTCAGGAAGATGCTCCCGTCTTCCTCTTGGTCTTGTAAACCATTCATAACCTGGTAAATATTTCGGCAAGAAGAAACACCCCAGTATCTTAGAACTTCTTTCGCTTCGCGATGTACATCAGCCATGGCCAACTTTGTGTCTCCAAAGTATCCTGGAAGCAATTCTGGAGCACAGTTCATCAGGTATGCACAATATCTTGATAGGCTGAGTGAAACATTCCTGTTGAAATTTGTGTCATGTTCATTTTCAGATGTCCCATTCAAGTGTTCCCTTTCCCCGGTAGGGGGAATCACGTTGCAGTATTCAGTGGCGACGAGCCAAATTAACATGACCTCTGCTTGAGATTGACCCTGCAATGCCCAAGAAAACTCTCCAAGCACACCACTCCTCCGTAATGACCCTTCTCCATTTGTTGGTGGACCGTCGCATGCTATTAGTGACCTTGCAATAGCCCGCTTGACTGTTTGCAACCTGTTTACTGGGTGACTGTCCCCAGATGAATCATCAGCGGTAATGTGCGGAATTATCGAGTACTGGCCAATCTTATTCTTCCAGTATCCGAAGATTGTAAATTTGCTAATATAGCTGATAAGCTTCTCAATAAAAGCATTGCGTTGATACCAAGATGTTTTGACATACCTACAAGTAACTGACACCTTGCACCAATCCGAGGCCAAATAAAATACAGTTTGAAGGATTTCTATGAGCAAGAATATGGCCAAAACAAGGAGAGTGATGATGCCGTCAGTCTTTTTGCTGCGCACTTCAATGATAGGGCTGAGTGTCTTGACAGATAGCGTACCCTTCACGACAAAGGATACACATGTGGCAATGAGAACAATCCTCACAAGGAAGAGAAAGAAGAATAGTGTCTCCAGCTCAAAGATGATGGCATGTTTAGTAAAGAAGTAGTCATGGCAGAACCCCAACTCCATTTCAACAATCCGGAAAGCTCGCTCATAGTCATCTTCTGTCCGTAGCAACCCCCTGAAGACAAAATCACGGGTTTCATCAAGGTGCTCCTCGGCGAATGACATCCCATAGTAGCGCCGCTTCAGTAACTGATACATGGATTTAGCCAGGCACAAGTCCTTGAGCTCCTTGCATTGAACAGCACCTGAGCTGAGGAGCCTGCCTTCACAGAGCCAGATCTGGTCGATGGTGACCTCACCACCAACACCAAAAATGTGAACAGGGTACTTGTAGCCTTTCATCCTGGCAGGATCGAACCCATCACCATCATCAGCAGGCAGGTTCCTCATGAGCTTGGCAACTCTCCTGGCCCTGAAATACCCGAGCTCAACCAACACGCATGCAAGCTCTTTGCCCATAAGTCCCGTATTCAGAACAAAGGAGCCCAGAAGAGTGACTACGTATGCAGGAGACAAGATATGTGCAAAGTAGGCCTGTGATAGAACGGCTGGGCCGAGATACCCCTTTATGCTCATGCTATAGGGGAAAAGTAGCCAACAGATTAGAGAAGCGTACGTGCCATACTGGAGGCTGTTGAACAAACCCCGCTTCCATTGCCTGTTGTCGTTGAGCTCGTAGACCTTGACGGCGTTGGTGCACCCGGCGGCCATCAGCAGTGAGACGGCCCAGATGGGGTACATGACGTTCTTCACCGGAGAGGACTGCATCAAGCCCAGGGTGTAGGCGATGGCTGGGAACGACACGGTGTACGTCACCCAGGTACCAGCTTGGACCAGGAAGCTGGTCGACTGCCGCCTGAAGGAGCCGAGGATGAGCTGCAGGAGCAGCAGCAGTATGATCCCCGACGTGAAAGCCTCCGCCTGGTGGATGGTTCTCCGCGGGTTATTCAGCAAGGGGCAGAGAGCCTCCATCGCAGCTGTTATGTTGATGGATTCTTGCTGCTCCATCCCACACAACTCCTTCATCCTCGATAAGAACTCTTTGTGCAGCTTAATTTGCTACGGTGGTGCGTCGCTCTTGGGCCTTGGCTTTGGATCAAAGGGGATCTCTGTTAGCTCGCTAGGAAGCAGCTCCTTACTAACTGCTTTGGATCTGAACTTAATTGTCCTCGGACAGAAGAAACTTATGTTGCGTCTACTCTTGTTACTTACTACTCGTAAGTAGTGGTTGTCTCTTCAGCGCCAAACAGATACCAATTGGATCTGTTCGACTGACATTTTGAGACGATACAAATACAACAAGACAAGGATATTTTGCCTCTTGACTGTAACTCTATAATTTGAATAACCCCCCTTCCCAAAGAAATTGTCAACAAAAAATTTATATGTCACAAAAAAAATATCATTGGATTCACATTCAAGATAAATTTTCAGTGGAGTAACTTCTCCGGCATATTATCTATAGACTAAATTATTATGGTCAATTTTTTGAAAATGCGTGCGAGCTTTACAAACCAGGATGGAGGGAGTAGATTTTTTAGAGGAATTCATAGGAGTTAGTAAATGCTATATCATGTCAACTTGCAAAACACTAAAAGATATGATCATCTGTGACATACACAAAAGAACCAAATTCAAATGAATAGTGTTTTTAAATACCATGCACATGATATAAATTCATCTCTCTTTTATACTCCCTCCGTTTCTAAATATTTGTCTTTTTAGAGATTTCAAATGGACTACCATATACGGATGTACATAGACATATTTTAAAGTGTAGATTCACTCGTTTTGCTTCGAATTTAGTCACTCGTTGAAATATCTAGAAAGACAAATATTTTGGAATGGAGGGAGTATATCACAACTAGTCTTGAAGACGCACAACATGGTGTTACATCCATAATCTTTACAAACTCTAAAACTAGAAAATGGATAAGACAGAATATGAGTCGCCTCGAAACTACATTCCGGCTATAATAATCCTACCATAAAGAATAACAAAGGGGGTCGCTATTAGCTTGGTAGGAATTATCGTTAGCTCTTGATTAACTGCGTCAGTTCCAAAATTAATTGCTTTCGCCCAGAAGAATATATGTTGTGTCTACTGTTGTTATATTGCAGTCGTTGTTGTCTCTTCAGCGTCAAATTGACCAACTGGATCTGTTTGTCTGTCTCTTTGAAACGATACAAATACAACAAGGCAAGGATATTTTACAAGGTCTTACATCTGTTTTCAGGTATCCACTCCTTCTGTGCCAAGTAAAGATAGATTGTATTTTGTGCAACTAGTTGCCCATGCAATCCACAGCCCCTCACCTGCATTTTATTATTATTATTTTTAAAAAAATGTGAAGCTCTCTCTCTCTCTGAATTTATAAGGCTGCACGCATTTAAAAATAAAATTACCCATTAATTTGCTCACCAAAAGTACCTCCCACTATTAGGAAAAGGGCTATAGATGATATGGCCACTAATGACGCACCAGACACATGGTGCACCACTGAAAGACATTAATGTCGCACCAGACACATGGTGCGCCACTAGTAATAATCTTTTTTTTCAAAAATACTAATGGCGTAAGTAATGGCGCACCAGTCACAGAGTGCGCCACTATTATTATTTTTTTGCAAAACTACTAATGACGCATCAGGGCACAGTGCGCCATTACTAAACTAGTAATGGCGCGCTGTGCCCTGGTGCGCCATTAGTATATATTTTTTTATTTTTTTGCAAAACTACTAATGGCGCACCACCAACAGGTGGTTACTAATGGCGCATTTGTAGGTGGTGCGCCATTAGTAACCTGGAACCAGCTAGATATTTTGGACAACCACACCTACCCACTCACTTTCCCCACTTCATTCTCTCCACCTCCTCCTCCAAGCTTGTCTCGGCTACCTCCTCCTCACCTCATTTGCACCATAAATTCATCCAAATTAAGTGGTTAATTTACTTTTTTTGATAGGTAAGTAAGGGGGAAGCTATCTTTATGTTGTAGATCTCCTTTTTTTTTCCCTTCAACAACGTGCACATGCACTTTTTATGGCCTAGCTAGATCTATGTATGTTTGTGGTGTTGCATATGTTTGTGGTGTTGCATATATATTTGTGTTTGCAGGTACCGGTATTTGAAATGCGATAGTTGCCAATATTTTGCCGGAATGTTGATTCATTTCCGTTTCGGCGAGAATTTTGGCACTATGCATTTTTTTGTCCTATTTTTAGGGAAAGTCATGCCAAATATTTTCTTGGTTCTAAAATATCGCTTTGCTCTACCCCGCAGGCGACCATGGTCCGCACGATGACCGAAGGCATCGTGAATAGGTTTTTGAGCTCCGTGAAGGCCGAGATGCTTCAAAAGAACGAGACGGAGATAAGATGTCCGTGTCGAAGATGCAAGCTGAAGAGCCTTATTGCGGACCCGGATTCCGGGAAGGTGCAGGACCACCTGCTCTTGCGTGGTTTCATGGATGGCTATCGGTGGCAAGGTGATGAAGATGACTATGAAGTCGTCCATGAGGGCTGGGCAAGAAATGAGGAAGGGCAGCAAGACAACCACCGCGGCTCGGGCGGGCGAGAAGACGAAGAATCTCCAGGACATGATCACGATGGTGATGTTGTACACAGTCATCATGTAGAAGATGCAGGACATGATGATGAGGAAGATGCCGAGCGCATTTAAGGGCATGATCATGAAGATGAAGATGCCGGAGCAGACGACGATGGACCATCGATGGGCTGGGTGCAGAACCCTCATATTCAAGAGCTGCTTCTCAAGCAGACGGATAACGCAAGAGCTGCCGAGAGAAAGCCAAGCTGGATCAACTGGAGATAGACGCGGTTACTCCATTGTATGAAGGATGCAGGCCCGCGGATACCCGCATGGAAGTAACGCTCATGGCTTTGGAGATGAAGGTAAAACACAAAATGACCGACGCATGCTTCGACGAGAACATGTCATTCTGGCACGAACGTCTTCCCAAGGGGAACAAGTGCCCGACCAGTTTCGAGGAGGCGAAGAAAATCGTGTGTCCTCTGGATTTACCGCATGTGAAATACCATGTGTTCATGAACAATTGCATCATTTATCGGAACGAGCACGCGGAGTCTACCATATGTCCGGTGTGCGGCGTTACTCGATACAAGAAGAGGAAGAAAGCTCCTCGAAAAGTGGTGTGATACTTTCCGATCACTCCTCGTCTGCAACGGTATTTTGCGGACCCTAAGGTAGCAAAGCTCCTGCGTTGGCACGCGGATAGGGAGGCGAAGAAGCGAGAAGATGACGCAAATGATCCGGAGATAAATAAAAAAGACAAGATGCTGAGTCACCCTAAGGATGGGAGCCAGTGGAAAGCATTGAACTTCGAACACCCAGAATTTGGGAAGGATCCAAGGAACATCGTGCTGGCCGCGAGCACCGATGGAGTCAATCCGTTTGGCAGCCAGAGAAGCACACATAATACCTGGCCTGTGTTTGTGTGGATGTACAACCTCCCCCCTGGTTGTGCATGAAGAGGAAGTACATTCACATGAGTATGCTAATTGAAGGGCCGAAACAACCGGGAACGACATCAATCAGTATCTGGGGCTCTTTGAAAGAGGAGCTAGACACGCTGTGGAAAACGCCGTGTACGTGGGGCGCCGCAGAGAAAGAATATTTCCCTATGAGAGCCGCCTTTGCTCACGACGGTGCACGACTATCTCGATTCTGAGATATCTCAAGGGCAGGTGGTCCACAAATTTTCATTGCGTCGGTGCATGGATGACACAACGACGCCCGACTAGATAGAGATCCCGGTCTTTGAAAACCGTGTTCATGGGACATCGAAGGTGGCTTCGCGACGATGACCCGTGGAGGAAACGCAAGGATCTGTTCGATGGTGAAACCGAACCCCAAAGATGCCCGCGTACGAGGAGCGGCGAGGAAATAGACGAGCTGATGAAAAATTGGAAAGATTGCCCACTGCCGGGAAAGAAGCAAAAGGCGCCAGAGCCGGGAAAGAAGCGAAAGGCGCCAGAGCTGCTGCTGAAGGTATGGAAAACGGGGTCTGTTTTCTGGGACTTGCCGTACTGGAAGATCCACCGTGTGCCTCACAGCCTTGATGTCATGTATATCACGACAAACGTGTGCGAGAGTCTGCTTGGTACCCTGCTCAACATGCGAGAGAGGACCAAAGATGGCCCGAAAGCAAGGGCAAACTTGAAATCAATGGGCATCAGGGAGGAGCTTCACGCTAATGATGATGATGATGAGGCGAAGCAGACACGTAAATTGCCGCAAAGGCAAAAAGGACAAGAAGACCGAAATGACTTCCTCCCACGTGCTTCACTCTAAGTCGAGGAGATCGATCAGTTTTTCACCTGCCTCGTGGGAGTAAAACTTCCTTCGGTTATGCGGGAAGATAAGCAGATACCTAGACTCAGCCAAGCGAAGTTCAGCGGGATGAAGTCTCACGATCCGTTACGTCTCGATGACACAGATACTTCCAGTTGTAATCCAGGATCATGGACGCGCACGTCCGTGAAATGCTATTTGGCCTATGCAACTTTTTCGACGTCATCTCTTGGAAGTCGGTTGGCGTGAGGCAACTCAGAAGGCTACAGGAAGAGATCGTGGTGATACTATGTGAGCTTGAGATGAACTTCCCGCCCGCATTCTTCGACGTTATGGTGCATCTGCTGGTCCATATCATGGAGGATATCATCCAACTCGGGCCGACGTTCCTGCACAGCATGATGCCGTTCGAAAGGATGAATGGAGTCATCAAAGGATACGTTAGCAACATGTCTCGTCCCAGAGGGAAGCATAGCCAAGGGCTTTACGATCAAGAGTGCATCTCCTCTCGCATTTAATTATCTAGGCATCTAGAACCCGTTGGTCTTCCGTCAACAGCACCTCGGCAGGTCGCTGGATGGGGTCACCGTGAGGTCGCCAAAATGCATGTCGACTTCGAGGGTCGACTCGCCGAATTTGAAAGAGCAAACCTAGTCGCGCTACAACACATAGACGTGGTCGATCCTTGGGTGGTAGAGCACAAAACCTTTATTGAGAAGACGTACAATGACCAAGGCCAACAATGGACGGACGGAGATATAATCAAAGAGCACAACTCATGTTTCACGCATTGGTTCAAGCAGAAGCTTATGTCATACCCTTTACATGAGGATTATTCCGCGGAAGAACAACTCATATTCGCCTTGTCACAAGGCGCCGAGCACAACCTGATGACCTATGAGGCGTACGATATCAACGGTTACACATTCTACACCGAGGGAAAGGACATGAAGAGCGATGGTTATCAGAACTCCGGGGTAACGATGGAATCCTACACCGGTAACGACAAGGACAAATACTACGGAAGGATCGAGGAGATCTAGGAGCTGAGCTACGCTGGAGAGAAGGTCCCGATGTTCCGTCAGATGGGCCAAGAGCGTCATAAAAGAAGACTGGTATTTCACCACCATGGTTATACCCGAAGCCAAATCCAAGACCGCGGGCGCAAACGTCACCGCGAAAAATGAGCCATGGGTACTGGCTTCCCAAGTGGACCAATGCTTCTTCATTACCGACCTGTCAAAGCCCAGTTGTGTTGTCGTGAGGAGAGGCAAAAGGAAGATCATCGGAATGGATGGAGTCGCCAATGAGCAAGACTTCGACAAGTACGGCGACCCGAAGATGCAACATGACGACGACGATGAAGTACCAGCATACACCACAAAGAAGCAGGACCACCCTACCTAAAGACGTCCATTCAAGAGAAGAACTCCATTTACAAAAACTAAGGGCAAGAAGATTGTGAACAGATAGCTAGCTAAGATCGACTGTATTTAATTGTAGCCTTCATTTCTCGATTGTATTTCATGGGCACTTTTTGAACTCATGAATATTTTAAAATTTCATGGGCACTTTTTGAATTCATGAATATTTTTTCAAATTTGATGATAAGGACACTCGATCTCGATCCTCCTCCATCTCGACCGCTATCCTACCTCGCCAGATCCCCCTCGCCGCCGAGCACCCCCCGCACCCTCTCCCCCGCTCCACCGCCGCCGCCGACCCACCGCACCCTCCCTCGCTCCATCTCCGCCGACGACCCCCCGCACCCTCCCCCGCTCCACCGCCGCCGCCGACCCCCCGCACCCTCCCCCGCTCCACCGTCACAAATGAATGCAACTAAAAATAAAAAACAAATTTGATTATATTTTCAAATAACAAATTTGATGATATTTTCAAATAATAAATTTGATGATATTTTTTCATATTCATAAATATTTTTAAATAACAAATTTGATGATATTTAAAAAAATTATTACTGTTTTTATAAAAAATTATTACTGTTTCATATTCATATTTATTTTCTAAAAAGTTATTAGATGCAAAAAAATAATAATTTTTTACTTATGGCGCACCTCTGGCTGGTGCCCCATTGCTATGCAAAAAAAAAGTTACTAATTGCTATCTAAAAAAAGATTACTAATGGCGCACCGCTCGGGGGTGCGCCACTGCTATTAAAAAAACATACTAATGGCGCACCGCTAGGTGGTGTGCCATTGGTAAGCCTCCCCCCACACTAAAATCCTCAATGTCTCACATTTCTCTCTAATCGCTCCCCTGCCTCATCTCACTCGTGCCCGACCACCACCGACCACCACCGCCTGCTGCTGCCCCCGGCCGTGCTCTTCTGCCCCGCCGCACCACCACCACCGCCTAACGCCCCCCCGAGCCGAGCGCCGCCCTTCGCCGTCCCTCCTCCGCCGCGCCCTCGGCGTCCTCCTCGCCCGCCCCTTTTCGCGCCCAGCTCGCCTGCCCCCCCTCGTGCTCGCCATCCAACACCGCGCGGCCTGCCCAGGAGGACCGCTGTCGTCTTCCTCTTTTCACCCAGGCGTGAGCTCGGCGGTGACAAGGAGTGGCGACGACAACGACCCCGTCACCGACGTGATTCTCCCCGACGCTGGACTGGTCAGCCCCGCCCTCCCCTCTTCTTCACCCCCCCCCCCGCTTGTCCTCTTAATTTCTATTCTCTTTGGTTCATTAATTTGTAGTACTGTTCTTGGTCTGGTTCTCTGGATAATTTCTAGGGTTCTTGGTCTGGTGCCAAGATTGGTCATGTTTGTTAATAGTACAACTTAGCTCACATGTCTTCCAAAGAGGTTCCTGTTCTAGGATCTGAGCTCTCTCTTCTCTGAATTCAACTAAGGCATGAGGAACAAGGGGGGAGATAGCTATCAGATCCATGTCTTAGTAGTGGTAAACAATCGTGTAGGTCAATTTTGACTCTGATCTTGAACTATAGGGTTGCAATGTTTTGGCATCAACACCTGTAAGAAAAGAAAAAGCAAGAGAATGAAGATTATATTTAAAAAATGGTCTTAGTAGTGGTAAACAAGCATATAATCCCTCCCAGGTAGTAACAATAACTTTATGGAGGGGATGGTTAAGAAATGCTACAAAAAGATTCCATGATGAAATTAAAGTTACACAAACTAATGAAGGCGAGGCTGCATCCTTTTTTGAGAAACAGACAACAAAAACAGTTTCAGTTTGCAGTCAGGGTTCGGACAAATATATTTTGCAAGCAAGCAAGCAAGCTGCACTTTTGAGGTGTAGTATATACTGTATTTGATAGGATTAGACTGCAGTAAAATATTGGGAACACTGAACAGATGATATTCAAACCCTGCTTGCTGAGGTGCAAGTTGTTTGGCAACTACAGTCTCTGGGATTTCTCCATAATTTCTGAATTTTTGACACTGTCATAACTGAATGGTCTGAATTTTTAACACTGCCTTAACAAATTACTAACTGTCCAAAAATACAGTTAGCTACTGTCAAAAAATTCAGTTAGGTACAGTTAGCATCATGTAAGAAAATAGCCATAATGTGCCCTGATAATGATGTATTTTGTAATAAAAATATATAGTGTGTTGGGGAACGTAGTAATTTCAAAAATTTCCTACGCACACGCAAGGATCATGGTGATGCATAGCAATGAGAGGGGAGAGTATTGTCCACGTACCCTCGTAGACCGTAAGCGGAAGCGTTATGACAACGCGGTTGATGTAGTCGTACGTCTTCACAATCCGACCGATCCAAGTACCGAACGTACGGCACCTCCGAGTTCAGCACACGTTCAGCTCGATGACGATCCCCGGACTCCAATCCAGCAAGGTGTCGGGGATGAGTTCCGTCAGCACGACGGCGTGGAGACGATGATGATGCTCTACCGGCACAGGGCTTCGCGTAAACTCCGCGACGATATGACCGAGGTGGAATATGGTGGAGGGGGGCACCGCACACGGCTAAGTAATGATCCGTAGATCAACTTGTGTGTCATGGGGTGCCCCCTGCCCCCGTATATAAAGGAGCAAGGGGGGAGGAGGCCGGCCCTAGGAGGGGGCGCGCTAAGTGTGGAGTCCTACTAAGACTCCCTAGTCCTAGTAGGATTCCACCTCCCTTGTTGGAGTAGGAGAAGGGAAAGAGGGGAGAGGAATAAGGAAAATGGGGCTGCCCTTGTCCAATCGGACCAGAGGGGGGCGCAAGCCTCCTTCCTTTGGCTCTCTCCTCTATTCCCGTATGGCCCAATAAGGCCCATATACTCCCGGCGAATTCCCGTAACTCTCCGGTACTCCGAAAAATACCCGAATCACTCGGAACCTTTCCGAACTCCGAATATAGCCGTCCAATATATCGATCTTTACGTCTCGACCATTTCGAGACTCCTCGTCATGTCCCCGATCTCATCCGGGACTCCGAACTTCTTCGGTACCTCAAAACTCACAAACTCATAATATAACTGTCATCGAAACCTTAAGCGTGCGGACCCTACGGGTTCGAGAACTATGTAGACATGACCTAGAACTATTCTTGGTCAATAACCAATAGCGGAACCTGGATGCTCATATTGGCTCCTACATATTCTACGAAGATCTTTATCGGTCAAACCGCATAACAACATACGTTGTTCCCTTTGTCATCGGTATGTTACTTGCCCGAGATTTGATCGTCGGTATCCAATACCTAGTTCAATCTCGTTCTCGACAAGTCTCTTTACTTGTTACGTAATGCATCATTCCGTAACTAACTCATTAGCTACATTTCTTGCAAGGCTTATAGTGATGTGCATTACCGAGAGGGCCAGAGATACCTCTCCGACAATCGGAGTGACAAAACCTAATCTTGAAATACGCCAACCCAACATGTACCTTTGGAGACACCTGTAGTACTCCTTTATAATCACCCGATTCGTTGTGACGCTTTGGTAGCACCCAAAGTGTTCCTCCGGTAGACGGGAGTTGCATAATCTCATAGTTACAGGAACATGTATAAGTCATGAAAAAAGCAATAGCAATATAGATCAAGTGCTAGGCTAACGGAATGGGTCATGTCAATCACATCATTCTCCTAATGATGTGATCCCATTAATCAAATAACAACACATGTCTATGGTTAGGAAACATAACCATCTTTGATTAATGAGCTAGTCAAGTAGAGGCATACTAGTGACTATATGTTTGTCTATGTATTCACACATGTATCATGTTTCCGGTTAATACAATTCTATCATGAATAATAAACATTTATCACGATATAAGGAAATAAATAATAACTTTATTATTGCCTCTAGGGCATATTTCCTTCAGTCTCCCACTTGCACTAGAGTCGATAATCTAGTTCACATCGCCATGTGATTTAACACCAATATTCATATCTGTATATGATTAACACCCATAGTTCACATCGTCATGTGACCAACACCCAAAGGGTTTACTAGAGTCAATAATCTAGTTCACATCGCTATGTGATTAACACCCAAAGAGTACTAAGGTGTGATCATGTTTTGCTCGTGAGAGAAGCTTAGTCAACGGGTCTGTCATATTCAGAGCCGTATGTATTTTGCAAATATTCTATGTCTACAATGCTCTGCACGGAGCTACTCTAGCTAATTGCTCCCACTTTTAATATGTATCCAGATTGAGACTTAGAGTCATCTGGATCGGTGTAAAAGCTTGCATCGATGTAACTCTTTACGACGGGCTCTTTTGTCACCTCCATAATCGAGAAATATTTCCTTAGTCCTCACTAAGGATGTTCTTGACCAATGTCCAAAGATCTACTCCTAGATCACTATTGTACTCCATGCCAAATTCAGCGCAAGGTATACAATAGGTCCGGTACATAGCATAGCATACTTTATAGAACCTATGATGAGGCATAGGAATGACTTTCATTCTCTTTTCTATTTTCTGTCGTGGTCGGGATTTGAGTCTTACTCAATTTCACACCTTTGCAACACAGGCAAGAACTTTTCTTTGACTGTTCCATTTTGAACTACTTCAAAATATTGACAAGGTATGTACTTATTGAAAAACTTATCAAGCGTCTTGATCTATCTCAATAGATCTTGATGCTCAATATGTAAGTAGCTTTACTGAGGTCTTTCTTTTAAAGAACTCCTTTCAAATACTCCTTTATGCTTTCCAGAAAAAATTCTACATCATTTCTGATAAACAATATGTTACTCACATATATTTATCAGAAAGGCGGTAGTGCTCCCACTCACTTTATTGTAAATACAGGCTTCACCGCAAGTCTGTATAAAACTATATACTTTGATCAACTTATCAAAGCGTGTATTCCAACTCTGAGATGCTTGCACCAGTCCATAGATGGATTGCTGGAGCTTGCACATTTTGTTAGCATCTTTAGGATTGACAAAACCTTCTGGTTGCATCATATGCAACTCTCCTTTAATAAATCCATTAAGGAATGCAGTTTTGACATCCATTTGCCAGATTTCATAAAATGTGGCAATTGCTAACATGATTCGGACAGACTTAAGCATCGTTACGAGTGAGAAAATCTCATCGTATTCAACACCTTGAACTTGTCGAAAACCTTTTGCAACAAGTCGAGCTTTGTAGATAGTAACACTACTATCAGTGTCCGTCTTCCTCTTGAAGATCCATTTATTTAACTTGACTTGCTGATCATCGAGCAGGTCAACCAAAGTCCACACTTTGTTCTTATATATGAATCCTATCTCAGATTTTATGGCCTCAAGCCATTTCGCGAAATCTGGGCTCATCATCGCTTCCTCATAGTTCGTAGGTTCATTATGGTCTAGTAACATGACTTCCAGAACATGATTATTGTACCACTCTGGTGCGGATCTTACTCTGGAAGACCTACGAGGTTTGGTAGCAACTTGATCTGAAGTTTCATGATCATCATCATTAACTTCCTCACTAATTGGTGTAGGAATCACTGGAACTGATTTCTGTGATGAACTACTTTCCAATAAGGGAGAAGGTACAATTACCTCATCAAGTTCTATTTTCCTCCCACTCACTTCTTTCGAGAGAAACTTCTTCTCTAGAAAGGATCCATCTTAGCAACGAATAGCTTGCCTTCGGATCTGTGATAGAAGGTGTACCCAATAGTTACCTTTGGGTATTTTATGAAGACGCACTTCTCCGATTTGGGTTCGAGCTTATCAGGTGAACACTTTTTCACATAAGCATCACAACTCCAAACTTTAAGAAACGACAGCTTAGGTTTACTGTTAAACCATAGTTCATACAGTGTCGTCTCAACGGATTTAGATGGTGCCCTATTAAACGTGAATGCAGCTTTCTCTAATGCATAACCCCAAAACGATAGTGGTAAACCGATAAGAGACATCATAGATCGCACCATATCCAATAAAGTGCGGTTACGACTTTCGGACACACCATTATGATGTGGTGTTCCATATGGCGTGAGTTGCGAAACTATTTCACATTGTTTCAAATGAAGACCAAACTCGTAACTCAAATATTCATCTCCATGATCAGATCGTAGAAACTTTATTTTTCTTGTTACGATGATTTTCCACTTTACTCTGAAATTCTTTGAACTTTTCAACTATTTCAGACTTATGTTTCATCAAGTAGATATACGCATATCTGCTCAAATCGTCTGTGAAGGTCAGAAAATAATGATACTTGCCACGAGCATCAACACTCATTGGATCGCATACATCGGTATATATTATTTCCAATAAGTCAGTAGCTCGTTCCATTGTTCCAAAGAACGAAGTTTTAGTCATCTCACCCAAAGGCACGATTCGCAAGCATCAAATGATTCATAATCAAGTGATTCCAAAAGTCCATCAGCATGGAGTTTCTTCATGCTCTTTACACCAATATGACCTAAACGGCAGTGCCACAAATAAGTTGCACTATCATTATTAACTTTGCATTTTTTGGTTTCAATATTATGAATATGTGTATCACTATGATCGAGATCCAATGAACCATTTTCATTGGGTGTGTAACCATATAAGGTTTTATTCATGTAAACAGAACAACAATTTATTCTCTTACTTAAATGAATAACCGTATTGCAATAAACATGATCAAATCATATTCATGCTCAACACTAAATAACACTTATTTAGGTTCCACACTAATCCCGAAAGTATAGGGAGTGTGCGATGATGATCATATCAATCTTGGAACTACTCCCAACTCTCATCGTCACTTCACCCTTAATTAGTCTCTGTTCATTCTGCAACTCCCGTTTCGAGTTACTAATCTTAGCAACTGAACTAGTACCAAATACTGAGGGGTTGCTATGAACACTAGTAAAGTACACATCAATAACATGTATATCAAATATACCTTTGTTTACTTTGCCATCCTTTCTTATCCACCAAATACTTGGGGTAGTTCCGCTTCAAAGACCAATCCCTTTGCAGTAGAAGCACTTAGTCTCGTGCTTAGGACCAGACTTGGGTTTCTTCACTTGAGCAACAACTTGCTTGCCGTTCTTCTTGAAGTTCCCTTCTTCCTTTTGCCCTTTTTCTTGAAACTAGTGGTCTTGTCTACCATCAACACTTGATGTTTTCTTGATTTCTACCTCCGTCGATTTTAGCATCACGAAGAGCTTGGGAATTGTTTCCGTTATCCCTTGCATATTATAGTTCATCACGAAGTTCTACTAACTTGGTGATGGTGACTAGAGAATTCTGTCAATCACTATTTTATCTGGAAGATTAACTCCCACTTGATTCAAGCGATTGTAGTACCCAGACAATCTGAGCACATGCTCACTAGTTGAGCGATTCTCCTCCATCTTTTAGCTATAGAACTTGTTGGAGACTTCATATCTCTCAACTTGGGTATTTGCTTGAAATATTAACTTCAGCTCCTGGAACATCTCATATGGTCCATGACGTTTAAAACGTCTTTGAAGTCCCGATTCTAAGCCGTTAAGTATGGTGCACAAAACTATCAAGTAGTCATCATATTGAGCTAGCCAAACGTTCATAACGTCTGCATCTGCTCCTGCAATAGGTCTGTCACCTAGCGGTGCATTAAGGACATAATTCTTCTGTGCAGCAATGAGGATAATCCTCAGGTTACGGACCCAGTCCGTGTAATTGCTACCGTCATCTTTCAACTTTGCTTTCTCAAGGAACGCATTAAAATTCAACGGAACAACAGCACGAGCCATCTATCTACAGTAAACATAGACAAGCAAAATACTATCAGGTACTAAGTTCATGATAAATTTAAGGTCAATTAATCATATTACTTAAGAACTCCCACTTAAATAGACATCCCTCTAATCTTCTAAGTGATTATGTGATCCATATTAACTACACCATGTCCGATCGTCACATGAGATGGAGTAGTTTCAACGGTGAACATCAATATGTTGATCATATCTAATATATGATTCACGCTCGACCTTTCGGTCTCCGTGTTCCGAGGCCATATCTGTTATATGCTAGGCTCGTCAAGTTTAACCTAAGTATTCCGCGTGCGCAACTGTTTTGCACCCGTTGTATTTGAACGTAGAGCCTATCACACCCGATCATCACGTGGTGTCTCAAAGACGAAGAACTTTCGCAACGGTGCATACTCGGGAGAACACTTCTTGATAATTTTAGTGAGAGATCATCTTAAAATGCTACCGCAATCAAAGCAAGATAAGATGCATAAAGGATAAACATCACATGCAATCAATATAAGTGATATGATATGGCCATCATCATCTTGTGCTTGTGATCTCCATCTCGAAGCACCGTCGTGATCACCATCGCCACCGACGCGACACCTTGATCTCAATCGTAGCATCGTTGTCGTCTCGCCAATCTTATGCTTCTCGACTATCGCTACCGCTTAGTGATAAAGTAAAGCATTACAGTATGCTTGCATTTCATACAATAAAGCGACAACCATATGGCTCCTGCCATTGCCGATAACTTCGGTTACAAAACATGATCATCTCATACAATAAAATATAGCATCACGCCTTGACCATATCACATCACAACATGCCCTGCAAAACAAGTTAGACGTCCTCTACTTTGTTGTTGCAAATTTTACGTGGCTGCTACGGGCTGAGCAAGAACCGTTCTTACCTCGCATCAAAACCACAACGATAGTTTGTCAAGTTGGTGTTGTTTTAACCTTCGCAAGGACCGGCGTAGCCACACTTGGTTCAACTAAAGTGAGAGAGCAGACACCCGCCAACACCTTTAAGCACGAGTGCTCGTAGCGGTGAAATCAGTCTCGCGTAAGCGTCTGGCGTAATGTCGGTCCGGGCCGCTTCATCTCACAATACCGCCGAACCAAAGTATGACATGCTGGTAAGCAGTATGACTTGTATCGCCCACAACTTACTTGTGTTCTACTCGTGCATATGACATCTACGCATAAAACCAGGCTCGGATGCCACTGTTGGGGAACGTAGTAATTTCAAAATTTCCTACGCACACGCAAGGATCATGGTGATGCATAGCAACGAGAGGGAGAGTATTGTCCACGCACCCTCGTGAACCGTGGCGAAGCGTTGTGACAACGTGGTTGATGTAGTCGTACGTCTTCACGATCCGACCGATCCAAGTACCGAATGTACGGCACCTCCGAGTTCAGCACACGTTCAGCTCGATGACGATCCCGGACTCCGATCCAGCAAAGTGTCGGGATGAGTTCCGTCAAGACGGCGTGGTGACGATGATGATGCTCTACGGCGCAGGCTTCGCCTAAACTCCGCGACGATATGACCGAGGTGGAATATGGTGGAGGGGGCACCGCACACGGCTAAGTAACGATCCGTAGATCAACTTGTGTGTCATGGGGTGCCCCCGCCTGTATATAAAGGAGCAAGGGGAAGAGGCCGGCCCTAGGAGGGGCGCCAAGTGTGGAGTCCTACTAGGACTCCCTAGTCCAAGTAGGATTCCACCTCCTTGTTGGAGTAGGAGAAGGGGAAAGAGGGAGAGGAATAAGGAAAGGGGCTGCGCCTTGTCCAGTCGGACCAGAGGGGGCGCAAGCCTCCTTCCTTTAGCCTCTCTCCTCTATTCCCGTATGGCCCAATAAGGCCCATATACTCCCCGGCGAATTCCCGTAACTCTCCGGTACTCCGAAAAATACCCGAATCACTCGGAACTTTTCCGAACTCCGAATATAGTCGTCCAATATATCGTCTCGACCATTTCGAGACTCCTCATCATGTCTCTGATCTTATCCGGGACTCCGAACTCCTTCGGTACATCAAAACTCATAAACTCATAATATAACTGTCATCGAAACCTTAAGCGTGCGGACCCTACGGGTTCGAGATCTATGTAGACATGACCTAGAACTATTCTTGGTCAATAACCAATAGCGGAACCTGGATGCTCATATTGGCTCCTACATATTCTACGAAGATCTTTATCGGTCAAACCGCATAACAACATATGTTGTTCCCTTTGTCATCGGTATGTTACTTGCCCGAGATTTGATCGTCGGTATCCAATACCTAGTTCAATCTCACATCGGGCAAGTCTCTTTACTCGTTACGTAATGCATCATTCCGTAACTAACTCATTAGCTACATTGCTTGCAAGGCTTATAGTGATGTGCATTACCGAGAGGGTCCAGAGATACCTCTCCGACAATCGGAGTGACAAAACCTAATCTTGAAATATGCCAACCCAACATGTACCTTTGGAGACACCTGTAGTACTCCTTTATAATCACCCAGTTACGTTGTGACGTTTGGTAGCACCCAAAGTGTTCCTCCGGTAAACGGGAGTTGCATAATCTCATAGTTACAGGAACATGTATAAGTCACGAAGAAAGCAATAGCAATATACTAAACGATCAAGTGCTAGGCTAACGGAATGGGTCATGTCAATCACATCATTCTCCTAATGATATGATCCCATTAATCAAATAACAACACATGTCTATGGTTAGGAAACATAACCATCTTTGATTAATGAGCTAGTCAAGTAGAGGCATACTAGTGACTATATGTTTGTCTATGTATTCACACATGTATCATGTTTCCGGTTAATACAATTCTAGCATGAATTGTTGGGGAACGTTGCAGAAAATTAAAAAATTTCCTACGGTTTCACCAAGATCCATCTATGAGTTCATCTAAGCAACGAGTCATGGGAGTGAGTTGCATCTACATACCACTTGTAGATCGCGTGCGGAAGCTTTCGAGGGGATGGTGATGATGGAGTCGTACTCGGACCACCGATGACCAAGTGCTGAACGGACAGCACCTCCGCGTTCAACACACGTACGGTACGGGCAACGTCTCCTCCGTCTTGATCCAGCAAGGAGGAAGGAGAGGTTGAGGAAGATGGCTCCAACAGCAGCACGACGGGCGTGATGATGAAGGAGTGACAGTTCTCGGCAGGCTTCGCCAAGCGCACGCTGAGAAGGAGAGGTGTTGGGAGGGAGGGCTGCGCCTTAAATTGTGTATGCAGCCCTCCCTCACCCCTCTATTTATAGGGGAAGGGAGGAGGGCGGCCCCTCTAGATGCATCTAGAGGGGGGGCCAAGGGAGGGGCTTGCCCCCAAGCAAGGGGCGCCTTAGGGTTCCCCTCAACCCTAGGCGCATGGGCCCAAGGGAGGGTTGCGCCCAGCCCACTAGGGGCTGGCTGCCTCCCACGCAGCCCAAGTGGCCCCCGAGAGGGTGGCCCCTCCCGTGGTCCTCCGAACCTTCCGGTGGCCCTCCATAATACCGATATGACCCAAACTTTTCCGTGTCCGCTTGACAACTTCCCATATATAAATCTTTACCTCCGGACCATTCCGAACTCCTCGTGACGTCCGGGATCTCATCCGGACTCAACAACATTCGTAATCACATACAAGTCTTCCTAATAACCCTAGCGCCACCGAACCTTAAGTGTGTAGACCCTACGGGTTCGGAGACATGCGACATGACCGACGCGCTCTCGTGTCAATAACAAACAGCGGGATCTGGATACCCATGTTGGCTCCCACATGCTCCTCGATGATGTCATCGGATGAACCACGATGTCGAGGATTCAAGCAACCCGTATACTATTCCCTTTGTCGACGGTATGTTACTTGCCCGAGACTCGATCGTCGGTATCCCAATACCTCGCTCGTCTCGTTACGGCAAGTCACTTTACTCGTCAGTAATGCATGATCCCGTGACCGCACACTTGATCACTTTGAGCTCATTATGATGATGCACTACCGAGTGGGCCCAGTGATACCTCTCCGTCATACGGAGTGACAAATCCTGTCTCGATCCGTGTCAACCCAATGACACTTTCGGAGATACCTGTAATGCACCTTTATAGTCACCCGATTACGTTGTGGCGCTTTGGTACACCCAAAGCATTCCTACGGTATCCGGGAGTTACACGATCTCAAGGTCTAAGGAAGAGATACTTGACATTGGAAAAGCTCTAGCAAAACGAACTACACGATCTTGTGCCATGCTTAGGATTGGGTCTTGTCCATCACGCCATTCTCCTAATGACGTGATCCCGTTGTCAATGACATCGATGTCCATAGTCGAAACCATGACTATCTCGTCGACCAACGAGCTAGTCAACTAGAGGCCCACTAGGGACGACAGTGTCTATGTATTCACACGTGTATCACGATTTCCGGATGATACAATTATAGATGAATAAAAGACAATTATCATGAACAAGGAAATATAATAATAATGCTTTTATTATTGCCTCTAGGGCATATTTCCAACAGTCTCCCACTTGCACTAGAGTCAATAATCTAGTTACATTGTGATGAATCGAACACCCATAGAGTTCTCGTGTTGATCATGTTTCTCCCATGAAGAGGTTTAGTCAACGGATCTGCGACATTCAGATCCGTATGCACCTTAAATTTCTATGTCTCCATCCCGAACATTTTCACGGATGGAGTTGAAGCGACGCTTGATGTGCCTGGTCTTCTTGTGAAACCTGGGCTCCTTGGCAAGTGCAATAGCTCCAGTGTTGTCACGAAGAGTTTGATCGGCCCCGACGCATTGGGTATGACTCCTAGGTCGGTGATGAACTCCTTCACCCAAATTGCTTCATGTGCTGCCTCCGAGGCTGCCATGTACTCCGCTTCACATGTAGATCCCGCCACGACGCTCGCTTGCAGCTGCACCAGCCATCGCTCCACCATTCAACATATACACGTATCCGGTTTGTGACTTAGAGTCATCCAGATCTGTGTCGAAGCTAGCGTCGACGTAACCTTTTACGACGAGCTCTTCGTCACCTCCATAAATGAGAAACATGTCCTTTGTCCTTTTCAGGTACTTTAGGATATTTTTGACCGCTGTCCAGTGTTCCTTGCCGGGATTACTTTGGTACCTTCCTACCAAACTTACGGCAAGGTTTACATCAGGCCTGGTACACAGCATGGCATACATAATAGATCCTATGGCTGAAGCATAGGGGATGACACTCATCTCTTCTTTATCTTTTGCCGTGGTCGGGCATTGAGCTGAGCTCAATCTCACACCTTGCAATACAGGCAAGAACCCCTTCTTGGACTGATCCATTTTGAACTTCTTCAAAATCTTATCAAGATATGTGCTTTGTGAAAGACCTATGAGGCGTCTCGATCTATCTCTATAGATCTTGATGCCTAATATATAAGCAGCTTCTCCAAGGTCCTTCATTGAAAAACACTTACTCAAGTAGGCCTTAATGTTGTCCAAGAATTCTATATCATTTCCCATCAAAAGTATGTCATCTACATATAATATGAGAAATGCTACAGAGCTCCCACTCACTTTCTTGTAAACGCAGGCTTCTCCATAAGTCTCAAGATAAACCCAAACGCTTTGATCATCTCATCAAAGCGAATATTCCAACTCCGAGATGCTTGCACCAGCCCATAAATGGATCGCTGGAGCTTGCATACTTTGTTAGCATTCTTAGGATCGACAAAACCTTCCGGCTGCATCATATACAGCTCTTCCTTAAGATATCCGTTAAGGAACGCTGTTTTGACGTCCATCTGCCATATCTCATAATCATAGTATGCGGCAATTGCTAACATGATTCGGAC
Organism: Aegilops longissima; assembly: GCA_021605205.1. Lineage (NCBI taxonomy): Eukaryota > Viridiplantae > Streptophyta > Magnoliopsida > Poales > Poaceae > Aegilops > Aegilops longissima. Next base: position 491,139,392 of record CM038680.1, read on the forward strand.
GGACTTAAGCTTCGCTACGGGAGAGAAAGTCTCATCGTAGTCAATCCCTTGAACTTGCCGATAACCCTTAGCGACAAGTCGAGCTTTATAGATGGTGACATTACCATCCGCGTCCATCTTCTTCTTAAAGATCCATTTGTTTTCTATCGCTCGCCGATCATCGGCAAGTCACCAAAGTCCATACTTTGTTTTCATACATGGATTCTATCTCGGATTTCATGGCTTCTAGCCATTTGTTGGAATCTGGGCCTGCCATCGCTTCTTCATAGTTCAAGGTTCACCGTTGTCTAAAAACATGATTTCCGTGACAGGGTTGCCATACCACTGCAGTGCGGAACGTGTCCTAGTAGACCTCTGAAGTTCAAGAGCAACTTGATCCAAGTACCTTGATCATCATCATTATTTTCCTCTTCAATTGGTGTAGGCATCACAGAACATTTTCCGAGCTGCACTACTTTCCGCTCAAGAGGTAGTACTTCATCGAGTTCTACTTTCCTCCCACTTACTTCTTTCGAGAGAAACTCTTTTCCGAAAGGATCCGTTCTTGGCAACAAAGATCTTGCCCTCGGATCTTAAGTAGAAGGTATACCCAATGGTTTCTTTAGGGTATCCTATGAAGACGCATTTTTCGACTTGGGTTCGAGCTTTTCAGGTTGAAGTTTCTTGACATAAGCATCGCATCCCCAAACTTTTAGAAACGACAGCTTAGGTTTCTTCACAAACCATAATTCATACGGTGTCGCCTCAACGGATTTAGACGGTGCCCTATTTAAAGTGAATGTAGCTGTCTCTAGAGCGTATCCCCAAAATGATAGCGGTAAATCGGTAAGAGACATCATAGACCGCACCATATCCAATAGAGTGCGATTACGACGCTCGGACACACCGTTATTACCGAGGTGTTCCAGTAGCGTTAGTTGTGAAACGATTCCACATTTTCTTAAGTGTGTACCAAATTCGTGACTTAAATATTCTCCTCCACGATCCGATCGTAAGAATTTTATCTTTCGGTCACGTTGATTCTCTACTTCATTCTGAAATTCCTTGAACTTTTAAAAGGTCTCAGACTTGTGTTTCATCAAGTAGACATACCCATATCTACTCAAGTCATCTGTGAGAGTGAGAACATAACGATATCCTCCATGAGCCTCAACACTCATTGGACCGCATACATCGGTATGTATGATTTCCAACAAGTTGGTTGCTCGCTCCATTGTTCCGAGAACGGAGTCTTGGTCATCTTGCCCATGAGGCATGGTTCGCATGTGTCAAATGATTCATAATCTAGAGACTCCAAAAGTCCATCGCATGGAGCTTCTTCATGCGCTTGACACCAATGTGACCAAGGCGGCGATGCCACAAGTATGTGGGACTATCGTTATCAACTTTACATCTTTTGGTATTCACGCTATGAACATGTGTAATACTACGCCGAGATTCATTAAGAATAAACCATTGACCATCGGAGCATGACCATAAAACATGTCTCTCATATAAATAGAACAACCATTATTCTCGGATTTAAATGAGTAGCCATCTCGCATCAAACGAGATCCAGATACAATGTTCATGCTCAAACTTGGCACCAAATAACAATTATTAAGGTTCAAAACTAATCCCGTAGGTAAATGAAGAGGTAGCGTGCGACGGCGATCACATCGATTCTGGAACCATTCCCGACGCCAAGATCGTCACCTCGCCCTTCGCCAGCCTCTCGCTTATTCCGCAGCTCCTGCGTGAGTTACAAATATGAGCAACGGCACCGTATCAAATACCGGGAGTTACTACGAGTCTTGGTAAGGTACACATCAATTACATGTATATCAAATATACCTTTGGTGTTGCCGGCCTTCTTGTCCGCTAAGTATTTGGGGCAGTTCCGCTTCGAGGACCCTTCCCTTGCAATAAAAGCACTCGGTCTCGTGCTTGGGTCCATTCTTTGACTTCTTCCGGCAACTTGCTTACCGGGCGCGGCAACCTCCTTGGCATCCTTCTTGAAGTTCTTCTTGCCCTTGCCCTTCTTGAACTTAGTGGTCTTATTGACCATCAACACTTGATGTTCTTTCTTGATTTCAACCTCTGCTGACTTCAGCATAGAGAATACTTCAGGAATGGTCTTCACCATCCCCTGCATATTGTAGTTCATCACAAAGCTCTTGTAGCTTGGTGGGAGCGACTGAAGGATTCTGTCAATGACCGCCTCATCAGGGAGGTTAATATTCAGCTGGGTCATACGGTTGTGCAACCCAGACATCTTGAGAATGTGCTCACCGACGTAACTATTTTCCTCCATCTTACAACTATAGAACTTGTCGGAGATGTCATATCTCTCGACCCGGGCGTGAGCTTGGAAAACCAGTTTCAGCTCCTCGAACATCTCATATGCTCCGTGATGCTCAAAACGCTTTTGGAGCCCGGTTCTAAGCTGTAAAGCATGCCGCACTTGAACGAGGGAGTAATCATCAAGACGAGACTGCCAAGCATTCATAATGTCTTGGTTCTCAGGACGGAGCGTCACCTAGCGGTCCTTCTAGGACATATTGTTTCTGGCAGCTATGAGGATGATCTCAAGTTCGGACCCAGTCCGTATAGTTGCTGCCGTCATCTTTCAGCTTGGTTTTCTAGGAACGCGTTGAAGTTCAAGTTGACATGAGCGTTGGCCATTTGATCTACAAGACATATCATTCAAAAGTTTTAGACTAAGTTCATGATAATTAAGTTCATCTAATCAAATTATTTCAATGAACTCCCACTCAGATTAGACATCCCTCTAGTCATCTAAGTGTTACACGATCCGAGTCGACTAGGCCGTGTCCGATCATCACGTGAGACGGACTAGTCATCGTCGGTGAACATTCTCATGTTGATCGTATCTTCCATACGACTCGTGTTCGACCTTTCGGTCTCCGTGTTCCGAGGCCATGTCGGTACATGCTAGGCTCGTCAAGTTAACCCTAAGTGTTTTTGCGTGTGTAAATCTGTCTTACACCCGTTGTATGTGAACGTAAGAATCCATCACACCCGATCATCACGTGGTGCTTAGAAGCGACGAACTTTAGCAACGGTGCACGCTTAGGGAGAACACTTCTTGAAATTGTTGTAAGGGATCATCTTATTTACTACTGTCGTTCTAAGTAAACAAGATGTATAAACATAATAAACATCACATGCAATTATATAGTAGTGACATGATATGGCCAATATCATATAGATCCATTGATCTCCATCTTCGGGGCTCCATGATCATCTTGTCACCGGCATGACACCATGATCTCCATCATCATGATCTCCATCATTGTGCCTCCATGAAGTTGTCACGCCAACGACTACTTCTACTTCTATGGCTAACGCGTTTAGCAATAAAGTAAAGTAATTTACATGGCGTTCTTCAATGACACGCAGGTCATACAAAAATAAAGACAACTCCTATGGCTCCTGCCGGTTGTCATACTCATCGACATGCAAGTCGTGATTCCTATTACAAGAACATGATCTCATACATCACAATATGTCATTCATCATTCATCACAACTTGGCCATATCACATCACATGACAATTGCTGCAAAAACAAGTTAGGCGTCCTCTAATTGTTGTTGCATCTTTTACGTGGCTGCAATTGGGTTCTAGCAAGAACGTTTTCTTACCTACGAATAACCACAACGTGATCTTGTCAACTTCTATTTACCCTTCATAAGGACCCTTTTCATCGAATCCGCTCCAACTAAAGTGGGAGAGACAGACACCCGCTAGCCACCTTATGCAACTAGTGCATGTTAGTCGGTGGAACCGGTCTCACATAAGCGTACGTGTAAGGTTGGTCCGTGCCGCTTCATCCCACAATACCACGGAAGCAAGATAAGACTAGTAGCGGCAAGTAAGTTGACAAGATCCACGCCCACAACTAATTTGTGTTCTACTCGTGCAATAGAGAACTACGCATAGACCTAGCTCATGATGCCACTGTTGGGGAACGTTGCAGAAAATTAAAATTTTTCCTACGGTTTCACCAAGATCCATCTATGAGTTCATCTAAGCAACGAGTCATGGGAGTGAGTTGCATCTACATACCACTTGTAGATCGCGTGCGGAAGCTTTCGAGGGGATGGTGATGATGGAGTCGTACTCGGACCACCGATGACCAAGTGCTGAACGGACAGCACCTCCGCGTTCAACACACGTACGGTACGGGCAACGTCTCCTCCGTCTTGATCCAGCAAGGAGGAAGGAGAGGTTGAGGAAGATGGCTCCAACAGCAGCACGACAGCGTGATGATGAAGGAGTGACAGTTCTCCGGCAGGGCTTCGCCAAGCGCACGCGGAGAAGGAGAGGTGTTGGAGAGGGGAGGGGTTGCGCCTTCAATTGTGTATGCAGCCCTCCCCTCACCCCTCTATTTATAGGGGAAGGGAGGAGGGGGGCCGGCCCCCTCTAGATGCATCTAGAGGGGGGCGGCGGCCAAGGGAAGGGGGGCTTGCCCCCCAAGCAAGGGGGGCGCCCCCTTAGGGTTCCCCCTCAACCCTAGGCGCATGGGCCCAAGGGAGGGTTGCGCCCAGCCCACTAGGGGCTGGCTGCCTCCCACGCAGCCCAAGTGGCCCCCGAGAGGTGGCCCCTCCCGTGGTCCTCCGAACCTTTCCGTGGCCCCTCCATAATACCGATATGACCCGAAACTTTTCCGGTGTCCGCTTGACAACTTCCCATATATAAATCTTTACCTCCGGACCATTCCGAACTCCTCGTGACGTCCGGGATCTCATTCGGGACTCAAACAACATTCGTAATCACATACAAGTCTTCCTAATAACCCTAGCGCCACCGAACCTTAAGTGTAGACCCTACGGGTTCGGGAGACATGCGATATGACCGACGCTCTCAGTCAATAACCAACAGCGGGATCTGGATACCCATGTTGGCTCCTACATGCTCCTCGATGATGTCATCGGATGAACCACGATGTCGAGGATTCAAGCAACCCGTATACTATTCCCTTTGTCGACGGTATGTTACTTGCCCGAGACTCGATCGTCGGTATCCCAATACCTCGCTCAGTCTCGTACCGCAAGTCACTTTACTCGCACCGTAATGCATGATCCCATGACCGGACACTTGATCACTTTGAGCTCATTATGATGATGCACTACCGAGTGGGCCCAGTGATACCTCTCCGTCATACGGAGTGACAAATCCTCGCCTCGATCCGTGTCAACCCAATGACACTTTCGGAGATACCTGTAATGCACCTTTATAGTCACCCGATTACGTTGTGGCGCTTGGTACACCCAAAGCATTCCTACGGTATCCGGGAGTTACACGATCTCAAGGTCTAAGGAAGAGATACTTGACATTGGAAAAGCTCTAGCAAAACGAACTACACGATCTTGTGCCATGCTTAGGATTGGGTCTTGTCCATCACGTCATTCTCCTAATGATGTGATCCCGTTGTCAATGACATCTGATGTCCATAGTCAGGAAACCATGACTATCTGTCGACCAACGAGCTAGTCAACTAGAGGCCCACTAGGGACGTATTGTGGTCTATGTATTCACACGTGTATCACGATTTCCGGATGATACAGTTATAGCATGAATAAAAGACAATTATCATGAACAAGGAAATATAATAAAAATGCTTTTATTATTGCCTCTAGGGCATATTTCCAACATGAATAATAAACATTTATCATGATATAAGGAAATAAATAATAACTTTATTATTGCCTCTAGGGCATATTTCCTTCATAGTGGACTACCATGATAATGACATGGTCCTGTGTTTGCAAGCTGTCATAATGTTTTCATTCAAAAACCATGGGAAAACACTCATCCAAGTTAGTTACATGTATCTCTCTGTTTGTGTTTCTGCGTAACAGGTTCGATCGCGGTTGGAGAAAAATTGAGGTGTTTGTTGGCTCCAAGACAGTGATACAGGTATATACATGTGCTCTGCTTACTTGTTTGGTTTGCAATAGTTATCATCTGACAAAGTATGCTTAGTTGTTTGGTTTGCAACCCATATTTTATAGTTGATAATACATTTTCCAGATCTGCTTGGTTGCAATCTTTTATCTGAACGCGGTCATTATAAGTTTATAGCTTTCCGACTGTCAAGCTTGTTCCAATAAGTAGATGCACTTGCTCCTTTCTTACATATTTGTGCCTGACGAACGCGGTCATCAAGTCTACTTCCATGTTGCTGCTAGTAGTAACCTGACAGCACAGCCACACTTAGCCACTGTTCATTAACAGCAAGTCAACAACAACATCAGTAAAATTCAGTTAACAACAACATCAGTAAAATTCAGTTAATTAACTGAAGAAGAGAAGAGAGAAAGTAGAGAGCAAGAGGAGTACTTGCATTAACTGAAACGTTTTACTCTAAACTTGCAAAATTGCAGTACTCCATAAAACTACTGCAAGCAAGAACTATTGTTGGAGGGCACTACTGTAGGGATATTCTCTGGTCTACTGAAACTTGCTGGATGTATGTTCAGAAACGTGTTAATAGGTGTATTATTTACAGTAGTAGTTGCAGGTGGTTTCTCTTGTCTTAACTGAATAATCATGTATTACATAGTGTTCTTGTTTTTCTTCATAGTTTGCAGCATTTTCAGATGTACACTATTTTCCTATGTCTCAAAATGTTCCTAATTTGATATTTGAAAGTAAGTGTGTGGTTTGAAATTTTGATCTGATTATGGCATCTAGAATTATGTCAGTTTTGTTTTGTTACTAGAAGACCAAAGTGTGTTTCTCACCTGGGATCTTAACTGTTAAGTTTGTAATATTCCTTATATTGAAATCGAACATGATGGTGCTACTTGATATTTTTGAGACATGGCATCTCCCATGACTGAATCAGCAACAAGGGGAGTTGATTCCATTTCTTGGTTTCTGTAAGAATTTAATGGACCTGGGCCTAGTTAAGTATAGGCTTGGGCTTGTGGTTGAATGCTACAGTTGTCCTAGCCATGTATTTTCAGAATTGAGCTAAAGATTTGGGGGGTAGTATTTCTGATTTTTAGAGCACCTTTGCTGGATGTATTTTACAGCAGCTGTTGGAATCAAAACAATGCTTGTGGGTTGTCCTATTAAGTTGAGTGAGTCATTAGAGGGAAGATAGAGTCACCCACACCAATTAATGTTTATGAAGAAGAAGAATAAACCTGCTGCTGCTGCTGCTGTTATGCCTGTATTCACTGCTGTTGTTGTTGTACTTGTGATGATGTTGTACTTGTGATGATGCTACTTGCGATCTTCTGAAATGACCCATTAGCGACTTCATTACGCGGGGATAATGATTTTGCACGTACCCCGAAAGGCCCTTGAGTTTGCCGGAATGTCGATTAACTTCCGTTCCGGCAAATTCGGGTACTCCATATGTCCTATTTTCAGCAAAGGTCATGCTGAAATTTTCCGTGAATTTTAGCATGACTTTGCTAAAAATAGGACATATGGGGTACTTGCGACTAATGCATGGGCCGGGGTATCTTAGTACTTAATTAAGTAGGATCAACTGCCCCGCCATTCTTGCTGCATTAAACCATAGGTGGCAATAGAGCCAAGTGATTAGGCCCAACTTAGGATTCTCCTTCCCTTTTCTTGATAGGGTATATTATTAGAATATACCCATATATATCAGTCAACCTAGGGTGCCTCGGCATCGATAAACCCTAAATGATGAAAACTTAACTTAGCATTTAGGGTGCCTCAGCGTCGACAAACCCTAAATGATAAAACCTTGGCTTTTAGGGTGCCTCGGTGTCGATAAGAACCTAAATGATGTATGCTTAGGCTTTTAGGGTGCCTCGGCGTCGACAAACCCTAAATGATAAAAGCTTAGCTTTTAGGATGCCTCGGTGTCGACAACCCTAAATGATGAGACCGTGATCTTGTTCCTTGACAATAACCAACTTTTTGACCAAACTTTTTTCCTATTTAGAGCAAAACATGGCCCACAACGATGAGGCCGGCGGTTCGGGCGGCAAGCAATTCTGGGAGCTGTCCCAGGAGATGGAGGAAGAACCTCACCACTATGAGGACGCCGTGGAAGACATCGATCCTGACTACACAACCCCTAGTGGCGTCGGGGATGACACCACTGATGGTGCCGCCGAGGATGCCACCACTGATGATGGCGGCGCACGCACAGATGGCAGCCAACCGAAGAGGCAATGTAAGGACCGGCGCCCGAACGTGCTCGGCACCGTCAAGGAGGAATTTATCAAGTGAACTCCGGCGGGCATCCAACGGCGCCCAAAGAATTAGTCAAGGGTACTCGGTTCAGCTCGGGTGCATTCTCCGGAGCAACGTCTCGATCAACACCGAGAACCTAAGGCATAAGGACCGAGGGAATTTGCGCAGCCTCCTCTTCACGAAGTTGCACGAACGATACAAGTTCCCCGCTGACTTTGCAAACACACGCCTCTCAGGGAATAAAGTGAACAGTGCCGCCCTCACGAGGATGAGCACGGCCCTGTCTACTTGGAGAAGCACAGTGAAGGCAATGATTGAAAAAGGTGATAGTTATGAGAAGATCAAGGCGAAAAATCCTTCGATCAGCGAAGATGAATACAAGGAGTTCAAGATCAAGTGCGAGAGCAGCGCAACCTCCAAATCAAGTCAGTGAGGGAAAGAAATGCGGCAGTTGAACTTAGGAGTCCACCAACTCGGTCCCGGCGGTTACAGAGTGGCGGAGCCTATATGGGACAAGGAAGACGCGGAGCGTGCCGAGCAAGGCCTACCGCCCCGCTTCGAGAAATACCGTGACAAGCAGACCAGGAACTTTGTCAGGGCCCGGTACAAGGAGGACCCGGTAACAAAGGAGCTTACCACGGATCCGAAGACCAGGGCGCTTGAGCTTGTTCTGGTAAGGAATACACCCCCGCGTAATTAGCTCCATATGGTTGCATTCTAATTAATTCCCCAATATTTCTAAATGGTTCACGTTCCTTCCGCGGGACACTGAAAACAGTAGCGCGGGGTCGTCTCAGAGCTCCCCTTTCGACACCCCTTTAAATAGGGCGTTGAACATAATGAAAAACAAGGATAAGCTCAGTAAGCCGTCGTCAGCTGGTCGTGTGGCCGGCAAAGGCTTGTCCACAAAATGGTCGTCATACTATACCGCTGGTGGGCGAAAGGAGAAAAAGACCAGCTCGGAAAGCCAGTCGCGCGAGGTTCAAGAACTCAAGGCACAAGTGGCGCGGATTCCGGAGATTGTCCAAGAGCAAGTGCAGCAACAACTGGGAACGACGCTCACCGCCATGGTGCCTACCTTGATTTAGGGGCTGACGACGTGGATTGCAGGCGGCCAACAGGGGCCGCCCTCGGTTCCCAGCTTCACGGCCAGCAACTCGCACAACGTGCAGGCGGCGCCATTGGTGTCTCCGGCGGAGGCGGCATTCGTGTCTCCGGCGCCGGCACGGGCATTGGAGCTTAATGCACCCGGGTGTATGCCGGCCGGCACCTCGCCAGCAAGCGGCCCCTCCGTCAGTTGCACGCCCGCCGTTGGCGGTGCCTCGACATTAGCCGAGCTCGACGACATCACAGTAACTAAGCCTCTCGGCTGATGACTTCATCTCCTTGCCTTTGACTGGGCATCCCTGACGCCCTACATGTTTTCGCAGGGCGCTGCCGACGTTCCGTGCACTCTCCTGCACTTCGTGGGCGGCGAGTTGGTCGATGTCGCCAAAGGCAGAATCGTTCAATCGGGCAACCCCGTGTTCCACGGTAATCCAATGCCACCCACCGTGTGTAGGGTTGAACTGGTTCGGGTGCTGCCAGGCTGCGAAGAGTTGTTACCTCCGATTCGACCCGCTGGGGCCGATGAAGATGATGTGATGACCCTCAGCGCCTGCGTAAGCTGGCCCTTGCTTTGGCCGAAGAGCCAGATTCGTTTGGGGGCGGGGGACACCACCCCACAGACAAGACCGCCAGTCGTGTCGGCGCCAAGCCATGGCAAGACCGCCGCAACGCTACCGGACATGCCGAACATCCCTATGGCACAGGATCCGGACATGCATATGGCACAGGATCCGGACGACGACGACAACTACGACGGTACATTTACCAACATCGATAAGTACTTTGTCGAACATGGGTACGGTGACGAATTCTGCGGGCCTCCTTCTCAAGAACCCAACCCTGAAAAAGACGACCGCGATCTAGCTGGTACCGCGGAGAAACCCAATTGCAACAGGCGTCGTATGGCGTTCAGTTCTCAGGAGACGCCTCCAGCTGCCGCCTTCACCGAGCCTCAGATAGCCGAGGTGCAAAATATTATCAGCCCCAACATGCTCAAGAAGGCGGTCTGTGAGCAGAACTAGATCCCATTACAACAGATCAAGAAGAAGGGACGGAAACGAAAGACTAACAAGGGCGCCGGTGCGAGCCAACCGGCACCGAGTACGATCCGTGCTCAGGACGGGCCACCTTCACCTAAGGATATCTCGAGGAGGGTGCATGTGGCGGGTAGGGCGATGCTACCGACAAATATGCTCAATGCTGCAACCGGTGCTATGCGGAGTCTGCATGACAGTGTTCTTTCTTTGGAGAAGCGGCGTCTCTCCCAGAATGATGTGGCATACCCGGTTTTCGTGGCCAAGGTGCCAGAGGGCAAGGGCTTTGTGGATAGCGCCTTCGGGGGTACGATCGTCCTGCGGTTTGATGACATCTTTGCTATGTTTAACCTTCATCCGTTGCACTACACATTCGTTCGGCTGTTTCCGCTGAGTATAGAGATGCGGATCATTAGAGACAAGACCCCGGACATCGGGATAGTCGACCCCTTCTACATGCGTGCCAAGATCTTGGGCAGCGCTGGGGACCGGCAAGTCGCGAGTTCACACCTCGAAGGCGTCATTCTGGCAAACCCAGATAACGATAACTTCCTCGTGCCTTACTTTCCCGAGTAAGTCATCCCCTCACCGCCCCGTAACATATGATTTCTTAGATTTTGATCGTTCTTTTTTTTCTAACATTCCATGTTTTGTGCAGTGACACACATTGCACACTCATCCTCTTAAGCCCAAAATATTCCATGGCCACGTATTTCGACCCGGACCGTGAGTCCCAGATATACTACACAAATATCAAGAAAGTTCTTGATGATGCTCTCCCCGGCTACGCCACATCTGGAGGCACCTTTAAGAGGCCAGTTCGTAGGTATGGCAAGCACGTGTTCACCCACAATACGACGTTCCCCTGCGTCAAGCAGCCGCCTGGCGGTCAGAAGGATGCCTACTACGCCCTCCATCACATGCGGGCGATCGTACGGGACCATAATCACCTTCTGCTACCAAATAATCTCAAAGATTGGGCCGCAAGCTTGTCGGCAATCCAGGACGCGGACATCAGACAAGAATTCTTTCGCATCCAGTCGGATTTTGCAGAAATCATCCATCAAGATGTCATTCGTACCTCGGGGCAGTTCTACCTCAGATATCAACCGTCCAACAGTGAGATAGACACAACGCTACAAATGCAGGCTGACAACGCCCACGACTTCATGACCATCATGAAAGACGGCGGCTTCATCCACGCTCTGGTCCCATGAGTCGAGTCGAAAGTAGTGATGATGTGTGTAGTTTTAAAACATCGATTAGCTCATGTTGTAATTAAACTTTAATGAACTTGTATGTCTCTTTGGTTTGGACAGTCGTTCAACTTAGATGTAATCGATGCTATTTATTAGTAGGACCATGAATCGTGCTATTAATGTCTTGCTTTTCTCTTATGATCCTTTTGTTGCATACTTATATATTGCTTATGTATTGTCTGTGAATTGCTACTAACGTTTTGTTTGGCTAGTGCATAGAGATGCCGTCGCATATCGTGTACAAGGGTAAGGTTTCCGGAGTCTTCGACGACTGGGAGGAGTGTCGGAGACAGGTTCACCGTTTCAGCGGTAACAGTTACAAAGGGTACAACACTAGGGCGGAGGCGGAATCTAGATACGCGCGCTATCTAGCGGGAGAGAGGAGGGAGCGTTGGAGGAACCAGATGAAGACCAGTTTCATCGCGATGATGCTCATCGTGATGACCGCAGCTCTCTTCTATGTGATGGTAGTTTAGATGATCGATATCGACTTGTAATGTGAAGACAAACTCGCTACTCGCGGTCTCGAGACTTGTAATGTTCTATCTTTTTGTTCGGTCTTTTGAATTCGGAGACTAATATGATGAATTGTATTCGGAGACTAATCTTCTATTGTATTCGATGAACCTGCTGTTGTTGTGTGGTGCTGTCTATATTCTGCCCAATAATATATTTTGCAACCTGTGCAAATATCAGAAAATTAAAAAAATAATCCCTAATATTTATACTAATGACGCACCACTCAACACTCTAATGGCGCACTGCAGAAAGGATACTAATGGCGCATCACCCCCAAGTGCACCATTAGTATGCCAAAGCACATGGGTAAATATGGTCCCCTGGGAGGCATACTAATAGCGCATGTTGGGCTATACTAATGACGCACTGCGTGGTGCGCCATTAGTATACCAGATACTAATGGCGCACCAGTGGTGCGTCATTAGTATTTAATACTAATGGTGTGGAGCTAATGGCGCACCAGTAGTGCGCCATTAGTAGGCAAAACTGGTGCGCCACTAGCAGGCCTTTTCCTAGTAGTGTCCCCATTCACAAATAAAAGATGTTTTTAACTCTTTTGTAAATCGGATGTATATAGATTATAGACATGTTTTAGTGTGTTTGTTCGCTCATTTGAGTCCGTATATAGACCATATTAAAATATTCAAAACATCTTATATTTGTGAACAAAGGGAGTAGTTGTACGCCAGAGGAAACATCATCAAATTCATATTCAAGAGAAATTTTCAGTGGTATGATTTTTTTGGCATATTACTATATTAAATAAATTGTGGTCAATTTTTGGAAAATGAATGAGTGCCATGCAAACCAGGATGGAGGGAATAGATATGTTTAGAGGAATTCATAGAAGTTAGTAATGATATATGATGAGGACTTGTGAAACACTAAAACATATGATTATTCATGACCTATGCAAAAGGGACCAAATTCAAATAAATAGTGCTTGTAAAAACCATGTACATGATGTAAATTCATCTTTATTTTGTACTATATCACATGAAGTATTGATGATGTACATTATACTGCATGACGTTACTTCCATAATTATTTCATATATTTTTACAAACTCTAAAAGTAGAAAATGGACGTGAGAGAATATGAATAGTGTCGAAGTTACAATCCGGCTATAATAATCCTACCACAAACAATTATAAAGAGGGGCGGGTGTGTTGTTAGCTTGCTAGGAAGTTAGCTCCTGACTAACTGTTTTTGTTCCAAACTTAACTGCTTTCGCCTTGCAAAAAGGAAAACTTAATTGGTTTCGGCAGGAAGAAATATATGTTATGTCTAATTTTTAGGGTATGTTATGTCTATTGTTGTTATGCAGTAGTAGTGGTTGTCTCTTTAGCGCCAAATAGACCCCATATCATCTTGAAATTTACGAAGTCGTCGCAGGCACCTCGTCGTCGACGGAAACGTCTTCTCCCACTGAATACGCATCGCCGGAAATCCTGAAATTAATTCAGGAATAAATGCGAGCATCAGGACTTGAACCCTGGTGGGTGAGGATATCACAGTCCCTCTAACCATCTAACCACAGGTTGGTTCGCAGGATGACATTTGTTCAACAAAATAGTTATATGTAACAAAAAATATCATTACATTCACATTCAAGATAAATATTTAGTGGTATAATTTCTCTAGAATATTATTCTGTTAACTAAATTATGGCCATTTTATAAAATGTCTGCAAGTCTATACAAACAAGGATGGAGGGACTAGATTCTTTTAGAGAAATTCATATAAGTTAGTCATTCTATATCATGTGAACTTGCAAAACACTAAAACATATATGATTATCTGTGACATACATCAAAGGGACCAAATTCAAATGAATAGTACATGCAGTTGCATGATTAGAAAGACAGTGGTATCCTCGATCAATCAAGGTTCAAGTTCTGAACTTAATATTTGTGCTCGTAATTTTCTGAATTCATTTCAGTCTTTCTAACCTTGCCTTTGCCTGTGCTGGTTGATGCAGAGAACACGTTTGTTACCGGAAGAGGCTGGCCTCGCCTTTGCCTGTCCACCATCTTGACCTGTACCAAGACGTGCAAAAAAAAAAGTGTGCGGCGCGGGGTCCTGTCAGTCCGGCTTCCTCCCGTCCCGTGTTTGCCTACTCCCGGCGGCGCGGCGCAATCCCTCTCCCACCTGACCTCGCCTTCTCGGCTCGCCTTGCCGCCCTCCAAAAAGTAGTTGCCGATCGGGAGAGGGACGAAGGGAATCGCTTCGCCTGATTTCTCGTCTCCTAGAGCATCTTCAGTCGCGTCCCCAACAGGTCCTTCCCAGACGTTTTTATCGCGGCCGCGTTTAAAAATCGGCCCAGTCGCGTCTCAGGAACCAGTTTTTCACCGGCTTGGGCTGAAATCGGCGCCGGCGGCCCCAGGCCAAACCCGACGCGCTGGGGGCGCTCGGGCGCGAGGGGTCTTGGCGCGAAAGCGCAGCAGGCCCGCCGAGTCAACGGCAAGCGCCTCGTCTTCCCCAAAACACCTCGGTTTTCCGCAGGGAATCAATGGCAAGGCTACCGCTCAGCCTTGCCATTGATTCCTCACGGGCGGCGCGTCACGGGCTGGCTGGCGCGGCGACGCCTCCCCTTCCGCCACGCGTTCACACGGCCTGGGGCTATATAAAAACAGAGGCTTCCCCTCGCCGCTGGCCACACCAGCCCGAGTCCGCCGAGCCCAAACCAGCCGCCGTCCCTCCCGTCCGTCGCCGAGCTCTGCCGCTCTCCCCTCCCTCCCCTTCCCTTCTTCTCCATGGCGACGCTTCCCGGCGCCGCGGCGGCTAACGGCTTCGCCGCCGACGCCCAGAGGTGAGGCGTGGCTTCTCTTCGAGGCCAACATCCCGGCGCCGCCGGACATGCGCGTCGGGCCGACAGGGTGGAAGCTCAGCAACGGCGGCGTCCCCATCCCCCCGGTGCCCGATGTCGACGCGCGCCCCGGACTCTTCGCCGCTGAGGTCGACCGCGTGCGGTCGTCCCTGACGGAGGAGCAGCGCGCCCTCCCCCAGTACGCCACCGACAACCACGCGGCCTGGGCGGACTATTTCCAGCGGTGGTAGGCGCAGCGGCTGGCGTCCACGAACGGGGCGTCGGTGGTCGGCGGCATAAAGAACAGCGACGGCCGCCGCGTCTGGTGGGGCGTCCCCGGCCGCAACTTGCACGAGGTGATGGCACACCTCGAGGGCGGCAACAACCCGCCGCTGGCATACCCTGCCGCCGCGGCCGTGCCGGCCCCCCGCCGGAACGCCGGGCCGTGGGTGCCCAGGAGGTTCGCCGGTTCCTCCTCATCCCACTCTTCCTCCTCCTCCCGCTCCTCCTCGCACTCTTCCGGCTCGCCGGTGCTCTTCGGCGTCAAGGCCGAGCCCGCCGCGAAGACACCGCTCGGCCGGCGCACCCGCAACACCGGCATCGTCATCAATGAGGGCGGCCGGCGTGCCTCCTCCTCGGTTCCTCCGCGTTACGTCAAGCCAAAGACGGTGTCGGGGCTCCCCGTCGTGAAGACGGAGCCCGGGCTCGCCGGCGGCGTCAAGGAGGAGGCGCTCGACGACGAAGCGGCCCTTAAATGGGCGCGCGATGACTGGGCGCAGACGGAGATGGAGCGCCCGTGCGCCGCCTTCACGCGGTCCGAAACTCGTCGCCGTGGCCGGGACGAGGGAGGCATCGTCGTCCTCGACGACAGCGACGATGCGCTGCCACCGCCGGTCCGCCATGGAGACGCCGGGTAGGGGTCCAGCAGGGGCGGCCGCGCCATCAAGAAGGAGAAGGCCGCCGACGACGACGAGGACGACGGCGACGTCGGCGACTTCGCCGCGCTCATCGACTTCTTCGCCCCGTAGATGCCTTTTTTTAAAATAATTTATGTAAACGCCAAACATGTTGAATAGGAATGTCTAGTTTGCCGAATTTTAGCCAAACTTTGCTGAATTCAGATTTTTTAAAATTAAAAAAAAAAACACGTCTGGGACGACCCCGCGCCGATTTTAGCACTGGCTCGCCCCCAGGGGACGCGTAAAATCGCTGCCGGGGCCAACGGCTGGAGATGCTCTGGCGTCGTCGCACCGTACCATGGGGCTGCCGGCACTCAACCGGCTCATGTCTATGCAGCGGCGTCGCCGTCGCCGGCCAAGTCAAGGCCGCAGTACTACACCGCCTCTTACCTCCCCTTGGCCGCTCTGTTTATTCATCTCTGCTATGTGTTCTGTAACCCATTCCTCATTTTTTTTTCTGCGATGGATCTGTAACCTGTTCGACAGTTTGTGAACAGAACTCGGCGGTTTGATCTGTCATCTGTGCATGTAGTGATGTTCAGATGGGAAGAACTACTACTTTTCATTTTGTCTGTAGTCTGCTGTTTACAGTTTCTTTTTTCGGAGGATGAAAGAACAGTGTACTTGTTCTCACATTCAGTATCTCTGTTATTCTGATCAACGCATCATGTACTGCACTGCAGATGGATTGGTGACTTCAGTTCAGTGGCTAAAAGGAAGGACTCAGTCGGCTGATAATTAGCCTTCCAGAGGTAATGCTGATAATGGGAATTCTCGGAGTGACAAAAATTGAGATATTCAGGGCCAAGCCTTCCAGAGGTTCGTCTTAAATTAATGCTGATAATTAGCAGCTTGTATTGCAAGTAAAAATATCACCGTGACTGTTCTAGCTGCACAAATTGGTGGATCGATGCTAGCTAAAACAAAAATATCTCTTGATAAAGAGTGGCTTCCCACTTTCCTATGGCTATCATCTTAGCAGTTGCTTGAAGTTGTGATTGTGGTCAATATGACAATATCCATTGTCTGCCTTACTATAATGCCTGAAATTGGGCAAGCCATATGGGGGGCACATTGGGGGTGTTCCAGATGTGAGTGCGAAAGCATGGTTATTTGGTAAAATTGGAAGTCGACCCAAGTGGGGAAATATTTTGGCTTGCCTCGCTCTTGATCAAAGCGCTATTAATACTTTAATAGTAACTGTGCTATCCTAATGCTAGGGCGCCTCCGTATTGTGATTATTATACTCACCATTAGCTCGGAAAACTAATCAGTGCACATGGCACTACACGGAAACAGACGAAGACCTTGTGAAATGTTCGCGTCTTATAGTATTGGTATGGTCTTAGACAGACAGTCGGACAGATCCAGTGGCTCTGTTTGGTGCTACACTGTATAATATGAATGAATACAGGCAACACAGCTTTCTTCTGTCTGGAAACATCTATGCTTGGACTCATACACCCTAGCTAGCTAAAAGCAATCCTCTTTGATCCAGATCCAAGACGCCACATCACCATAGCAAACTAAGCTGCACAAAGAGTAGTGTGTGATGGAGCAGCAAGAATCCATCAACATGACAGCTGCGATGGAGGCTCTCTCCCCCTTGCTGCATAACCCGCGGAGAACCATCCACCAGGCGGAGGCTTTCACGTCAGGGATTGTATTGCTGCTGCTACTGCAGCTCATCCTCGGTTCCTTCAGATGGCAGTCGACCAGCTTCTTGGTCCAAGCTGGTACGTGGGTGAGTTACACTCTGTTGTTCCCATCTATCGCCTACACCCTGGGTTTGATGCAGTCATCTCCGGTGAAGAATGTCATGTACCCCATCTGGGCCGCCTCACTGTTCATGGCCGCTGGGTGCACCAATGCCGTCAAGGTCTACGAGCTCAACGATAACAGGCAATGGAAGCGGGGTTTGTCCAATATTTTTCAATATTCCATCTACAGTTCGTTAATCTGCTGGCTACTAATTCCCTATCGCACCAACGCAGCTGGGTATTTGCACCAATTCTACGACAGTTTTTCACCGTTGCACTACTTTGCAGCTCTCAAGTCTCCGGCAAGTGTTATCCCTTTTCTGTATGGTACTGCTCTGCTTACGGGACTCGTGGGCAGAGAGCTCGCATGCGTGTTTGTTGAGCTAGGCTATTTCAGGACCAGGGGAGTTGCCAAGTTCATGAAGAAGCTGCCTGCTAATGATGGCGATGGGTTCGATCCTGCCAGCATGAAAGGGTACAAGTACCCTGTTCAAATTTATGGACTTGGTAATGATGTCAGCATCGACGAGATCTGGCACTGTGAAGGCAGGCTCCTCTGCTCAGGTACGTATCACTGCAAAGAGCTCAAGGATACGTGCCTGGCTTATGCCATGTATCAGCTATTGAAGCGGCGCTACTACGGGATGTCAGTCGCCGAGGAGCACCTTGATGAAACCCGTGATTTTGTCTTCAAGGGGTTGCTACGGACAGAAGATGACTATGAGAGAGCTTTCCGGATTGTTGAAATGGAGTTGGGGTTCTGCCATGACTACTTCTATACAAAACATGCTATCATATTTGAACTTGAGGGAGGATTCTTCTTTCTCTTCCTTGTGAGGATTGCTCTCGTTGCCAGATGTCTATCCGTTGTCGTGCATGGTTCACTGTCTATCAAGACACCTAACGCTATCATTGAAGTGCACACCAAAAGGGCTGACGACATCATCACTCTCCTTGTTTTGGCCACATTCATGCTCATAGAACTTATTCAAGCTGCATTTTATTTGGCCTCGGATTGGTGCAAGGTGTCTGTCACTTGTAGGTATGTCAATGGATCTTGTTATAAACATAATACTTTCATTGAGAAGCTTATCGGCTATATTAGCAGATTTACAATATTTGGATACTGGAAGAATAAGATTGGCCAGTACTTGGTAAATCCGCACATCACTGCTGCAGATCCATCTGGGGACAGTCACCCAGTAAAGATGTTGCAAACAGTTAAGCGGGCTATTGCAAGGTCCCTAATATCATGTGGCGGTCCACCAACTAATGGACAAGGGTCATTACTGAGGAATGGTGTGCTCGAAGAGTTTTCTTGGGCATTGCAGGGTCAGTCTCAAGCAGAGATCATGTTAGTTTGGAACATCGCCACCGATTACTGCAATATGATCCCCCCTGCTGGGGATGCAGAGCACGTGAATTGGGCGTGTGATAATGAAGAAGACACAAAATTGAATAGAAATGTTTCAGTCAGCCTATCAAGATATTGTGCATACTTGATGAACTCTGCCTCAGAATTGCTTCCAGGATACTTCGGAGATACAAAGGTTGCCATAGCTGATGTACGCGAAGCATACATAGTACATCTACAATTCCAAAACGTTTCTTCCGAACGGGGCTCAACATTGGTACTGCGGGATATTTTTTATATTTTCAGGGCTGCACTCCCGGCCTTTGCATCGATTGATGCATCCCGGGTTTACCAGGTTATGAATGGTTTACAGCACCGAGAGGCAGACAGGAGCATCTTCATGAGAGGTGTGAAGCTTGGCAAGCAGCTAGAGGGCATACGCAGTGCTCTTCGCTGGAAGATAATGGCTGATTTCTGGGCTGAGAAGATCCTCTACATCGCACCATCTGAAAATGTTAAAGGGCACATGGAATCGCAAAGGGAGGAGAATTTCTCACCCACATCTGGGTCCTCCTTACTCATGCTGGCATCCTGAAGATTAACAGGGAGGAAGACAACACCACAACGCCCAGGCGTCAGCGCCAACCACCCCAAGGAGATGTGTAGTAATTTCAGTTCTAGCTGCTTGCTTTCATGTACCTCTATCGTGATGTTCTACTATTGAAAAGCTTTATTTCTGTTGTACTGTATCAAGTGTATTGCTCCATTCCAATGGTGCGCGTCATCTGCACTATTATTGTTGTATCATTTCAGAATTGTCATATGCAAAAATAGTGATGTTTTATTGGTTTGTGTGGAATTTGTGTTATTCTGCTAGCCTTGTTAGGGGGCGTGGGATAGCACCGTGTGTCGAGACATTCTCATGCACCTAGCCAAGGATGATCATGCTAATGTCATGGTGGAAAATTTTATGGAATGCTTCTTGAGACTGAATGGTATTGTTACTAAGGATCATGGCCAGTTGCTCTGAAGGCAGGACAAGGACCACCACAGCAAAGCTTGTAGGAATTAGGTGCGATGCGCACCTCAATGTAGCAGTTCCACCAATTTAAACCACGACGTTCATGGAGGTTGAGGTGGAGCCAAAAAACTGCATCATGTATACTGATGACGCTTCTGATCTGAGAAACTGATCATTGAGCTACTCGTGGGAGCGATCGAGGGAGAGTGAAGGTGCTGGTCGATCAAACCCTGAGGTCCAATCGGCTCTAAAATGGGGAAAAGCACCCGTGCGCTGTTAAAAGAAATGCAGAAACTAACATGTTGGATGCCAAACCAAACGAAGATCATTGTTATGTGAAGGATTAATATGATCACCAAATTTACAAATAAATAACGCCACATCATCTGACACATGTATTAATCATTTGACTATAAACTACTGGCTGGCTGAACGAGATACATCACTGCTGCTAGTACAAATACGAGACTGGTGACCTAAACAATCGAAAGTTATGGTAATCCAATGAAATGAAACAAAAAGAAAAAAAATTATGTAAATACCACTTGTTCCTGCCCATGCAGAAATAAATAAATAAAAGGTACAAGGAAAGAGAAATTACAGAGCCAAAAACGCTCATCTAGCTTAAAGATCACTTATTCTTGCACAGTATGCTCATATTCTAGAGCTGACATGTGACCAACTCTCACATGCCCCATGCATCCATTGGAAAACGAATTTAAATGCTTCGGAAAATTCCAAAAACATGTGAATGTTCACAAGACACGTGTTTACCACCCCTACAAAATTCAGATCCAAATAGGAAATATACATTTGAGAAACTAAAAAGACAAATCCAAATGCGAATAATGTCATCTATGCTTGTCTTTTTGTGACATTATTCATGCTGGATTTGCATCTCTTTTTTTAGTTTCTCCATGTATATTTCGAATTTAGGTCTGAAATTTTTAGGGGATGTAACTGCATGTCTTGTGCACCCTCACAAAAAAAAATCAGAATGCTTTGAGACAATTGAACTGGTTTTCTGAAAGTTGTGATCATGGGAGCATTTAAGGGGTGGTATCACCTGATATTCCCAGCTGACACGGCCTTGCCCTGCTCCACAAGCATCCGTATAAAAGCCCAGAGCTGGAGAAAGGCCAAACATGCCCTAGATTTCAAGAGCATTGCAACGGCTGCAAGGCTCCTCAACTTTTAACTCGACGGTTGAGGGAACTTTCCCCAAAATATATCTTTCCACCGCCAAGAGAGATTTATGGGCTTCCATCATCATACCCCTACTCATCGGGAGACATTTACCATTATTGTTGTAGGAACACAAAATCTCACCATTGTAACAGGTGCTCAGTTTAAGGCGCTTAAGCAGCTTTGAATTCTCAAGAATATGGCATGTCAGCTCAACCATGCTCTTCGCAGAACAAAAACCAATGATCTGCACATCCTTGATGTTCCTATGCACGTGTCCTGGCATCTGCCTTAGATCATGAAAAGAATCTCCTAAAACTGATTCTTGCTCCATGCAATCCGGCTCTGCCTGCATTGGATATAGATATCAATGTCAACAATAGCGGTGAAACGGCAAAACATATACTTTGAAGTAATGCATGGTCCCACCACAGAGATATAGTGCTATTCTGAGCTAGAGCGTAAAATAGTTATTCTACAACCTAGTGAAACTGTGCACAAATGTAGTACAACAGTGTAGTACTACATATTGTACTCCCTCCCTCCCTCCCTCTATAGACAATATGGCCCTAGATGAACATGACTTACAGACAATATGAAAGTCTCCAAGGAAGGACAAGCATCAAGAAAAGAAACCAGAGAGAGATAATCATAGTCTGGGGTAAATGCCCCAATACACAGATGCTGGAGGTGGAGGAATTTGCCAGGTACCACCAGTATATCCCTCTACACAAAAATGCTTCAGATTAAAATCCCAGGAAAAATGCAGGTTGCAACTGTTTGTTGCACGATGTTGGTATCTAATAGTCTGAAGTACTATAAGAATATTACCACATAAGACGAATGTATGTTAAGAGCTTCAAGATTTGGCACCATGCATGGAAGTTTGGCACCAGCATAATGAATAACGTCCCACCCTAAAGCATCAATGTCAAGGTTTTGCAATGAAACACCAAGTGATAGTCGTACCAGGGCACCACTATATTCAAAACTGTAGAGATAAGGGGCCTTATTCTTTATCACTTCCAGATTTAAGCAGTCGTGGACAACCAGGTGGCTAAGCCGCTGTAGCAGGCTAGGTATCTCCAGGAAAATCAACTCATGGCAATACACTAGTGTCAATTTCTCCAAAGCAACTGAACTGGAAAGAAGGCACATTAACTCATCCCCTGTAATATGCACATCATACAGTTCCAAACTAGTCAGGCTTCTTAAGCAGCCAACTCCAGCCGTGGGACGGAAGGCACATTCACCGAGATGAAGGTGCCGAATCGACTTGCCACTCCCATCAAGTAAAAGTGTGCATGGGAAGTTGTACACGTCCGCATGAGATGAATAAAGCTGCAGGTAAAGTTCTTCAATCCCTGGTCTAACGGCAATACCAAGCCAACGATTGAGATCATCACGTGAGGTGCTGAAAAAGGGAAATTCACGTATTTCAAGTTTGAGTGCCTTCACGCCAAAGCCTGAGTGGTTTTTCAGAATGTGGTCAGTTCTCTTTGCAAGATCAAGCGCTATTTTAGATGATATTCCGTCGACCCCGCCTTTCAAACCCAGTGTTTCCCTAGTTAAGCTGAGATTGGGAAAACATCTCCAAGAACGTCGAAACGAATGAGACACGCAGGCAACGCGTGCAGCATCTCGTAGAGGAAGCAGAGAATGTATATGATGCCATACGGCCTGCATGGACGAGCATTGGGGAAAATTTTCAGCATAGGAACTGTAAAGGCAGATGATTGCTTTCAATTTGGGAAGGGAAAATAGGACCATATGAAGTAACACTGACAATATGGTAGTTATATCTGAACATTGAAATGCCCACACTCCACAAGATCATGTAAAAGGACCAACAGCTTTAGCAGTTACAGTGAAAGTACATGACATTAACATTGGTAACTAAGATGACAGGATAACAGATTGGACAGAGCAGATCATATGGCACTCTATACAACTACTATAAGAACATATGCATTTCAATTCTACAACTTCTTGCTGATCTAGGAAGCACTATAATGAATGAATATTTGTTTCAACCCTACAACTTTTAAACGGAACTCAGAAGCACTATAATGAAATGAAGGCATGTCAATCCTGTGACCTTTTTACTGGAATTAGGAAGCACTATAATGTAATCAAGGCCCGTCTGAACTATGAAGACAAGAAAAGCATTCAGAGGTAGTTGAGCAACTTACATATGATATATATTTTTTCTTGTGGAAACTAAGAGCCTACTCGATGTTTCCATGTAAAATTTGGGGCAAGCCAAAAGAATTGTCCCACTTGGGCTGACTTTGAAATTTGCCAAATGCCCATGCTTTTACACTCACATATGGCAGGCCGCAAATTTTGCCCCCATATGGCTTGCCAATTTTGGGCATTACAACACTAAGACAGACACTGGATATTGACCACAATCACAGGGGAAGAAGTACAAGCAACTACTAAGGGGATAGCAATATGAATTTAGGAAGTCTACTCTTACTCAAGTGATATTTTTACTTAGGCATTGGTTCACAAATTTCTGCAGCTAGAACAGTGACAACATACTTTGCAATATAAGTTACTAATTCTTGGCAATTAACGGCGAACCTCTGGAAGGCTTGGTCCTGAGTATCTCAATTTTTTATCACTCCGGGAATTGTCATCATGCGAGCCCTTCCTTTTAGCAACTGAAGTCACCGATCCCTCTGCAGCACATGATGCATTGGTTAGAATAACAGAGATACTGATGGAAGAGAACAACAGGCACAGGTACAAACACAGGGACAAGCCTTATTTCTCTCCATTATCCAACTTCTCCCCGAGATCACCAACTTAAGAAGAACCAAAATTGTTTCAGTATAAGAATAAGAATTCAGTTAACCATTAGTACTTTTGCGAAAGGTTGCACTTGCAGTGCCCCCCTAAGGCCTTGTTCGGTTGAGTGTGAGTTTGAGAGGATTGAAGGGGTTTGAGGGGGATTTAAACCCCTTGTAAGTCAAAATACCTCCCAATCATCGCCAATCCCCTCCAATCCTCTTGGGGAGAGGATTAACCGAACAAAGCTTAAGTCTCTTGAATCTCCATTACCCCTACCCTTTCACGAAGCATGCCATGTTCAAAACTCTTGTTTTGGTCTCTTGACAGACCGAGACAGACACAGATAATTCGTTTTTCTTCCGGAAAAATAAACTGCAAACAGCATAGACAATAAAAAGTACTCCCTTCGATCCATACCAATTGCCGCTGATTTAGTACAATAGTACATTAATTATCATCTTAGAAAAAGACAGAAGGAACAGGTGGCTTACTGCGGCCTTGAGTTGGCCGGCGACGCCGACCCCGCTGCATAGGCATGAGCCGATTGAATGCCAGCAGCCCCATGATGCGACGACGCCAGATCAGGCGGAGCGATTCTCTCTCTCTCTCTCTCCCGGTCGGCTGCTCTATTTATGTGCAGGCGGCAAGGCGAGCTTAATACGTACGTATTCCAACTTGAACTGAATCCAAGAATCCGAGGCGGGAGGGGAATCGCGTCGGCGCCGCCGCGGAGGGGCAGACTAACCAAACACGACACGGGAGGAAGCCGGACTTTTTTTTTGGAGACATTGGGAGGAAGCCGGACTGACAAGGCCCCCTTGCCACACTCGATATATACCGCTACCCAGGCCTTGCTCAGCGATCCAGGCCCAACAATAGTGGTCAGTCCCAGCCCGTTCATAAAAAAAATACTAACAATTTTGGGCCAGTAGAAACATTTAAAAATCACAAAATATGCTCTAAAAAAACAGAAAAGCATGGCAACTAGGTGTAAAAAAATACTTCTAAAACTACTATTAAGAAATAACAAGTAGATTAAAAAAACACCCCATCCTACAAACCATTAAGATTACAAAAAAACCATGCTATATAGCATGAATTTGTTGATTGTCCATAAAACACACATACAAAAAAACTGTAATTGACATGATAGTGTGAAAAAAAATCATAACATTTGTAATGTCGCAAACACAAACTGTACCTTAAAACGCAAACAAAAATGTCATGGTGGACATGCTATACACAACAAATTTGTCATGATCAGTGAAAAAACTATATTAAAAAGTGAACACATAGCAAAATTGCAATGATTTTTCATTTTCCATGACATATGGAACAAATTTTTCTTAATTTTCCATGTGAAAAAATGCAGTACAAGTAAGTTACAAAAATTGACATGTTTTGGAAAACAAAATATTGTGAAATTGTCACGAGACTATGAAACACTATTGAAAGTTTGAAACATTGCAATTGTTATGTGACTAAGAAGGTACAATAACAAAATTCCCATGATTTAGATGAGCAAAATGGACTAATTTTTTTTTCCATGAAACAAGTACAAATAATTATCTGCAGTTGCCATATTATAGAAAAAAGATGTTATTAATTTACCATGGAAATTTTGGCATCATACAAAAAAATTAAGAATTGCCGTGTTATGTTAAACAAACTTGACATTGTGTATATAATAGATTTGGCATGACTTATGGAATAAAATTTTCCAATAAAATTGAATGTGAAAAAACAGTACAAGTAAGTTGCAAAATTTTCGTGTTTTGGGACCAAAATTTGAAATTGCCATGAGACTATACGGAACCCTATTGAAACATTTTGGCACTGTAATCTTCAAATTTGAGCCTTCTAATTCTGGAATTTGAACCTTGTGATATTTTTGGCATTTGTGATGCAATCATTGAAATGACATCGTATAAGATTCGTATATTGTAGTACTATTTTGACTTTAATATGCAATGGACGATTAACATCTGGACCTTAATATGTGATAGACTTGATTTTATTTACCATTCTCGCATGCGTTTCCCCTGTTGATCTCATCACAAACGATCTATATTGCGGACTCGACAGCGATCTTCGACATTATTGTACAGAGTTGGTTACTTCAACTGTGTGCCCTGTAAAGCGCAGAATTATCGCACACGAGTGTCCCCCATTACCTGTCTGTGTAACTTTGACCTCATCACCCAAGAGTGAACTTATTGTCGAACATGTGTGTTGTTCTAAGTCGTTCCACACACCTTGTTTTTGCAAAGCTTTTGCCAATAAACGCCCACAATTGGCCCCTCTTTGAGTTGACGTGTGACCAAATGAGCCGACGGGAAGCTTGTGCGGTTGCACGTGATAACCTACGCGGGTTATGCCGGGAACAGGCTCACCAATGATACATTAGCGCATCTTCGAGTCCACGCACGACCAAACGAAATGCGCGCGGGTGCTCAAGCGTGCACTGGAATCCTCCGCGGGGAACGCAGTGACAAGACGTGTTGATTATAGGTCGTCTGGTCCCTATTTATTACAACGCCCATTTAACCCTTGTCTCACTTTAACCTTTCGATCGTGCCCCAATATTGCAAGAAGCACAACCACGACGAAAAATAAAGAGAGGGTATCCTACGCGGCTCCAATGGCGCTCCCGGCGGTTGCCGACGACGAGCGGCAGTTCGCCATGCGTGTCATAGTGGACATCCACAGAAGGTTCACAGAACTCTCGGTGGTGTACACCAAAGACCTGATCTAGATGGAGAACTCCATCCATGCTATGGAGTTGTTGCTTGCTTTGGACAAGTACAAAGTGGTCAAGTTCGACCTCGAGTATGTTGGGAAACGTTGCATGGAAAATAAAAAAAATTCTACGCACACGCAATGATCTATCCATGGAGATGCATAGCAACGACGGGGAGAGTGTGTCTACATACCCTCGTAGACCGTAAGCGGAAGCGTTTCACAATGCGGTTGATGTAGTCGAACTTCTTCACGCTTCAACCGATCAAGTACCGAACGCACGACACCTCCGCGTTCTGCACACGTTCAGCTCGGTGACGTCCCTCGCCTTCTTGATCCAGCAAGACGTCGAGGTAGTAGATGAGTTCCGTCAGCACGACGGCGTGGTAACGGTGATGGTGAAGTGATCTCTGCAGGGCTTCGCCTAAGCACTACAAAAATATGACGGGGTGTAAATGGTGGAGGGGGCGCCGCACACGGCTATGCAATTGTCTGTCGTGTACTAGGCGCCCCCTCCCACATATAAATAGGTGGGAGGGAGGGAGGAGCAGCCAAAGGAGGCGCCCAAGTAGGAGGAATCCTACTTGGAGTCCCACCCAAGCCGCGCCCCCCGGCCTTATATAAGTGCGGGGGAAAGGCGGGGAGGTGGCGCCCCCCCCCCCCCCTTTCCTTTCTCCCATGAGAATGAAAGGCAGGAGGGGCTAACCCTCCCCCTTTTCCTTCCCTTAGGGCCTGCTGTCCAAAGAAGGGGCGCACCAAGGGCCGGTTTGCCCCCCTCCCCTTGGCCCATTAGGCCCATACACTTACCAGGGGTGTCCGGAACCCCTTCCGATGACCCGATGACTACCCGGTAGTCCTGGCCATATCCAGCCCGACCCTGTCAGCCCACCCAGGCCCGACCCTAAAATCCAGGGCTTAGGCCCGACGGGCTTGCCCGTGGGCCGGGCTTGGGCCTGAGTTTTGAGCCCATCAGCAGGGATTGGGCTTGGCATATTGGCATTTTAAGGAAGAGGCCCGGCCCACGGCCCTAATCCCTAATGGCTTTTTAGGGCTTTTTACCAGATGGGCCGGGCTTGGGCTTGAAAAGTAGGCCCAATGGTAGGGCCTGGGAGGGCCTGGGTCTCAGTTTTCTGCCGTGGGCTTTTTTAGGCCCAGCCCAGCCCGGCCCATGGCCAGGTATACTACCCGGTACACTCTGAAACTCTTCCGGTGTCCGAATACCATCGTCCTATGTATCAATCTTGACCTCTCAATCATTTCGAGACTCCTCGTCATGTTCGTGATCTTATCCGGGACTCCGGACAACATTCAGTCACCAAATCACATAACTCATATAACACTATATCGTCAACGAACGTTAAGCGTGCGGACCCTACGGGTTCGAGAAATATGTAGACATGACTAAGACACCTCTCCAACCAATAACCAATAGTGGAACCTGGATGCTCATATTGGCTCCTACATATTCTACGAAGATCTTTATCGGTCGAACCTCTTATGACAACATATGTAATTCACTTTGTCCGTCAGTATGTTACTTGCGCGATATCCGATCGTCGGTATCTCTATACCTAGTTCAATCTCGTTACCGGCATGTCTCTTTACTCATTCCATAATGCATCACCTTGTGACTAACTCCTTAGTCATTTGCTTGCGAGCTTATGATGTGTATTACCGAGAGGGCCCGGGTATACCTGTCTGATACTCGGAGTGACAAATCCCAATTTCGATCTATGCCAACTCAACAAACACCTTCAGAGATACCTGTAGAGCATCTTTATGATCACCCTTACGTTGTGATGTTTGATAGCACACAAGGTATTCCTCTGGTATCCGGAAGTTGTTGGGGAACGTAGCATGCAATTTCAAAAAAATTCCAACGATCACGCAAGATCTCTCTAGGAGATGCATAGCAACGAGAGGGGAAGAGTGTGTCCATATACCCTCGTAGACCAAAAGCGGAAGCGTTAGTTTAATGCGGTTGATCTAGTCGAACGTCTTCACGATCCAACCGATCAAGTATCGAACGTATGGCACCTCCGAGTTCAGCACACGTTCAGCTCGATGACGTCCCTCAAACTCCTGATCCAGCAGAGGGTCGAGGGAGAGTTTCGTCAGCACGACGACGTGGTGACGGTGATGGTGATGTGATCCGTGCAGGGCTTTGCCTAAGCACTACGATGCTATGACCGGAGGAGTAAACTGCGGAGGGGGGCACCGCACACGGCTAAGAGAACAATTGATGTCCTTTGGGGTGCCCCCTACCCCGTATATAAAGGAGGAGGGGAGGAGGCCGGCCACCAGGGGCGCGCCAGGGAGAGGGGAGTCCTACTAGGACTCCAGCCCGAGTAGGATTCGGCCCTCCTTTTTTTCCTTGTTCCGGAGGGGGAAAAGGGGAAAGCAGAGGGAGGAGGGGAAGGAAAGGGGGGCGCTGCCCCCTCCCCTAGTCCAATTCGGACTCCCATGGGGGGGGGGCGCGGCCACCCCTTGTGGGCTGTCTCCGCTCTCCCTTATGGCCCATGAGGCCCATTACTTTCCTCGGGGGGTTCCGGTAACCTCCCGGTACTCCGAAAAATACCCGAAACGATCTGAAACCATTCCGGTGTTCGAATATCATCATCCAATATATCAATCTTTGCCTCTCGACCATTTCGAGACTCCTCGTCATGTCTAAGATCTCATCCAGGACTCCGAACAAACTTCGGTCACCAAAACACATAACTCATAGTACAAATCGTCATCGAACGTTAAGCGTGCGGACCCTACAGGTTCGAGAACTATGTAGACATGACCGAGACACCTCTCCGTTCAATAACCAATAGCGGAACCTTGATGCTCATATTGGCTCCCACATATTCTACGAAGATCTTTATCGGTCAAACCTTATGACAACATATGTTGTTCCCTTTGTCATCGGTATGTTACTTGCCCGAGATTCGATCGTCGGTATCCTCATACCTAGTTCAATCTCGTTACCGGCAAGTCTCTTTACTCGTTCCATAATGCATCATCCCGCAACTAAATCATTAGTTACATTGCTTGCAAGGATTATTATGATGTGCATTATCGAGAGGGCCCAGAGATACCTCTCCGATACTCAGAGTGACAAATCCTAATCTCGATCTATGCCAACCCAACAAAACACCTTCGGAGATACCTGTAGAGCATCTTTATAATCACCCTTTTACATTGTGACGTTTGATAGCACACAAGGTGTTCCTCCGGTATTCGGGAGTTGCATAATCTCATACTCAAAGGAACATATATAAGTCATGAAGAAAGCAATAGCAATAAAACTTAATGATCATTATGCTAAGCTAAAGGATGGGTCTTGTCCATCACATCATTCTCCTACTGATGTGATCCCGTTCATCAAATGACAACACATTTCTATGGTTAGGAAACTTAACCATCTTTGATTAACGATCTAGTCTAGTAGAGGCTTTCTAGGACACTGTGTTTTTTCTATGTATCCACACATGTATCAAGTTTCCGGTTAATACAATTCTAGCATGAATAATAGATAGTTATCATGCTATAAGGAAATATTGATAACAACTTTATTATTGCCTCTAGGGCATATTTCCTTCAGTCTCCCACTTGCACTAGAGTCAATAATCTAGTTCACATTGTCATGTGATTTAACACCAATAGTTCACATCGTCATGTGACCAACACCCAAAGGGTTTACTAGAGTCAATAATCTACTTCACATCGCTATGTGATTAACACCCAAAGAGTACTAAGGTGTGATCATGTTTTGCTTCTGAGAGAAGTTTAGTCAATGGGTCTGCCACATTCAGAGTCGTATGTATTTTGCAAATTTTCTATGTCTACAATGCTCTGCATGGAGCTACTCTAGCTAATTGCTCCCACTTTCAATATGTATCCAGATTGAGACTCAGAGTCATCCGGATCGGTGTAAAAGCTTGCATCGACGTAACTCTTTACGACGAACTCTTTATCTCCTCCATAACCGAGAAATATTTCCTTAGTCCTCTTAGGTAACTAAGGATAACTTTGACCGTTGTCCAGTGATCTGCTCCTGGATCACTATCGTACCCCTTTGCCAAACTCATGGCAAGGTACACAACAGATTTGTTACACAACATGGCATACTTTATAGAACCTTATGGCTGAGGCATATTGAATGACTTTCATTCTCTATCTATCTTCTGTCGTGGTCGGGTTTTGAGTCTTACTCAACTTCATACCTTACGACTCGGGCAAGAACTCCTTCTTTGACTGATCCATTTTGAACTCTTTCAAAAACTTATCAAGGTATGTACTCCTTCTTACGACGTTCGGACACACCATTATGCTATGGTGTTCCAGTGGCGTGAGTTGTGAAACTATTCCACATTGTTTTAAATGAAGGCCAAACTCGTAACTCAAATATTCGCCTCCACGATCAGATCGTAGAAACTTTATTTTCTTGTTACGATGATTCTCCACTTCACTCTGAAATTCTTTG